>VXBI01007029.1:324863-381300 GCA_013397375.1 Toxostoma redivivum | reverse complement strand
CTCCGAGGCGGGCGGCCGGGGAAGGCATGGGAGCAAAGCAATATAGACGCGCTTTTTCGGTTTTGTGTGTGGGGTTGAAATCACTAAATAGATTAACTATATAAATACTAAATTTCCTATAACTGACTAGTTATAATAAATAACTTTTTATGAAAGAATCTCTCTAATACCAGAGGTAATGAGAACATACGTTAGCATGCAGTGAAGCCGCAGTAGGGTCTTGTTCTGTTTTTGGATGGAGTGTCCTTACTGTTTTTGATGGAGCACTCCTCTGTCTACCGGTCAATTTCTGCATGCTACTTCAGTGTGGGGTAAACTGAGTTAGCTGTAGATGTTGACTATTACCTAGAATTAGTCTTCTACTATGACAAAGAAACTGACTTCTCAGCTGATGATATATAAAGTAATGTCCATGATATGGTGACACTTAATGCTGGGATGGTGCCAGTGCAGTAAGCCATAACGTAAATGCAGGTGTTCCAATATAGACAGATTTCCTCAGCTGCACTTTTATGTAAAGAGCTTTTACCCCTCAAAAATATTGAGACTTGTTACTTGAATACTTACTACAAATTTATTGGTAAGGCTGATGATTTTATTATTTTGAGAGTTGAGAAATTTTAAGTCTTCTCCTAATTAAGCAAGTTTGCCTTAAAAGGGTACATTCTTTTCTTCAGAAGTCTTCTGTAACTTCCATAAACAAGACTGCCCAAAATGAACCAAATCTGAGAGCATGAAGGCTTATATTTGCACAGAGAATGGCCATAGATATGCTCTAGGATGGCAACACCTCTACAAATAGACAAAATTAAAGATGCAGATTCAATTAGAGAAAATTAATCATGAAGTTGTGTTTTCTAGTCTGCTGTGAAGACTTGTCAGACAGTGTTAAATTGAAAAGATGTCATTGTGTCTGATAATGACCTGCTAGGCAATTATAATGCTAGCAGGTCTTTGTGTCAGCTTCCATTAGAACCTTCCTGGAGGTAGGTGAGGCTGGAGACATAAACTGTAATCCAAAGAAAATATTTCCAGCTGAGCTTTGTCTGAGGGAGCCACTCACCACATTTGGTCAAAAGATCACTGCAGTTGCATCTAGCACGATGCTTCTTGAGGCATAATCAGCTTTTCAAAATTCCCTGGATGGTGTGAGGATGTGGTCAAGTCTGAAGCAGAAATTTTTATTAATAATAGGTTTGCATTGAAAGGAGGACAACCAAAGGTAAGGAGGATGGGAATGCTAAATGAATGTCAGGTAGTCACCAGAACAGAGGCTTAACTAGCAAACATCGTGATTTTGTGCATAGTGAACTCAGTGTAAAATGGAGTGAATGCCAAGTCCTTCAAACTTTATATAGCTGGCATTTGTTTCTTTCTGTGAAGGTAAAGGTGATTATCTAAGCTGCCATCTTCTACAATGCTGCTAAGTATCTCTGCAGAGTCTATTTTCTCACTGAGAGGAGCATTACTTGTTAACCTACTTGCACACTGCAGACTATAGCTGCTATGGATATACTTCTTATACTTCTTGCTTCAGGCCTTTATTTCTCAAGCAGATATGAGAAGAAACACTCTAAGCAGGTAATTATAATGGATGGAAAGGGTAGATTTTTGTCTCTGTGGGAAAGCAAATAAATGCGCTTAATGTCATGGAAGGGTGAGTCCAGTGTGGATGCTCAAAAACAAAGTAGAAAAGCAAATAGCTTGAGATATTCTGTAAAAGTGCACCAATATACTATAGTTGTTGGGCATTATTGCCAAACCTCCTGATTTTTCTCTCCCATTGATGCTCTCCTTTCCTAGTAAACCTCATACTTCTAGGAAATTTTTGTGACCAGCTGGGTTGTGAACCCTGGGAATGCTTATGGAATTTATTCAGCAAGGATAGCAATATGTGACCACTACAGAAGCGTGAATTTGCTTGTACAAAGCAATAAATTCCACATCTAGAGAAAGCCAGCTTGATTTGGAAACAGTGCTGATGCAAATCTAGCTTACTGGCTAGATTCTGTCAAAAGAAATGATGAAGCAGCATGAAGGTGATTTATAATCTGCACAGATTTTGAAGAAAAGCTTTAGATCTTGCATGTAGACTAATGGATTGTTAGTAGAATCAAGATGATACCACTGGGATGGGGATTGCCAAGATCTCTTAATGAGTTCTGCTGTGAACCACAAACGGGCGTAAGCCACTCACTATCTCAGCATGGACAACACAGAAGCACAACTTGGGATTGTGTTAAAGCGATCAAATAGAATAAGGTGTCCAAGGATTGTAACTGAGAAGAAAAACTGGCATTAGAAACCTATTTCTGAGGCTGTGCTTGGGTTCAAGGGTCTCAGGGTTATAAAGAAGCTGGATGAAGCACAGTGTCAGGCCTAGTCAATAAACAAGAGGTACCTGTTTCCACAAGATTACTTTGTTTATACAAGCTGGGTAGTTGAGTGGTGAACAAAGCATCTTCTCCCATCCAGGTCGTCTCAGCCCTGGCTGATGGAGACAGGCAGTTCTAGTGTCCCCTCATCTCAAAGACTGTGCCTTGCACGTGCTCTGGAGTGCTTGAGGATGAAGTGTCTCAGCTGAAATGCCCTGTAGATCTTTACCCTTAATTATATGTGTGATTTTTAAATTAGTTTTACAAGTTTTTAACATGGCTTCATATCTGGTGCATATCCCCTTAAATCTAAAAGGTCAGACATTATAAGGCCAGTTAAGGACAGATTATTGGCCTTGGACCTGAATTTCCTGCTGTTCTGTCAGTTCAAGTTGTATCCTTAAGCAATAAAATGAGGATTATCTCTTCAGCAGAAAAAGTAGGTCTAAGACAGGATAATGGACCTTCACCTTGACAGTCAGGAGGCTTCATGATAATGTTAGCTAGGAAGTTGTGCCTCTAGCAAAGTCTATTCAAATCCTAATGCTGATATGTGACACACCTAATAATTTTAGCCCCGTGGCTAAAATGCCTATGGATGAAACTTTCCTCTTAGGAGGGGACAAAAAAAGTTGGGAGCATTATGGATGTAGTTTTAATATTGCAACCTGTTTTTCTACCTTACAGATCTCCTCTGTGCCCTGTCAGAATACAGTCATTTGAGCTTTGAGGCAAGGGACAAAGGTCACTGTATGAGTAAGGACTAGTTTTCTAGTAGCTTGAATCACAGATCTGTGTGCAAACTACGGCTACCTTGTTGATGGAAGGTAAACTCTAGATCTGACACTTCTCCTTGTATGCTTCTGAGGGATGGGAGAATCCATATAAAATGCTATCAAGACTATCACAGAGATGGGAAACTAGTGAGACTGGTCAGTATTGCTTTATAGTCTGAATTTATGAATAGTAGTGTGAACTTCCTCTAATATCTGTAAAGATAATCACTGGTAGAGGAAACTTGAAAATATGAAAACTCTATAAGCTGTTCAAGAGCTGTAGAGGAACTCTTAAATCCCTGGTTAATCCTTTCTAACCTCTGATATAGATCTTTCTGTACCACCTTTTTAGATTTGAGTCTTGTGTAGTTATTCATTGCCTTTCTTGCTGCATAAAAAAGGGAGAGCTGGGGGCCTTGGTAATACCTAATCTTGAAGGCAAGGGTAACTCTTATATTAAGCAGAATGCCTCATAATACTTAAAAAGATTGGAACTGCTGTAGAAGAACCTACAACAAGTAGGCTCTGCAAGCAGAATTTTCATCAGTCTTCTCAGAATACATAATGAACATAATTTGCATCTCTTACAAGAGGCAGTATGGAGTGACAGTAACTGCTACAACAATTTGTGTATTGAGAGGCACAGTATCTGAGGGGTAGGTGGAGTGCACTTCAATTACTGCTGAAATGAATGTTTAATGATAGGCTTTTGGCTGCTCATGGGATAACCAGGCTGGGTAAGCAAACTGCAGTACTTAACAATGTGGCCAGGATTACATGGGCTTAGGCTGTGTGAATGCAAGAATAATACAGGAAAATCCTATTTCTCATATAGATAGATTTGTGAACTGATAGAGAGCACAATTAAGAGTAAACTGTGCAGAACATATGCAATCTCTCAGTACAGCTTGCCTATACCCAAACTGCAAAGAAGGATAACTGTACCAGCAGCAGACAGTTAACTGTATGCAGCTGACATAACCTATGATAACAGCTTCAATATGTGTCAAGTTCCTGCTCTGAGATGGAGGCATGAAAAGCATGGTTATTGGCAAGAGTCCTTCACTATACTAACAACCAAGAAGATAAGAAACAGGCCTTCTAGGCAGGAGGGCTTTAGGAGTACAGTTGGAAATTAAGTTTGATTTCTTATTCAGTTCAAACTCAGTTGTATCTGAGTAAACACTAGCTGCCTTGAATAACAACTGCTTGCTTCCATGTTGTTTGGTATACCCAGCAAGTCTCAACAAGGAATATTGATAAAAGGTTGAGCTGTAGGCACTGCAGCCATATTGAGATTCCTCATCCTGTGGGCAGGTGATGCTTTCCTTAGCAATAACTACAGCAGACAGCTGAGCTCTGGCTCAGGTACCACTAACTTGTGAGGCCTCAGAACTGGAAACTGGAGAGAGGTATAGAGGAGTGCTCCCTTAGCAGCTTGCAAAACATGCTGTCTTTCTTTAAGACTGATAGGAAGAAAATTCTTGTGGATAATTTAAATATATGATCTATTTAGTCTCTTATTCCAAAATAATAGCTCTCTATCAAGAAAGGTATCCCCATATGCCCTTTCAATTTCTTTCTAAGGAAAGAGTTTGAAATTCAGATGTTGGAAATGCTGGTACTAAAAATGAAGGGATTTCTTAATTCAGGAAATTAATGAATAGGTTACCATAGCTAATAAACAGAGATTGGAAAGGCTGTTTTCAAGACTTGTTGTAACATGCTGTCATATTCCTAGAACAACTCATAATTTGAGGTGGACTAGCTAGAAATCCGGGCACTACCTTTGGATACTGAAGTTCCTGGCTGAAAAACAGCTCTATAAAAGACTATGACAGTGCTAGTTTCCTTCATCTTGTGATCAAGTCTTCAGGAAACCAGATAGCATTAGGTCATTAAAGGCTTTTCACTCATTAATTGGTATTTTTTCATGTGTTCATCAGGTACAGCTTATTTAAACTAGTCATTACTTCCCTTTAGTCCCCTGTTTTAATCCTCCTGCAAAAGACATATTTATTTCCATGACAAGTGGAAGAAAAATCCAAAATAGAGCCACGCTTGTAGCTGGGTTGACAAGTAACAAGAAATTATGTGCTTAAAAGCATAGTAAAATGACAAAAATTTACCAATTGCACCACTTGGACTGTGTGACCTGTTCAGCCCCAGCTGCTAACTTAGTGATATTCTCTTGGCCATGATTCAAGTGTGTATGAAACACTTTCGGGAGCTAAGTTTGAATTTCTACGTTCTTGCTAAAAACCAAGAGGTTCAGAGGAGACTGATGTGATGAGAACAGACTGTTGTGTTCAACTGATGAAATAGCAGCAGGCAAATTGGCTGGATGGTGAGATGTCTGTGTGGTTTCATAGGCATGATCCTGCACCAGCAATGGTACATGCCAGCATCTGTAGCTGACATGGCTAATCAGTGCACTAAGATCTTTATCTACTTTGTAGTAGGTACTAGGGAAGGGAGCAGCACGAGGGAGATGTTCCCTGGTGTGTCTAATGCTGTACTTCTATCCTACTAAGTAGATGAAGGTCATCCTTCCCTATTTCTCATTACTGGTTGTATATGATGAAGACAGCTGGACTATGTTCTACATCATGCAATATGTAAGTACTGTTGCAGTTTGTCCCAGATTGTCATTTGTGTTGACGGAGAAAGTCCTTGCCATAAGTCTGCCTTTAATACCTCAACAAAGTATCAATCCACCTCTTGAGTAAGAAGACAAAACATCAAACAGGGCTTGAAAAGCAAGTTGCACATGAGAAGTTCCCTAAAGTAAAATCCTTTTATTCTAGAAATACTTGGTCCAGGTAAGGGCCTGGTTTAACTAAAGTCACAATATCAAGGAAATTATTTCTTGAGCACAAATCACATTTCTACCAATCTATAGGCTAAGCAGGACAGTTCAACAGGATTTTTTTTAACTGAGTGATGGGCGCATTGCTAATCTAGAAATTACTGAATTGTGGGAATGACAGTTAGCTGCACTTGCCAGGCAAGTAGTTTAGTAGTAGTTTAATGTCCTTCTCAGCTGTCTCTCTTACAAGATCAACTACAGGACCTTTGGTTATACTCTGCAGTATAAAAGTATGTATTCAGTCATCTTTCTGACAAGTAACACTGCTCTTGCATTCCAGACATGGCTAAAACTGGAGGTGAATAGTTCCCAAGCTGTCTATCAACTTTATTCTACCACTTGCCTTCAAGCAGGTACTTGTCATGTATAAATGTGAACACATCAGGTATAACCTATCTGTAGGTAAGACAATTACTTCTCATGGATATTAGTTGCTGGATATGCTGGTTCATAACAGAATAGTTAGATTGTTTTAATACTGAAAACAGACTAATGTTAATGCTTGCATAAGAACAAGCATGGAATGTTCCATCTAAATAATTTTAATCTCTTGTGAGGTTTATTCAACTTAAATTCTTTAGATGCTGTCAAATACCAGAACAATGGGTGTTCTAGTAATGAAAGAAAATACTTAAGATTATATTTTATTTGACTCCTCAGCATGAGTGATCCTGTTTTAAAAGCAAGAGTCTGATCAGCACTTTTATGTTTTTGATTTATTAATGCATGCCTAGGGCTTCTCAAGGCTACTACTATTGAAGTACGAAATAAGCAGAAAATGTGATAATCAGAGGGGAGTTGTTAGATGTAAATGTCAGTCAGCCCTACAGAGGCTCACAAAAATGCACTATTATACTCCTGATGGGAGCAGAAGGCTACCAGTCATGATAATTTACTGATAAGACTGTCTGGCTTTACAATTTTGACTCTTGTTAGTCATTGTGTGAATTAATGTTTAACCTTTAATCTATTTTCTTAGCTTGAAAACTAAAGTCTTGAATTCACTAACATGGCTTTCTAACCAGAAGAACCTGACTAACCCTTCAAGCAACCTGCCCCAGAAGCATGTTCAGCAGCTGAACTGTTGCTGTGCTTCCTCACAGTTACTTCTTCGTCCTAACAGGCTATATTTCACTTGGCAGTAAAAGCTTCTCTTGTCCTCTCCTGGTCTTGCAGACTCAAATTCAAGATTAATATTTAAATGCAATAGCTCTTTAATTCTATGACAAACTACAGTGATAATGAAGATTCTCAATTCACTTGTGCACACGACAGGAACAGAATCATTAAGGTATCCATCACGTTGCCACCCCTTTCTCAAATAAAAGATATCTGTAAAAGCATCTCAAAGGGAAACTAAATGTTGCCCAACAAAATTGTTCGGCATGTTCTTCCAAGTCTTGCTAAGAAACAGGTATTTCAGGGATGACTTGTCATTACTGACAGCCCTCCCTGCAGAGTTCAGAGAAGACACCAAGAGAGCAGTATGCCAGAAGTTATAAGACTGACTTTCCTAAGATCACTGTAGAAATGAAGTACAAGTCTTGAATGGAGCATAGTCTGACTTGAGACAGTAGGTAGCAAGTCGTACATCAAGGACTGTGTGTTGAGGCCCTGACATGGTGCTTGCCTGAGGAATCATCAGTATCTATCTGCTCTTCACAGGATAGTCCCTGAAGGAAAGAAGGAAGATACTGCTAGTGGTCTCTTTACAAGCCCTGTCTGAAGTAAATTGAAAAGTGGGTGAGAAAAATGTGTGTGATATGTATGTGGTGATACAGGCAGAATTTGGTACGTTACTCCCAAGGTGGAAGCATCTGTAAATTTGTAGTCTTCGGATTTTTGAAGCAGTGCATTTAGCACAGTAATGAAGATGGACCGTGCAACTGATTAGTGAATAATTAAGGTGCGGTGCTATCAATGGACTCATCTACATGGACAAGATTCAAACTGCTTTAAACTAAGTGCTGACATAGTTGCTGGGGGAATGACCTTATTCTTTCTTATGCCAGTACATCTGAAGGCTTGACTGTCCTTTCACGTTTGCATAAAAACACATGTATCTCTAACCTTCCCATGCTTGCTGGCTGATTCTTTTGAGATGACCTCAAAATTAAAGTGTAAGAGAACAGTTCTAGTCTTGTTGCCTTCCACCTGCAGATGGAGTAAGGAAATTCCAAGAGGCTGGGTACTGTGAAAGGTAGCACCCAAGAAACAAATGGAAGATTTTAATTTTAGTTTAGTTACTTGCGCGTTAAACACACCAGCACTTTCCATTATGATAACACAAACTTAAGTGTGATGAAGACTTTGCCAAGCTTTACCTTGAGTGTAAAGCCCAGAATCGATATTTTCTTGTGGTTGAGGCTCTTTTACAGTGAGCAGAATAGATTACTGCTAGCTCAAGCTACATGTTCCCCCCATCCCAGTGAAATTTTAAGGTGAAGCCAGAGACAATTAGACATGTGCAAGACATGTGGCTTAACTCAGGTACCAAGAAGTAGTTTTTTAAAATATGAACACGTATTTAGTTTGCCTTTGTCTATCAGTGCATCCTTAGTTTCACTAATTCTGTTGTTTTTGAGGTGATTTTCAAAGACACCAAGTTCTCCAAAGGTATGATAAATGACCATCATGTACTGTGAAATATCGCCAGGGAACATGAGTTTTGCCAGACCTGATATGAGAGTAGGTCCTGTAAAGCAGCCAGAAGGCCCTCACTAATCTAAAATTGCATTGCTAACACTAAAAGTGAGCTTTTCCATAGTAAGACAGGGTATTTGCAAAGGTTCACCCACACTTGTGTGCATCTCTGCCCATCTTCCTTCAATGTGGGTTTTTTTGCTCTCTGGTTCTGTAAAAATTAGTGGTCCAACTTCCACATAATGGAGGCAGATGGCAATGATGACCAGAGATGCTTTGAATTCAAATGGCAGCTGCATATGGACCATTTTTCAGTTGCCAAGGTGAGGTCTTGCTTTTGCATATTTCCTCCTAAGTTATTTCTTTTTTTATTGCCTCGTAATTTTAGTTCAGTGTGTGATACAAGTTGTAAAACACCACAGCTATGTGTAGCTCTACTAATTAGAGGAAGAAGGATCACTGACAGGCAGGATTCAGTGCCTCAAGGTTCTTCTTTTCAAAATGGAGCAAGGCAGAATATCTTAAAGCTATATAAAGCTCTTGGCTTCTTGAGAGCAAGTCTCAGTTCTCTCTTCTGGGCCTTTCCTTTCTATTCTCTCAACAGTAATCTTCTATATAGGAGTGGGTGTTTAACTAATGATCCAACCTTAACTCTATTTCCTTCATTATTTCTGAAGACTCGGTAAATCTAGGGAGGGGCTCCTTATGCTTATGTCTTAAAAGCTATCTCCACCCAAAACCATATATCAGGCAAACTAGCTTAGGTACTCTGAAAGAAGAATTCAGTTGACTTCATTTTATCTGATCAAAATGTGGATTTCAATAGGCACAATCTGTTTCAGCACTTTTGCACGTATTCTGCAAAATCTCTGCAGGTTTAATAGTTTTCCCCTTGACCCTTTTCCAGAATGGACATGGAAGCCACTCTTTCAGTGATAACACTTCTTAAATAACCAACAAACTAAACAAACTCTTCCTCTGTCATCTATTTCTACTCGGAACCACTTGAAACTTTCACAGCAACAGCTTTGTTCCCTTGCATCAAATGTTCCCTCACAGTGGCTAGATAAGTTGCTTCCAGAGGAGAACAGGTATAGCTGACAGTTCTTTCCCATTTGAGCACCCTTATCTCTGTTGATTTACTTGACCAATGCTAAATAGAATTCACAAACCATCTGGTAAGAAGCTAGGTCTAATTTTGCTTAGATTAACTAGTTCCATAAAGGCCTTCCTCCTGGTTAATGGAAATTGAGGCTTTCAGGGTGAAATTCTATCTTTAAGATCTAGGAATTTGTGTTCTCCTGGGTTAAGAGTCAGTTAAGAATTGATATCCATTACTCAGTGAGTGGCAAGCTGGTTGAGTCAGTTCTAGTTATTGACTTAGCAGGAGGAAAGGAAGGCAGGAATGAGAGCAATACCCTGAAAGTACATTTCAAGCAATGGATAAAGCATCAGCTATTACTAAAGCAAATGAGGAATTGGCTATTGAGAATAACAAACTTCTAATGAAAGGGGATATGCAATGCTTCAGCATTTGTATTTACATACAAATTGTGTCTCAAATGCTGGATAAAAGGGGTGGCTTGATCTGTATCAGCTGCCTGGATGTAGGGGGAATTAGAGGGGAGCCCAATTATTTAATCATCTAAACAGTTTCTTCATTCGTTTTCCTAAAATTTGAGGGACTAACTGCAGCCATTGCAATATTCCAGACAGAAGATTGATAGAATCGTTTCTGTAGCAGATGTGGATAACCAGTTCTTCCTGGCTTGGTTTAGATCTTCATAACTCTATAAAGTTGCTCTAGTACCTCTGTTTGGTAAGAGTGAATGCTTCAGCCATGTTGGAACAAAACACGGTGACTATAAATTATTTTAACTTTGTGTCTCAGGGGAAAAAGGGTCACATGGCATAGAGATAAATCCTAAAAGTCCATAGTTTCTTGTCAATTTGCAGGGTTTTTTAAAATCTGAAGGTTACTTGATTACTGTTAAGAAAAGCCTGTGGGGGGTTTTGCTTGAGGGTCTATTATGTTTTTACTGGAAGAGTCTGTCTGCAGCCTGAGGAAATTATTTTACCTGTTGTGTGGTGTAACCTCTGACTTTTACTGGTTATAGAAACACGAATAATATCTACAGGCATCTTTTGGGTGTTTTGGTGTCATCCTCATCGGTGCTTGGAACAGAACCTAGCAAACATCTATTGCATTCTCTACTGCTAATTCAGAGATGCAGCTGGCAGTGCTGAACGAGAATAGACCAAAATACCTGAGGTTCTATAAATGCTTTAGAAGGTAAAAAAAGCTAAAGACTGGCAGATTAAAACATGTTGGTGCAAGTATAGCCCGTTTATATAGATCAGTGTGCCCTATGCTTAGGTATTACTGAGGTGAGGGTTCATCACCTCCTGGCTATAACTTCATGCTGTGTAATCTGACCCTGAGTCAGACTTGCCATATGATCACTCCTTACACTTTCAGGCTTTATCAAGTGTCAGTGTTCAGCAGAACTCAGATGGATTAACAGCTCTAATAAGAATATTTCTTCTTCAAGGTAAAATATTATGTCTGTCTTCTAACTGTTATTTGGATTTTTAAGCCTACAGCAAACATAACTGGCCGTAGTCTGATCATGTCTACTGAAGCTGAAACTACTGCTACCAACAGCCAGCCTGAACAACAGGCTCCACCAAAGGCACAGTCTTCAAAGAAAGAAAAAAAGAAAGGTAAGAATACTTACCGCTTGAACACCTCCTCTATTCCGTGTCCTTTATCTTTTGCGTTTGCCTAAATCACCCTCCCACTATTGCTGAAGTAACTCAGTTTTCCAGCTGACCAGAAGAGTGAGTAAATATGCCAGTACAATAAACTTAACCAGAAGGTAGGCTTTTAGTTTTAAAAGCTTTTTTCTACCATTAAGTTCTAAAGCTCTCTGCTCTACTGTTAAGTAAGTCATTTGCTGAGCCTGACAAGTAAGCAAGAGCCCAGAGAAGCAAGAGCCTCCTGAGGAGGTGACCAGAGCCTGGACCATCATGGTAGCTGTTAGTCTGAACTTTAACCTGACTCCTCCCCACCCTCCAGGCAGGAGAATTATGCTGGATACAAAATTCTACTCCAGGGAAGCAAGAAAACTCATTCCATGAGAATTACTGTATATCAGATAATAGATTTTTTGATAGATTAGATCATGTAAATATACTTACCTCATAAGAATACATACCTAGGTACATACTTGAGCTACATTGAGCATGCAGAGAAGAAAAGCAACCAGCTCCTAGTAGCAGGAGCAGCAGAAATAACAAATTATCTAATGCTAAGTCAAATGCTTAGAAGGACAAAAGTACCAGGACTCATGGCAGAAATGATGGTGCGGATATCAGGTTCTAATACAAGAACTGGGAGCAAGAAGGGATCTGCCTACATCAGAACACAGGGATAACACCTGAGGGCCTTACTGAACACCCTGTATATGGCCATGAGAAGTACCATGGTGTTTTTTCTTAGCACCTATATCTACTTGAATATTGCCTATCCACATTTTAGTCTTTTGTGTGGTGGACAATTGTTCTGAAGCCCTCAGTCCTTAAGCACTGGGCCCCACTCTTTGAACTGAGCCACATTCTGCAAGAGTACTGTGACTTTGGAGGAGTGACTGTCTTGCACATGGATGTTAGTCAACTGTACTCAAGAAAGAGTTTTAATGTGTACTTGGTGTATACTTACATGATGTATATTTTCTTTAAAGATCACAAATCTCAACATAGCCATTTCTATCATAAAAAAAAGCAAAAAAAAAACCAAACAAAAAACCTCAACTCATCCAGATATAAAAATAACCTCAAAAAACAAACAGACCCATCAAACTTTTTCTCTATTTCTAGGGGCAGAAAAAACAGATGAATCACTCTTGGCTAGATTCAAAGGTGATGGTGTAAAATACAAGGCTAAACTGATTGGAATAGATGATGTTCCTGAGGCAAGAGGAGACAAAATGAGTCAGGATTCAATGATGAAGCTGAAGGTAAGGGCTTGGTCTGTCACATAAGGAACAATCTCTGGTTAGCCTTCAAAAAGCATATCAAATGTCACTTTGGCAAAACTTCAAATACAGCTTAATGATAACGTTATTACTATCAGCACCATCTAGATGGATGTTGCTTCCTAAACTGTAACCTCTGGCTCAAATTTCTCTGAAAGTCTGGGTACATTCCTTTGGTTCTATAAGCATCCAGTGTGAATGCTGGCAGTATGAATTTCATCACAAATGATGAGCTTGGGTTTTAGAAGGGAAGGGGAGATTGTTGTGCAATCTAACACTGACCTCAAAGCACAGTTGGCATCCTGTGTCAATGGTGACACTGAGAGATATAAACAAATTTAAAAATAAATTAATCCCTGCAGCAATGATCATTACTTCTATACTACAGAACATTCACATACCTCCAATCAGACTGGAAAATCAGGTAAAGATACTGCTACTGCAGCAGTTTTGTGGACTAAAATCTGTTTTAAAGCCTTAAAACATTTAAGAGGAAACCATCTAGATCTAGTGGTATCACTTTAAACCTAAGCAGTCATATGTTACAAAGAACAAGTTAAAGCTCAATCCAAGAGAAGTCTCATCAATACTTTGGCATTGATTCTCTTTAGGGAATGGCAGCAGCAGCCCGTTCCCAGGGTCAACACAAACAGAAGATCTGGGTAAACATCTCCCTCTCTGGTATCAAGATAATAGATGAAAAAACTGGGGTAAGATATATTTTCTTAATGTGGCTCTTAAAGCTAGTGAGGCACCTGCAAGTTAGATTAATATGAACTAGATTCTTATTTGGGCACTATGCCTCACTTCTACATGTAAAAATTGGCTTGTGAAATGTTTGTAATGCCAAGGATTCCTATCAGAAGACAACTGCATCCTGTTGTGGTTAGTCAAAGGCTGATAAATCTGAGGTTGAGATTATTAACAGTCTCAATCATTCTAACTACAGAGAATAGCAGCTATTATATCTCCAGAAGTTTAAACCAATAGTTATTTTTTCCCAATTCCAGGTCATAGAGCATGAGCATCCAGTAAACAAAATCTCCTTTATTGCTCGGGATGTAACAGACAATCGTGCCTTTGGCTATGTATGTGGAGGAGAAGGCCAGCACCAATTTTTTGCCATAAAAACAGCACAACAGGTATGAATCAGATACTTTCTTTCACGTGCTATGGATAATGCTGTTGTGTAAACATTTAATGTGTGATAGTGTGATAAGAGTCTAGTGTTTTGCTGGTAATCCTACAAAATTCCTTTGGGGAATACCAGCATGCATGGATAGACTCTATTGAAAGAAAGACAACAGGAATTGGCTGTGTCACCACTGGCTTCTGTCTTGTACAGAATAGTAGTCCAGAATAAAAGCACTCAAGTAGTCTTGGTTACTCTGATTAACAATGCTTAACTTGTCTATGTACCATGAAAGTCATGAGTGAGATGAATAAAGCCATTAGCACAGGCTTCCCACTGTGAAAGTACTAATTCTTAAGTAAAATAGCAAGAGCTTCTCTCTGAATTAACAGGTGTATAGAACTACATTAGTCTAGTTCATGTGATGCTTTGCCTGTGCAGCAGGAAAATCACTTACTCCATTGCAATAATGATTCTGGGGCCTGTAAATGACAGGTCTGGTCCCTCTAGGACCTCCTAACTTGTTGGGATGGATTCTGATCCTTCTGTGACAAGTTCCTCACATGCAGAAATCCTGTGTGCAAGGTTAGTCCGTCTTAGGGGAATCTGTACATAAGCAATACTGGAAAAAGCTACTTAAAAATACCACTGATAATTATTCAGCTTCATAAACAACCTGAAACTAGGTATTTTTTATTTATCAGATTTTCTTTATAATGACTTCGTAATAGTCACTATAATGACTTGATGAGCCTAGACTTCAAAGCTAGAAATTTTTTACCCATTCCTGCCTGCCCTCCTGGAGAACTTGTTGGCAGTTTTGGACCCAGTACAGGTGGGACTGAGGGGCTCCTTATTGGAGCATGTTACTACTTCAGAAACAGCTATAAGGCCTTCTTCTGAGTCTGTTTTATTGGTTTGTCAGTATTCTGACCAATAATTGTATTGATTTTAGTGGAATTGTAGATTAAACACAAAAGCCTTTTGTATGTACTCTGGAGTCTATTCTTTCATTTCACCACAGGGTGCTGCTTGCCAGCCTCTAAGCCCAGCCAGGTCTTAGACAACTCTTGACTTGCTGCTGGGTGATTTTGTCATAAACTTGTCTAGCTCAGAAGTAAGGACTTCTGCAGCTCTAGTCTGCTGCAGCTGTACTCCTTGTTAAAGTTGATAATTCTTGAAATGGCTCTTCCCACACTGCTTGTCTAAAACCTTGATTAGAAGAGGATGCTGCTCGTGTAAACAGTGAGGTCTGTTCAAAGGATTCTCTGCTTGTGCAAATGGTAGTGGCAGAAGATGGGGACATGTCCTACTCTATAGACATTGACAAACTGCAGCATGCATGGTACAAGTGCTCCAAAGCAGTGTAGCTGAACTCACCATCATCTCAACAACAACATCTTGTTAATGGATGTGCAGGGCATGCCGTGCCTTTTCTAATTTACTTTAAACTGTCATCATGTCACAGACCCCATTTAAAGCTGGCCTCTGCTTTACATATTTGAGGTGATGACAATCTTGTGCTCACCTTGCTCATTTGCTATTTTTATACTGTTTTAAATAAAAATCGTATTGTATATAGAAGCTTTCTCCATGCTCAATGCTAGAGTTGGTAGCAAATAGACAAATGCAAAATGTTCTTCCTCTCAGGAGACTACCAGAAGGCTGGGATAAACTTTGCACTTCTAGGACTTGCCATGCACTTAAGTATTGCTACTAGCTTTTTAGCAAAAAAATAGGAGGTTAGCACAAATTCATGTACAGACACTTTTGGTAGAGTTAACAACAGTTCCACACTGGTTGTGTTCTGTTCCTCTTGGATTCTACATAAGCAGGATCTTGTATGAAGAATAAACAGGTCCTTAAACTCTTGTTTTTCATGTTATCTTCATCTAAGTCTTGCATCATTTAGAGTAGTTTGACTTGTTGCACAGATTGCAGCAGTAGAAGTCCAGGTAAAAGTAGTAAATGGCCGAAAATCTACTTTCTTTTCCAGGCAGAGCCTCTGGTTTCTGATCTTAAGGACCTCTTCCAACTAATTTATAACATGAAGAAGAAGGAAGAAGAAGAAAAGAAAAAGGTGAAAAGAAAAAGAAAAGAAAAATATAGAAATTTCATGACTCTGCATAAAGCTTATATAAATTTTGGCTGAGTTTGGGGCACTTGTGGGGCTTGATACTAAGCTCTGCCCAATTCCAGAAACACTGGAAGCTATTGGTTGGCAGTTGTGCCAGCTGTCTCCCTAGGCTGATAAGCTACTCCAAAGTCAGAGACTTTTCATATTCTACATGATGTTTAGGTATTACAAGTCTTTTTTTTTCTTTAGAGTGAAGAAACAAGTAAGACTGAGGTAGGTCACTCCTGCTCAGCCTCTCTTGATTAGGTATGCTGCTGACTACATCTTTGACTTTCTTTATGCTGCTGGCATTGTGAAGGCAATGTCAGATGCCAAATTACATTGAAATGGAAGTGAAAGGGGACTGTGGAGCTAACACTGAGTAGTGATCACTCTCATGCTTCCCTTCTCCATCACTTGCCTTTTAAAGACCACTAGTCCCTTGCTTAAAGCAATTTTTGAAATTCAATTATTTCTGACACAGTTATCCATCTATTACAGAATGGTAATGAAGGACTGCCTGCTGATCAAGCTGACAAAATGAAACCGGTAGGTTAAATTTTAAAACTTGATGCCATTAAAGAGGTCATAACTGACTGTCTACATATTGTGTAGGAAATGCAGTGTTTATAGATCAGGTGTTATAGTGTTTACTGCAGATTTTACAGGAAATCTGTATTATGCTTGATTCTTTTTCTTGTGAGAGCTCTAACAGATACCAATTCTTTCAATATTTCTGGCTTCAAGGGAGTTGACCAGATGGACTTGTTTGGGGATATGTCAACACCCCCTGATATGAGCAGTCCCACAGTAAGTAGCATCAGCTTACTTGCCTTGGCTTTTTCTTTGACAGCAAATTTAGTCCTAGCAATTAGTCCGGTTTTACTGAGACACCTGCCAAGTAATCATCACTGTACTAATGGGGTAGGGCTATAGAAGTATCTGCTTAATCATTAGATATCATTCTAGTACTTAATTCTACTAATGTCGTTCCAGTAGCTCTGGCTCAAAATTTGGCCTAATTGCACAAAAATGTGCAAAAACCTTATCATAGCTCAGTATGACCCCAAAAATCCTATCATTTTAAATCTGACACTATAAGAACTGTCAGTGTGATGCTGTTGGTGCTGTCAACCCAGCAAGTGACCAAGCCTTACCCTTCTCCTGCATGCTTGGTGGAGAATTAGCATGTTACCTTCCACTTGCAAATAGCTCTTCAGTGTTATTCTGAAGCTGAGACTGCAGCTTAGTCATACTAAGGCTTTCACAGCTTGTCAAAACTAAGGACTAGAATTCAAACAGGGGTCTTTGACTCAGAGGAAAGCCCAGGTGTAATTAGTTCTTACTGACTCTACTGTCACTAGATTGAAGAGCAAGCATCTGATATTTTTCTATAGGACCTGCAAACAGATGTTTCAGTATTGGGTTTCAGAAGCCAAATAGCTGTAATTTGACTATAGGCAGTAGTTCTTGCCTGTGTGATTTTGAATATTTATTGGTGCAATATATTGGATATTAGGATCTCTTCTTTTGCATCTATTTTCCTTAAGCTTTTTCACTGTGCAGCAAAATCTGTGTATAACTAATTTCATTTTTCTCTCTGAAAAAATAGGAAACTAAAGAGATTCTGTTAGTGGATTTTAATTCTGAAATTGAGACCAAACAAACCTTTGCAAAAGAGGATCTCTTCTTGAATGGCATCACAGCCTCTCTTCCACAACCAAAGGCACAGACATCCTTCTTGCCTGAGCGTTCTTTCTCTACCAATCTCAGCTTCTTTCCTACACCTAATCCAGACCCTTTCAGTGATGATCCTTTCACACAGCCAGCACCACAATCTGCACCACCTTCATTTGATTCTCTAAAATCTGATCAGAAGAAAAGTCTGAGTACCTTGACATCAGTGGGTGATGGTGCTTCAGATGGTGATATTGACTACTTTGATAAACAGTTTGACCAAATTTCTAATAGAACTGGCAAACGAGAAGCACTAACATGCCAGTGGCCAGTTGAGAGTAAGTCACCTGCAGCAAGAATTCCCAATGTGATATCAGAGAGAGAACGGAATGGCCTTCTTGAAGTCTCAACAAACCTGTTTGTAGAAGGTGCTTCCAAAGGAACATCTCTGCAGAATGGAGTAAAGCTGGATTCTGAAAACAATATCCAGTTCATGCCACATGAGCCTATAACAATTAGTCCACCACCACAGAGTACCAAGCCAGGAAGAGGAAGGAGATCTGTCAAGGTGAACAGTGTTCAAATAATATATGGTGATATGCATGATTTTACTTGGAGAAGCTGGGTGAAAGAAGCCTTTCTTTCTTCTTACTTTATAACTGGCTACCTAGCTTCACAACACATCTACTTCTGCCTGCTCTGCTCATACTAACCTCTCTGCAGCCATGGTACCTTCTAGTATCTATGAATGCTTCATAGTAGTTATGGTCACTAAATTCTATCCTCTCTTCTTTAATGCTGCCATACTCCTGTAAAGGTCTGGTAAGTATGCTGCTATGCATATTAACACTTGATGTAATAACAGAATCGGTTACAATAGCAGTATAACATTTAAGATAGCAGTATGCCCATCAACCCAGGGTTTCATAAAAATAAGATACTAGTACTAGTTTACGAAAACCCATGTGGTTTCTCAGTATTTGCCTACTGAAGGCAATTTCAATGACTTGCCTGATTAGGCACAAGTGGCTCTGGATCAGCTTCATTTGTCTTGTACTCATATTGTGCAAAACTCTGCTGGCCTTGCCACAACCATGGGGATTTCTACAGACTAAGCAGTAGTGTTTAAAGGGGTAGAGTGCAGAGGGAAGCTCAATTACAGTAAATAATTCAGCCATTTTAAGTCCTGCTCTTCTGCTACTGACTTGTGACTACTACATATTTTACCTATTTAATGCCATGTATCTCCTTAGGCATGAACAAAAGGGTGATATTTGAAACTCTTATACTCTAAATGATACATCAAAACTCCCTCCTCTGCTTTAGATGATAAAAAAAAAGTCTTCTAGCTCTGGACCAGGGAGCTCTGATTGTGCTAGCATGTGTTCTGCCATGGCATCTCACTTCTTTTTTTTCTTTCTAGACTGCATCGGATGACTTATTCAGCTCAGACTTCTTTGTGCCATCTATGGAGAGCCATAGCTTGAGCTCAGGGGCACAAGCAGGAGCTCTGCCAACTAATCCACTGGACCTCTTCAAAACAAGTTCTACCACAGCATCTCCACTGGCTGGTCTAGGTTAGTTTACAAAAGTAAAGGTCTTGTTCTACTCCAAGATATCTGCTAACACCAAAACATGGATTCTAGTTTTCCTTTACTTCTTGTGTAGTGCTATACCCCTTAAATCCATGTGCTGTTTGCCCTAAACTATTAAGTTCTGTGAATAGAGAGCGAAACTCTGCATCATCAACTGAATCAGGATTAAAGCAGTTAACTGCTTTAACTCTGACGGCAGATTCCAGCTTCAGGTATACAAGGCTCAAGTGAGCCAAGCATAACTTGTAAGGTCAGGGTAACATTGCTGCACAGTGTCTTAATAATCATTTAAACAGAAGTAACCATATATAGTAAATCCACCTGCCACTTCAGTGTTAGAGGTATGTTCCTCCTTCCCTTAAAATAACCTCAATTTTGTCCTTGCAGCACTGAAATGCAGCAAAGTAAAAATTTAAACCCTTTCTCCCACCCCCTCTCTCCCAAATGATTTGATTTGTAAGTGCAAACCAAGACATTTTTCGCAAACAGGACGTGAAACAGTACAGTTTTTTGCAAATGGTACATACTTTTGCTGGTAGTCTTTATGGAATTGATACATTCCTGCTTGTGGTCTTTTGATGACTGAAGTGCTGTGTAACGACAATCTCCCCCCAGGTTGCTTGCCAGTAACTTCATCACCATGGACCCCACAGACAGTTTCCTTCACTCAAGCTACAACAGTCTTTCATGGGTCTATGATGCCTGCTCAGTCTCCAGGATTTACTCAATCACTTGCCTTTGCTACTCAAACAGTGCCAGGCTGGAACCAATCTTCATCTTTTGGTGCCAAACCCACTCAGTCTTCTGGCATGTGGTCACAGCCAGCACAAGTTCCATCCAGCTCTTGGGCACAGCCAACCAGTGCTGCAAATCCCTTCCAGAGCAGTGTGTTCACATCTCCAACACTACCAGCTCAGACAGCCTCGGCACTGCCCTCCATGTCAACAGCAGCCAGCCCACCGCAGCCGCCACCCAGAGCTACGCTGCAGAAGGAGCTGTCCAAAAAAGAGAGTGATGCATTCATTGCTCTGGATCCTCTTGGGGATAAAGAAATGAAGGATGTCAAGGAAATGTTCAAAGACTTCCAGCTGACAAAGCCACCTGCAGTACCAGCGAGGAGAGGAGAACAGCAAAGCCTTTCAGGTGCTTCTGGAGTTTTCAGGAGTTTTACTTTAGTAGTAAAGTAGGCATTTCTATAGATAGTACAGATCATGATGAAATAGAAGCTAGTAAGCTGTCTGCCAAAATGACTGGCAACATTTTGGAGTTAATGTTTACTGAAATAGAGGGTTGAAGGGCTGTCTCAACTAATAAATCAAAGACTTGATAGACGGCAGTGTCAACACTGACACCTAGTGCCTAAATGACTTGACTAGAGCAAGGTAAACCTAAGTATGTACAGCGTTACTTTCCATCTGATTTAAGCTTAGTGAAGGACAAGCAGGAGTTAATATTGAGACTCAAAGTCACTCCCAGCAAGTTCCATGTGATTATTTTGTCATCTAATTAGATGATCTCTGGTGTTGCTGTACATGCAGACCTGAGTTCTTGTTAAATCTGTCAAGATTATAGCAGTATGTCTCTCTTTTTTAGAGCCACCAAAACCTGCTCCTCGACAAAGTGCACTGCCAGCTGATGACCTGTTTGAAAGTCAAGATAAAACAGACCCTTTCAGTGCCTCATCTGTAAGTAGTAAAATAACCCAACAAAACAAACAGAAAATCAACAAACCAAACTACAAACAACAAAAATAAAAACCCTGAACACCAAAATTTCCAAACAACACCACTACCACAAAAAAAGCCATCAAAAACTTTTTTTCTCCTTAATAACTGTGGTGCCTGTGTTTGAGCAGTAGTTTAGTTTTGGCTTTAGAGGCCATACAATAAAAACCTTCTGCATCTTTGAGGCTAATATGTAATCTAGCAGAGGGTATCTGTTGCAAGAAAGTTAACAAAGCATTATTCCATTTGGCTTGGCCTAACAGCCAGTTTCCCAAGGTGCAAAGTTCTGTAGTATTGGGACCCTCCACAAAAGAGTATCAAATACTGTAGCTGCAGAAATACTCCACTTTGGTTATATATAACACTCTTTAGAGCAGACTGAGCAGTGTGGATTATTCAGCTCTCTAGCTGAACAAGTGGGAGGCTACATGTTCAGAACTCTGTGAGGCAGAAAGTTGCTTCACCAGATCACTCCTTTTGGGACAGAGCACTTGAAGCTTTCAGTGAAAATTCTGGACCAATTCCAGAGTGCTGACTTCAGTCATTGACATTTGACAAATTACATTGTCATTTGACAGATATCTCATCATGACTCCACTAGCCAAAGGAGTTTTCAGTACCAGACATGGTTTTCTGAAAAATGCCTTGCCTTGGGCTAGCATAACAGCTAACACAGCTTAGAGTCCCCTTATTTTGTTGAAGCAGTACAGTAAATGTATGTTTAGCAGGAGCTCTGAAGTATTCTTTCCAGGTGTTTGAACAGGAAATAGGTCATAGAGACATGCAGTGTAAATCTGGTGAAAACTGTAAATCCACTAACAGCTTATCTCTCTCTCTCTCCTTAGAAGGAATCTCAGAATCCACCTTCTGGTCATTTTGGTGATCAATTTGGCAATCCATTTGCATAGATCAGGTAAGTCTTCCATAAATAAGCCAACCTAATTTATTGTCTGAAATTTATTGAGGAAATGATTGTTAAAGAGAGAGAGAGATAGATAGACAGTGTAGTTACCTATCTATTTTAACACTAATGATCTCTGAAATATGGCAAACAGTGCTTGGAAGAATTGCTAGGGTACCTCTATCAGACTTGTATATAGCTGCATTCTGTCTAAACCTAGTTAGCTTTACCTTCTAGAAATAAAGACTTTATTCTTCCAAAGACTTAAATCCCAAGCCCACAACAGATCTCGATTTCCTTTCCTTGAGGAAAATCAATGACTGTATATATGCTGCAGAATTCAGAGAAGCTGACTTTAATACTTTCAAATATCTGTGGGAGAATGTTAGCATAGTGTGCCCTGTACACAGCATGTAGCTTTCTGAAGTTTAATTGCCTCAACAATTCCAGGTTTGGACTCTGGGTAAATTGGAATAAAACTAGAATTAGGCTGTTAGACTTTTACTCTGACTTTTAATCAAAAGCTGTTACAAGCATTTTTGTTGCTAGAAACTAATATCGTTTTAAATTTCATATAATTGACTGGAGTGCATGATCTACTGATCCAGCAAATCTTCTGCCATATCTTTCAGTATTCCACTGAAATACTGTCTAGCTTCTGATAGAAGACAAGTCTTGGTATTTATTGCTTTAGTTTTTCTCTCAGTGGCTCTGTTCAAGCAATAAAGCCACAACTCATAACCATTCTAACACTAATTCCTTTCCATTATACTAGGCATAACCAGAAAAGGACAAATGGAATAACTGGACCTCTTCTCATCGTGATTTTTCTACATGTTTCACTTTGCTGTCTGCTATTCTTGCTGTTGTTTCATGATGTCTGCAATATATCCAGGTGGATTGAAGCATGTACCCTCAAAGAACATGCTGTGAAGATGATAATTCAGGGCAAAGCAAATGGGGATATTGACTCACGCTGAAAACCCAAATTCAAATTGGTGGATGTTATCTTTACTTTAGTTCTTTGCACTCCGTTACAGAGTGGGAGCACTGAGTAATGTGTCTTGTACCATTTTCCTTTGCTAAGCACTTACTGCCCCAAAATAGAGGAACTTAATGTACCTAGGGGAGAGGTGTTGCTTTTGCTTAAGGGTGTTGAATTAGTAGCTAAAACCCCACATCTTAAACAGCTAGGTCAGTTGCCTATTATGGCAGCAGCAGCCAGTTGTAAAGTTAAGGGGATGCTACTCAGTTCTAACTGGTGACTAGACAGATGACTTGGTCTCTTAGCCACAAAAATGTAACTATGTGTAGAGGAAAGTAATCTAATATTAGTCTATTTAACTAAAAGTAAAAGTATCATTCTGCCATAAATGTGTCATTAAGGGACTGCGGGGTCTGTAACAGCACTGCTGAAGCCCTGAGTACTAAAAGCCTACACTGTAAGCTGAAAAACTTCTTGCAGAACATTTAGGTAGTTGTGGACACTAACTGTTGTCTTGGTGCTAATCTGGCAGTTTTCAGGGAGGGAAGTCTACTAGGATTACTTTTCTATTAGTGTGGCTTGGCAAAAAAATGAAACAAGCAAGTAGGGTTCTTGCTTGTATCTCAGTGAATCCCTGATGTGCTCAGTTTGATTTGTCACATGGTGCAATGGGGTATGTTTCCAGCATGCTAGAAAACAGAAACACCAAAATGGCTTCGCTCCATGCCTAGTCTCCTTGTGAACAGTGCACCACCTCTGTGCCATTAATGAGGTAGTACTCTATCTCTTGGAAAACATGCCTTTACTCAAGAGCCTCTTTACTAACAGGTTTTTGAACCAGTTACAGCTGCCTGTAACAACTACATTCTTGGCCAGTGGGGATGACTGATGTGTCAGAAGTTTTCCTGTTAAGTATAAACTTGAAATGTTATTGTTAAATCAAATGCCTAAGCTGCTGCTAAACTGGAGAGCAAAGAAAGTCAACTTGAATACAGCCTTAGTACCCAATTCTGCCAGTCATGCAATTAGTCTTGTATACGAACTTCTCTTGCACTTTCTGTAATGCAAATAAAAAAAATAAAAAATTAAAAAAAAAAATCACAAATTTAAGTATTTGACTCAAACTGGAAATGTAGAAACTTATTGATGTTACACTGTTATATAAAACTGTAGTATCTGTTACTTAATGACATTAAAAAGAAGCAACTCTTCATACCAAATGAACATCAGTGTGGCTGTTAATTGTGTCCTCTGTAACTCAGTCTTGTGGTCTAGTTGACATTAGAAGTTCAAAGTCTGCTGAGAATCATTCCTCACAGGTTCTGTAGCTCTGTGATGGTGAAGTGTCTTTCTATTACTTCTTACATTGGATCTGTTCAACAAATGCTCTGCCATATTAAAAAATAAAATCTCCAATTGATTTAGTAAAAATTGTCTCTAGAACTTTGTCCCTTTGGCCGCTCAGTCTGAGCTTGTTGCTGCTAAAGATGCTTTCGTGCCTCTTTCTGCAGGGCCATGGGAGCTGAGTACTTAAATTGCATTGCATTCAGAAGTTTCAATAACTCAGCTTGTGTATTTCAGCTTTGCAGGAGATCTGAACTGATGCTGAGAAATCTCAGTTAGAACATGTTCTCATGTTCAGAAGAAATTACATAACTCCTTTAACAGAGATAGCTAAAAAATAATAAATCCATTAGTAAGCTGCTGTTTTAGACTACTCGGCTTATTTCTAATAGTTTGATGGTTAAGGGGTTAAAAACAACTCATTGCAAGAGATTTGTTATCCAGCTTGAAATATAAATCTTAAGGGGTTTACAGAATCACAGTGGAGCTTTTTTGGTTTGTTTGGTTTGGGTTTTTGGGGGTTTGTTTGTTTATTTTTTTGAGGGGGTTGGTTTGGTTTTTGGGTTTTTTGGGCTTTTTGTTTGGGGGTGTGGTTTTTTGTTTGGTTTTTTTGTTTCTTGTTTTATCCTCTTGACTGCATGGCAACATATAATTCAGTATTAAAACTAAAAGGACAATTGACTGCCTTAATGTCCATATGAAGGAATGTGTTTACTAGCATTTGAGTTAAGGATTTAAATTTCTGCTGTACAGATTTTGAAAGGGCCATTAGGATGCTCATTTAGAGCAGAACCTCCTACAAGCTGGTCAAACATGCTTGCTGGTCTACTAGCTATCTTTGTATAGCTGTTTATTCTGTTAGCTGTTTACAGAACCATGAACTGTGATAGCAGATTTGATGAACAATACAATATTACAAGTGTCTCTGTCTTGCATTCTTGCCTAATAAATGAGTTTATTGTAACTGGACTTAGCAAGCTGGACTATGGCTGCAGCAAATGAAAATTTCTTTAAATGACATAATCCAAATCAAGGCTTGAGCAGGGGGGAAATTTGCCTGCTTTACTTCCCTCACCCTACCACAAAAAGCAGGGAACAGAAAAAAATAAAACTACTTTTATTGTTTTTTCAATTACCCGTGGTAATTTGGAATATCTTTACCCTGGATCATTATTTTAAGATTGCATCCAGGTATGTAATTCTTAATGGCTTAACAGCAGCTTATTTATGAGTGACTTGTGATTGTGTCCAACACATGATGCCTCAAATCTGGATTACTGCAACCTACTGAAAAGGAATGCTCTTCTAAAGAGCTGGCTTGTGGTTTGGGTTTTTGTGACAGAGTGAATGCTAAAAGAGTTTTCGTCTCATGCAAACCCACAAAAAATAATGTGTTGTTCTTATGTATTGGCTGGGGGAGGAATAAAAAAAGCATCTTGGGCCTTTAGTCCTCCAGTACTCCAAATGAGGATGCCAAAGCTGTTATACACTGAACTTGCTCTTGTAAACAGCTCTGCTTTAGGAACTATTTGTTCTTTACATGAGTCACTGTTATGACAGCTTTTTTACTAGGCAGTTAATGATTCTCTTAATTCAATACATAATGTCTTTCCTATATTCAAAAGATACTGTTAAACAAAATTGATTTATTTTGAACCTTGCAAGTGCTTCACAGTATTTCCTCATTCAGGGAAAAAGTGAAATTTTCTGAAAAGTGGACTTTAGAGCACTTACAGTAAGGCAGATTTGGCAAGTTACTGGCATTCTTCAGTACACATTGCTTTTTGTTTGTTCTCTTGGTAATAAATAACAAGAGGAACAAATAAATTACAAACTCAGTCACGACAATTCTAGTCTGTTCACTTACAAAATGAGAATCATGCAAGTTATTCTGCAGCTTATAGCCATACTATGCAATGTAGAGACAGCTACCTCAATTCTGGGGGAAAGCAGAAGGTAAGTGCTCTTTTTTTCTGCAGTTGCCTCCACTGTTTTGTTTCTCTAACACAGAGCATAAATATTCAGTGTGGACATTTCTAATAGTATCTTGTTCAGATATCCTATGAAAAAGAAAACTACTTCTTGCTGTATTTCAAGGAATCAGATAGCAATGATTTATTTGGTTTTTTTTATATATGTGACATAATAAAGGTGTCAGATAGCAGCTGAAGGCATATTTTTGCAGGCAGGTAAAGCCCAGGAATCTTTTTTCTGTTGCATGCTGTGTGAAAATACCTAATCTCAATCTATTTCTTTCTGAAGCACAATTTTATGCTGACAGTGCTTCCCTTAGTATTTAAACTCTCCTAGACTGCCTATTTCTAATCTTTGGAAATACAGCCTTTGTGTTTTCAAGGCAAGTACCACTAGGAGGAGAACAAAGGCCTAGTCCCTACCAGATGGTCATATGAAAACAACTAAAGAGCTACTCTACCAGAAATATGTCATTCACAAGGATGGTCAAAACTAAGTGATGAAAAAATGTGAGCCTTATAATAGATATATGTTGAAGCAAGTCCAGAGGAAGTAGAAGACTGGAGCACCTCCCCTACAATAACAGCTGAGAAAGATGGGGCTGTTCAGACTAGAGAAGAGAAGGTTGTGTGGAGACCTTATAGTCCCCAGACCTTCCAGTATCTGAAGGTGCCTAAAGAGAATCTGGAGATTTACTCTTCATCAGGAACTGTAGTGATAGGATGAGGAGGAATGGGTGCACTCTGAACGAGGGGAAATTATGGTTAGATATTAAGAAGGAGTTCTTTACTGTGGGTGTGGTGTGACACTGGAACAGGCTGCCCAGAGATTCTGCGAATTACCAACACTGGGAGTGTTCAAAGCCAGGCTGGGTACGACTTTGAGGAACCTGGTCTAGCAGGAGGTTTCCCTGCAGATGGCAGGAAGGTAGGGACAAGACAATCTTGAAGGTCCCAGCTGTGCACCGGAACACCTTTCACTAGACCAGGTTGCTCAGAGCCCCACCCAGTCTGGCTTTAAATGTTTCAGTGGATGGGACATCCACAACTCCACTGGGCAAGCTGTGCCAATGCCTCACTACCCTCATAACAAAGAACTTCCTCCTGATATCTAATCTAAATCTTCTCTCTTTTAATATGTTCCCCTTTATTCAGTCACTCTACGCTCTTGTAAAAAGCCCCCCTGCATCTTGCTTGTAGGCTCCCATCAGGTATGAGATGGCTGCAGTGACATCACCCCTAAACCACTTCTTCTCCTGGTTGAATAATCCCAATTTTCTGACCCTTTCCTCACAGGAGAGGTACTCCATCCCTCTGAGCATCTTAGTGGCTTCCCCTGGACTCTCTGACAGGTCCCTGTCCCTCCTGTGCAGGACCCCAGCTCTGGATGCAGTGCTCCACATGGGTCTCAGCAGAGCAGAGCAGAGGGGCAGAATCCCCTCCCTGCCCTGCTGCCCACGGGGCTCTGGATGCAGCCCAGGACACGTTTGGCTCTCTGGGCTGGGAGTGCCATGGCCAGGGCATGTCCAGCCTCTCACCCACAGCACCCCCAAGTCCTTCTGGGCAGGGCTGCTCTGGGGCTGTTCATGCCCAGCCTGTGCTGATACCAGGGCTTGATCTGACCCAGGTGCAGCACCAGTACTGGGCCTCCTTAAATCTCATGATGTTCCCATGGGCCACTTCTCCAGCTTGTCCAGGTCCCTCCTGGCATCCTGTCCTTCAGATGTGTCAAACCACCTCTCCTTGGTATCATCTGGAAATTTGCTGAGGGTTCACTCAATCCCTTTGTCCATGTCATTAATGAAGACATCAAATAACAGGTCCCAGTACAGACTCCTGAGGGACACCACTTGTCCACTGGGATGTCCACTGGGAGTCTGAGCCATTCACCTCTGGATGTGACCATCTAACCAGTTTCTTATCCATCTATCAGTATGGAATTGGNATCTAATCTAAATCTTCTCTCTTTTAATATGTTCCCCTTTATTCAGTCACTCTACGCTCTTGTAAAAAGCCCCCCTGCATCTTGCTTGTAGGCTCCCATCAGGTATGAGATGGCTGCAGTGACATCACCCCTAAACCACTTCTTCTCCTGGTTGAATAATCCCAATTTTCTGACCCTTTCCTCACAGGAGAGGTACTCCATCCCTCTGAGCATCTTAGTGGCTTCCCCTGGACTCTCTGACAGGTCCCTGTCCCTCCTGTGCAGGACCCCAGCTCTGGATGCAGTGCTCCACATGGGTCTCAGCAGAGCAGAGCAGAGGGGCAGAATCCCCTCCCTGCCCTGCTGCCCACGGGGCTCTGGATGCAGCCCAGGACACGTTTGGCTCTCTGGGCTGGGAGTGCCATGGCCAGGGCATGTCCAGCCTCTCACCCACAGCACCCCCAAGCCCTTCTGGGCAGGGCTGCTCTGGGGATGTTCATGCCCAGCCAGTGCCGATACCAGGGCTTGATCTGACCCAGGTGCAGCACCAGCACTGGGCCTCCTTAAATCTCATGATGTTCCCATGGGCCACTTCTCCAGCTTGTCCAGGTCCCTCCTGGCATCCTGTCCTTCAGATGTGTCAAACCACCTCTCCTTGGTATCATCTGGAAATTTGCTGAGGGTTCACTCAATCCCTTTGTCCATGTCATTAATGAAGACATCAAATAACAGGTCCCAGTACAGACTCCTGAGGGACACCACTTGTCCACTGGGATGTCCACTGGGAGTCTGAGCCATTCACCTCTGGATGTGACCATCTAACCAGTTTCTTATCCATCTATCAGTATGGAATTGGATCCATCTCTCTCCAATTCAGAGAGAATAACATTGTGAGGGACCATGAGAAAGGCTGTACAGAAGTGCAGATAAATGACATCTGCAGCCCTTCTCTTGTCCAGTGATGGAGGCATTTCACCACAGAAGGCTACTAGACTGGCCAGGCACTTGCTCCTTATGTTTTGATGACTATTATTATTTTAACATTTAGATCCAATTAAAGCACATGTTCAACATGTTGAGTTAGAAATAGTCCAGACAGAAGATATGATTATTAGAAAGAACCCATAGCTGGCAACATTAGCCAACAGCTTGGTTCCCCAGCATACCAAAGGCTGTGCAGTTTGAAGGTGGTGCTAGCAACTACAGTTGGCAAAGTTATGCTCTCATGTGATGCTATCATGTCTTCAAATTCAAGAGAGTGTGCCTTATTTCTAGGTCAGTAATCAAATCAAGACTTTTTTTTGAGTCATCCATTTTGTAACTGATGAAGTCAGGAGCTCTCTATTCTGAAGTATGACTCAACAACAAATCACCAGAGTCATGTGGCCTGCAGGTGTAGTGTTCTGTGCAATCCAAGACAAGGTGCAAACTGTTCTGTGCACCGATTGTGAAATAGCTTTTGCTTTCCAAAGGGTGCTCCTCTGTCCCTCAAACCTCTCAATAAAAGATAAAAGATAGAAGGTATTTTGATTTCCATTCCCACCTCTGAAGTTTGTGCTCTCAACTGTCACCTTCAGTGATGTTCTTCAGTAGCTGAACTGCTTTTACCTCCTCTCCTATATAAATTGTGACCAAACATCTGTTTCAATGTGTTTTTTCAGTAACACTTTTTCTTCAAATTTAATATGGACGTGACAAGTTTGCAAAGTTTTGTAGTACCTTGATACTTTTAAACAATGTTGTTGAATATATGTCCCTTTGATTTCCCAGATAATCTAAATAGTGAATACATTAGTGGGTTTCAGAGTTCATGAATAATTTCCAATGAGATTTTTCTGAACTTTTTTAATTTTTATTTTATTTCTCTAACCTCAAGTAAATCCAAAATCCTAAACCTGAATCTGCAGGAAATCATGTGAACTTCATATACTATGCTGGAGAAGGCCCATGGGTCTGTGTACATCACCCCATGAGTATTCTTGCAAAAGTTGCTAAATTGTGATTATCATAAAATGATAGAATCACTTAGGTTGGAAAAGGTCTTTAATTATATGAAAAATGTTGCTATCTGAAAGTCAGTCAGACAACCATCAGCTCTAGTTTGCAGACAGTTGATGGCAAGACTTCCATTTGCATTGGAGACTTCAATTCAGTCTTTTCTGATTTTTACTTTAATTCTAAATAATGTCTTACAACTTCTGGGAGAATCTTTAGGACCTGAAATAACTTGAGTCTGATTGCTTCTTTAGGCACATGGCTGCTTTCCATGATTAATCCTTACCACCTGTAAGGGTTTTTGGCTCTATTTTTACAGGAGGAATTTAACAGTTCAGAAATATATTTCAATGTAAATTTGCCTAACATCAGAATACTTGGTAATTGCTAGGAATAAGCTATCTGCTTCCAGACTTCCCATCAGATGCCTCAAAATATCTTATACAGCATCTAAGGGTTCTCACTCCTACTGTCTTTAAGGACAACATGTCAGTCTTCAACCCAAGATGCCAGAATAGATGTTGTTACTCAGAGGTTTGCAGTCCTCCATCAGTATGGAAAGGCATCCTGCAGATATAGTAAGGAACAAGCTGATTCTCATCCATTTACCAGAGCAGTAGATTTTAATTTTTTCCCACTGTTGATGTTAGTGTCATGCTGAGTGGTGGGAAATACATAGAAAACTGTAAAGGAACTTTTTAAGAATTACTTCCTTAGTATGACGTACCTGTAAGATGAGCTACTTACAGATGAAAGAGTTGGTTTTGAAGAGGCTAGAGAGCTACATCAAATTTCAAATAAATACAACTTTCCATAATTTCACAGAACTGCTGAATACATTGAAAATTTTAGGTTGAAAGGAACTTCTGGAGATCTTCTCTTCAAAACTGGGCTTTAGATTAGGTTATCCAGGGATCCTGACAATAGTGTTGCATATTTCCAGGAGAGGACATTCTACCATTTCCCTGGGTAACCTATTTCTCTGTTTAATAGCTGTCATGGCAAAATGTCGGGCAAGTCTGATCCCTGAGCTAGTTAAGTCTTGGTAGCTGAAAAGAGGTCAATTTATTTTCTCAATAACAACTTAGCACATATGTAAACTTAATACAGAATAAATGGCACCAGAAAGTTGGACCAACGGTGATGTCTTTGTCATCCAAACTGCAGATTTCTTAATCTTATGGAAACAGGTTACATTTGTTTGGACTCCTGTGATATTTGTATGATGTAAGGAGGTCAAAGTGCTGAGGGCAAAGCCCAGCCTGTAATGAAAACCCATGGATACCTCACACTGCAGGAGCTGCCAACCAGCTGGGCTCAGCAAAGGAGGTCCCATTGCCGAGCAGACACAAGAGAAATTAACTCGGAGAGATGCAGAGAGAGAATTGCTTCACAGAGAATGAATACTCATCATGTAAGGCTAAATTGGAATAAGTCACTAAGAGTAAAAAATGCAAGTCAGTCTTCAATGCTCCTTTATTCTTCTGCTATTTACCATTGAAGATAAGGTCACCAGTATACTACTAGCCTTGTTTTTTTAACTTGGTAAGTCGTTCTATAATGCATCAGTTTTTAATATCTACCAGTGGGTGCTTTAAAGAAATTTGATTTCTGTTAAGTAATGGCCTTACACATACTGAGAACTGGAAGTTTAACGATATTTAAAACTATGCATCAAAATGACAAGTCACTAAAAAAAATAGGCCTAACTGCAAGAGTATTCAACTTGGCAAGGTGAAGAATAGTAATAGAGATAAACATGTCTGGTTTTTCTAACAATGTAAGTTATCCTGTTACCAAGTAATACCTTTATTTATGAGTCTTCTTTCAACTCTGGAAGGCATTTATGCTTTTATCCAGGGTTAAGAATAACACCATCAAAGTCAATTAGCTAAAATGACAAAGATTTATTGAAGTGCTATATCCATTTGAGATGTGCTGCTTTGTGTTAGTCTTAGCTTTACATATCGGGTAGCATAACCACTGTCTGAATAGGAGATTGCAGATGTTCTCTCTGTATTATTGTTTCATTCTCTTCTATAACATGACCCACCAGAAGAGCATTTGTATGCACAAAGATCTAAAAAAGAGGAAAAGACCTGGCTTATTAAGTCTTCAAAGCTGTTTTTAATGTAATTTTAAACCACCAAGGAATTAATATTAGGCAGCTGTTGATACATCTAAGTATTGCTATGAAAGTGAAACAGAAATCAGCTTGAAGATGCTTCCAAAATATTGGCCTATGGTTCAAACACAAACTCATATGTGATTTAATATACTGCCCAGGACTGTACTGGAATGTTTTGTTTGACAGGTCTTCAGAAAAAGCTTTCCACAGGGGGAGAAGGGAACTGAATGCTCCATCTCCAATAGACTGCCAACTGAGCAGCTGGAGCGTGTGGGGGCCCTGCGACCCATGCACCAATCAAAGGGTAAGCTGTCCTTGGAAGTCTTTGTTTCAAAGTCACAGCCAAAGGGATATCTGTCTGGCTGTTGCTTGTGAGAAAGTGTCAGGCTGCAGCTCTTAATACTGTATGTTCATGATTTGATGAAACCCATAATAATGTCAGATTTGAAGCCACAGAGTAAGAGAATACTACATCCAGTTGTGCAATACTGCTCAAGTGTTTTCATTCAAAAAGTTTTCTTCATAGAAAGTATCTATTCTGGCCATGTGTGCATTTCTGTTTAAAACATTATTTTTCAATACATTTTTCCCTTTTTAAATTAAAAAAAAATTCTTTTCTGAAGCAAATTTTTATTTCCTTAGGGGAGTTCTTTTAAGGCTTTAAAAAATCAAACACTTGAAAACATACAAAATATAAGTGATTTATTTCCACACTGGAGAGAAATAAACAAAATAGTGGAGTAAATTAAATAGTGAAAACTTAGCATCTTTACATATTAGCTAAGTATTATTAATCATAATTATTCATTCAATCTTATTTTATTCATGAATTGTGCCTGTGGATTTTCAACAAACAGTTTCACCAAAGACTTTTAGTTTTGAAAAATCTCTAAGTCCTGCTGGAAGCCCTGGAGTTCTGCTAGAGTTCTCTTTTCTCTCTGAGCAATATTAATAGAGTTATTTTTCTTTCAAGTTTCGCTCCAGACGTATTGAAAGATTCGGGCAGTTTGGTGGAAAAGCATGCCTGGAGGCCCTAGGAGACACACAGACCTGTAAAACCAGTGAAGTCTGTCCTGAAGAACCAGAACCAGACTGTGGTACTGACTTTCAGTGCAGTTCAGGTAGGTTTTGCCTTTATGCCATAAAAAGCAGTAACTCAGAAAACACATTTTAGTTCTGTGAATAAGTTACATCAGCCTCATGCTAGCATTTAAAAACAATCCATGGACAGGTGGGTTCAAAGCCACAATGCCAAAACCACAGCAGCAAAACTGCTTAAGAAGGGGTATATTCTCTTGTCTTCCATTTTAATTTGCACCTAGTTTAAATTCTTCTGTAACTTCCACTCCATGGCTGGAAGCTGACCATACTGACCATATGCTTTCTTCTAGCTTAACTGCCCCAATTGCTACTGAATCACTAGGTTGTATGAAAAATCACCAGGAAAAAAACTAGGACAGAAGGAATTTTAAAAGAATGAATATGGACATTTACCGATCTAACTGGTATAATAGATTCTAGTTGGAGACCAGCATGCATCTAGATCCAAAGTAAGATATAAATTTGTAAAGTGATACAAGGAATATAAATGTAGTGCTCAAGCTTCATCAGAAATAAAAATAAGGTAGGAAAAGTTAATAGCAGTAAAAATTACTCAAAACAAAACCAGAAAGATGGTGAATGAATCTGAAGTTCCTAGCCATTTTTTGTATTGCTTTTAACTCAAATACTGAAAAGTGCAAATAAAGCAATTTAAGATTAGAAAGTACAGCTTTAACTACTAGTTCACAGGGATTGTGTAGCATTTACAGGTGAAGCTTATGATATCAAAGTGTTGTTTTATCATACTACATCTAATTTACCAAAGTCTTTAAATGCTGTAGAAAATAAAAAAAAAGTCTTTGTGTAACCTGTGATACGTAAACTCAGGAAAGTTACTATTTCTCTGTTGCTTTAGAACACAAATCACTATAATTTTGGACACTACATGTCCATATTGTTCATATAATATAGCTCAAATAGCAAAACTTTAAATGTTTTAGAAAGAATTGTTGTTGATGTTGAATTGATATCTCCATGTACTCTCTTAATACAGATAAGAAAACCCCAAGTAACCTAAACTAACCTAACATTTGAAGTTTACTATAGAATAGTCATCAATTTTCTGCAGATGACAGCAGTTCTCCTGCCATTTACTTTTCTCAGTCATGCTACTAACTTACTTATATGTAACAGTAGAGTGCAGGTTTTTTGTCATTTGAAAATGGCAGAACATGGGATTTTAATCCCTCAGGACAACAGTAGAAATATATGTAGAGGAAGATCTTAATAAAGAGTAGCTGAGGGTGCGAATTAAAGTCCATCCTGACAAAAATCCACTCAGGCAATGTTTTATTCCTTGATCAGGTCGATGTATAAAGCGAAAACTTGTGTGCAATGTAGATAATGACTGCGGGGACTATTCTGATGAAGATGACTGTGAATCTGACCCACGATCACCATGCCGAAATCATGACATTGACGTGTCTGAAGTTGGCAGGACTGCAGGACATGGGTAATTAGCAAAAAGTAATATTGGGCCTAGTGAAACATTTGGGATTGTCTCCAAAGCCAGCTGAAAAAACTGAGTCACAGTGATATTCCCAAAAGTACAATATGAATCATGGTAGCATTTGTATCCAGAAGTGCTGAGTAGCCTTTGCAAGAACACTTGACTACCATTTTATTTTGTATACTTGTGAGGATAAAATATGCAGACAGTGTAAATCAATCATAGTGTTAGTAAACAGAATCATGCATACATGTCACATGAATAAAATTATATTTTATTTAAATGTAACATTTATAGGTGTATAGATTAGTTTCTAATGATATTTCACAACCAATCAGTAATTGTCAATTACTTTTCTATAATGCATGTCTAAAATGGAAAAAATATCTCAATGCGATGCCTTACTGCAACAATACTTTATGTGCAGCTTTCTTCCAGTATTGCATTGTCTACTTGTTGGATCCTTGTTGTTTACAGGAGCTTTCATCATTAATCTATGTTGAAAATTAATCTTTCTGTTCTCAGACCCTTCTGCATTTCTTTCATCTCTAACAAAAAGAAAACGTGACATATTGTTTACCTACAAATAGAGTTAGAAGGCAGCGATCCAAACTGGACAGAAAATAAAAGCATACTACAGCACCACCGTGTGTTTAATGAAAGTTATACATCCTTTTCATTTCTTACTGTGCAAGAGCAAAATGCTGGTTTTTTAGCATGGGGGAGTAAATTAAGTATGCAGGCAATTTTAGAAGTTTCTATTACAATTTGTAACTAAAATCTTGCATGAGAAAATGTTGTATAGAGGTGCAGAATGACACTGGTGACTTGGATGACTTGTTTACCACTTTGCACACTCAGAAATCTACATATACATTTGCCAGACATAAATATTGGAAATACTGAAAATATTGAAATTTACAAAACAGGTACAAAAGGGCAAACAAATTATACAGAATCCTCCAAGGAGTTATTTTTGAAAGTATTTCTTGTACATCAGTATATAGATGCATAGAGCTATGCAGCTGATGTGCCTGCCTCCCTGGTTTTCTAAAGGTTTAGATTTCCCCTTATGCTCCAGGAAATGCTGCTATTCCATTAGATAACACTCTGCAAGAAGAGACAACTCTAGGAGTAGCTGCATATTCCTTCTAAAGATTTGATGGATGTTGTAAACGCTTGATGATAATCAAGTACCTACCAGCAAAAAAAATAATATAAGTTATTAAAAAAAAATATATATAGCTGTTGAGAAGTACATTTTAAATCCATAAGGAATGCTTTCACAGAGATGTACTTGTCAAGAACAAATGTTCTTGACCAATATATTGGTCAAGCAAAAATGTTTTTTACCTCCTTTTATGCCTAAGGTTGTCCCTGTATTTGAGGTTTAATGTCTTTTATTTGTTTATTTCTCACACATGATCCTTCAAGAACTTTACAAAAGATGTAACTCCAGTACACAGATGAGAAACTATAAGAGATGAGACAAGCTGCTTAGATGGAGAAAGATTCAGTTTCACTATAGTTTCCATCTCTTACAGTATAGAACTTTTCCAGTCTACAGGTCATGTGTGCTGACACCCCCCCTCTGTTGAACTATAACTTCTCTTGTGTTTCTCTGTAGAATCAATGTTTTAGGAATGCAACCAATGGCCAGCCCATTTGACAATGACTTTTTCAATGGTCTTTGTGAACGGGTGCGTGATGGGAACACACGGACATATTACCGCAAGCCGTGGAACGTGGCTGTTCTCACTTACGACGTAAGTTCAAGTCCTTTGCAAGATAGTATGTGTTTAATTGCATGCCAACTCCTGGCATACTCTTGGAAGACTTCGCATATCTCCTGAGCCAGGCAGCAGCTTTTTAGGCTCAAGCTTGTGCTAGCGTTCAGAGGAAAAGAGCTTATGTCATCATTTACTTTGGCAATTAAACTCAGTTATGCCAGACAGACTCCCACATCTTCATGCTGCACCTTTGTACAATAAATGAACCTATCTTTCTGGAATGTTTAAAATATGAGCAGAAGAAGTGAACAGAAGATGTGCAGAAAGGATTAAGATATCCAACTTCACTAGGTAGAAGAGCAAACAAGCTACATTTTCAAGGACATAAAAAAGCCACTGATAAAAAGGTAGACATAATATTACAATATTCTGGTCCTACTTGTTTTTTCTAACCAGTGATGGTTTTCTCTGTCCCATAGGAAAAAAAATCGTTAGGCTTTTAAGTTTCAGACTACGACTTTCAGTGAGGTTTGAACACCAAAAATGTTGATGATTGTTGAAAAAAATACCAGATACTTTTCAGAAATCAAAGCACAATTTTGCCTCCTAAATTACTCTAAGTAGGAACTTGATAAATACAATTTAAACCAGGTCCTTCTCAAAATTAATAAATCTGACCTGGAGATCTCTGGTTATGTTTAGTTTTGATGTATAACAATTTTCAGTTGCTAAAATGTGGTATTCTGCAAAAGTACACTAAAATAAACAACACTGAAACAGGTATTCTGAATTAGTTATTGCTTGCTGTAAGAAAATAAGGCAGAATCATAATTCTGACTTATTTCAGAAGTCAGGAGCTTCTAGCAAATCTTAACTGTGTTTTAGGAAAGAGAGACTATCATTCCTCACATGGAGTCATAGAATCTCCTGAGCTGGAAGGGACCCACAAGGAACATTGGGTCCTACTCCTGGCTCTGCACAGGACACCACAAGGGTCACATCCAAAAGCACTGTCCAAACACTTGAGCTCTGTCTGGCTGTGCTGTGACCACTGCCCTGGGGAGCCTGTTTTCCAGTGCTCAACCACTCTCTGGGTGAAGAAACTTTTTTAATATCCAAACTAAACGTCCCCTGACAAAACTTCAGGCCATACCCCTGGGTCCTGTCACTGTCACCAGGGAGATCAGTGTCTGCCCCTCCTCTTCCCTCATAAGTAAGCTGTAGACAGTGTAAAGGAACTGTTGTCACACATAAATTACTTTGACAGTATTGCATGCTGAGATTTAATATTCACTAAACTATTGTCAATGCAGCTTTCTGTTCACTTTTGAACCACTGAACTGATGCCAGTGAGATAGTTTGTGGAGGGAGTGCTATTTCCATCTGTTCTCATTTAAAAGCAAAAAGAGCTGTAAGAAAATGAATTGATGTGCTCTGCAACAAGTCGAGGTTTAAAGTGCTACATAGATTTTTCTATTATTGCCTGCTGCTTCCTCATACAACCTTTCCTTCTATCTTTTTCAGACAAAAGCAGACAAAAGTTTCTCATCTGTGTACTACCATGATCGTGTGAAAATGTTACGAGAAGTTTACATACAAAAAGCAAAATATTTTAGTGCTGACTTCTCTCTGAAATACACACCTACTTATGGAGCTGACATAAATCTTTTACAAGGAAAATTCAAATATGACTACAGAAAGAATTATACAATTGGTTCCATCCTGCAAAGTGACACAGAAAGGGTGAGATTAATTCTTCTAAAGGTTTTAATGTAACCATTTAGAAATGGTACTCTTTATGCAGTGTTAGAATTAAGCAGTAATAATCTAGGTATTCTAGTCAGCTGCTGCTTTTTAAATATTTTTTAATGAAATGTTGGTGACAATAAGGTTAAGATTTCAGAAACAGCCAAATGGCAACTCAAAGTATCTTCATTTTGCTACTGTTTTATTTGACTAGAAAATACCCTCCTCTTCAGCGTGTTAGAACATCTTCAGAGCCTTGGTGTTAGAAAGGATCAAGACCTCTGGTCTTGATAAATTTTAGGAATAATCACCAAAAAGTCAGATCTCAGACATTTGGGTACATCTATACTAATAAACTAGCCAAGGCTATAAGGCACGGGCACTAGCACTGGTACACAATAATCCACAGTTTTACTAGCATGCTTCTACAGCTTTAGTAAGTGCTAGTTCACATAAGCAATGCCCATCCTGCACTTCCCCACAGCATCTTTGAAGGGAATGTTCTGGCAGTCTGGAGAAAAGCAAGCCCATTCTGAGACTGTGCATAAGCCCTCCTCTACCTGCCCTTTGAAACAGTGTAAAGACCCTACCCTATTTTACTTTATAGTAAAGAACTAGCCTTAGCATTTAGTGAAGTCAAAACGAGATAGACCACAAAAAGTGATACTAGACAAGTTATGGCTGAATCCCAAGCAGAAAACAAGTCCCAGGCAGCTGCTCATTCATTCCCCCACCAGCAGCCTTGGGGAGAGAGTGGGAAGGGTAAAAACAAAAGAACTCGTGGGTTGAGATAAAGACAGTTCAACAGGAAAGCAAAGCCCATGCACATAAGCAAAGCAAAACAACAAATTCTTTCACTGCTTCCCACAGGAAAGCAGGTGTTCAGATATCTCCAGGAAAGCAAGGCTCTATCATGTGTACCATGTCTTGGGAAAACAAATGCCATCTCTCCAAACATCCCCCCTTTCCTCCTTCTTCAACCCACTTTATATACATAGCCCAGTGCCATATGGTATGGAAAATCCTTTGGATCAATTTGAGTCACTTGTTCCAGCTGTGTCTCCTCCAACCTTCCAAGCACCCCCAGCTTCCTTGCCAGCACAGCAGTACAAAATGTATAAAAGATTTTGTCTATGTGTAAGCAATGTTCAGCAATAACAAAAACACCTCTGTATTATCAAACCTGTGTTCAGCACAAAACCCAAACACAGTCCCATGCTAGCCACTGCGAAGAAAATTACGTTTTCCCCCAGCTAATATGAGCAGAACATGACATTACGGCCTAATCCAGCAGCTAGGTGCTAATGAAATTAACTGATCAGGTCATATACCCTTTTTCACACGTTATGCCAAGGTCTGTGATTACAATATGCCATCATATACAAGGCATATCAACTCCACATAGCTGAAGTGTACCATGTGCAAGGAATGCTGGGTTTGTCTCAGCTAATTAAAATTTTCAGGTTTGTCAGTCTTCTTGTCTAGGAAGCTATTCATTCAGAGCTCTGGAGGTCAAATAGATATAAGGGAAAGCTAAGCTAAGTTTTATCACTGATTAATTAAAATAATGCTAAAGACTAATATCTGCACTACAAAGATAAGCTGAATCCAGCATTGCCTTTGTACTGGTATTAGTTTTCTTGGGATGGAAACAAGACATTTAAACCTCAAACCATGAACATTCAGACATAAAAGATCAAGCTCTATGGCTCAAGGAGTTTTAATGTTTGCTTATAGTCTAGTAGCTTGTGATAGGAGTTTTGGACTCAAATTCTTGCTGAGAGATCAGTTCAGAGAATGAGTCACAATCTGTCACAAGTCGAGTTCTATCAATGCAAAGTCATGGGGCTACAGGGTAATGGACTGACAGTCCCTGCATGAGATGTCTCCAGGGCCCACCTGAAAGTTAAAGTCAGAATCCTGGAGGGGCCTGGAGGAACATGGACAGAAACGATCTATGTATGCTGGGTGGCAGGAATATTCCACCTACAAAAATTTCCTCACAGTGATATAGATGCCTGAAGATTTCTGCCAGTCTTAAGCAGCATCTGAGTCAGCAGTTTAAGATCTTTTAAATTGTGCTAGATAATGTGATGGTCCGGTGCTAGGTCCCTTTTAAATACCTCCTATTGGGCACTACTATTAAGGGAGTCACATAAATACTGCAAATAATAATGAGGTTTGAAAGGCATGTGCTCCCTTAGAGTCTTAAGTGCAAGTATTTCACAAGATTTTATTTCACAAGCTACAGGCATTAGCTAGGTCCTAATTTAGAATATGATATAAAATCCCCTGGAGGATAATTTAAAAAAAATCAGTTGCTATACCTAGACTTACAATGTATGTATAGCTCAAATATATAATATGCAGTATTTTCCTTACTAGTTTTCTTTTTGTGATGTTGATTTGGGGTTTTTTGTTTTTAATTGGAGCTGTGCCCTTCCTTCTGACAGTCTGAGAATAACAGGGAAGTAATCCAAAAAGAGAGAGAACTTAGGTCTGCTCTGACTATAAACAAAGAGGAAACTCCATCTGACCTGAATGGGCAGCTTCTGCTGCCATGTAGAACTACTTTTCAATGTTACAAAAGTCAGAAAGCCACTTTTTCTAGGCATTGTGCTTCAATAGACCTGCTGTCAAATAGATCACAAAAGTCTTGCTGAAATGAGTAAGGGAAGAATTCTGCAAAATTGGAAGAACTAAAATAACTCTCTTGCTGCTTCCTCAGTTTAAATCAGAGAGCTTTTTAAATTTTATAGGACAAGATTATCTTGTTTCCATAACGCTAGAGTGAATGCCATGTTGAAAAGTGCTGCAGTTTCTCTCAAGTAAAACAGAATAGATGTTTGTGCTGTGCTGCATACCAGAATGGCACTCTTTTCTCTTTTCCTCTCCCTGCATTCAGAACCAAACATTTCTGCATGTAAAAGGACAGATACAGCTGGGAAGGTTCCAAATTCGGAGTCGTGATATCCGTCTCACAGATAGCTTCCTTGATGATTTAAAATTTCTGCCTGCCGAATATGACAAGGGGGAGTATTTCAAATTCCTAGAAGATTATGGAACTCACTATGCGGTCTCTGGAACTGTAGGAGGAAAATATGAACTTGTTTACGTGCTGGATAATTATGAGATGTCTCGACAAGGTATGCTTTCTGCCGGCCTTGCTATGACCAAGTGTCCAGACTCTCAAAGAGATGTGTGATGGCAGATCTGTGTATGTGGAAAAATACTGAGAACAGCACAGTTCAGTGCATACTGTTGTGACATACCTGACATTATAAAATTACATGAGTTAACAGAGAAAAGAGTCAACCTTTATAACTTATAGAACTATTTGAAATCTCTGGTTTAAGTCTGCTACTGAGAGGGGCAAAAAAAGCCTTAAACAAACCTTGTGAATACATTAGCAATAATTGCATGATTCACAAAAGATCTCCAAAGATAAGAAAACCCACCTAAACCTAAATCCTATTTGGTAGCTGGTACCTTTTTGTGGTACAAACACTCTAAGAATATGGTGGTGACAAAAAACAAGGATTAAATTGAAGTGCTTTCTAGAAACCACACAGAGCACATGAGTGTGTTGAAATTGATTTCATAGCTTTTAATATTCACACTGGAATATTCCATGCCCTGATTAAAATAAGAAAATTGAAATTTAATCTTCCTTCATGTGCAGTTCAGATATATGCGTGTTTGTGCTGGATTAAAGTGATCACACTGAAATAAAGTGAGAAAAGGCAATTCTCACATTGATTTTGGAGATCTGAAAATAAGCACCTGCTGCTTGTAGCGCCAATAACAATATTACTATCAAATATTCAGGCTATGAAAAGGGACATGGTCCCACTATTAGTCTGTTCAGCACCTCGAGATTGTAGTTCTGGATTCTTTAAGTCCCAATTTTAAGCAAAATTCTCTCTGAACACAATGTTGAAGTTATAGATGATATGTTTAGGTTTAATAAGAAAACAGTAGTGTGTAGAGAAGGATTAGAATTAATGGGAAAAGCATACTTTTAAGAGATCAGTGGCCTTAAATTAATTTTATGGGGAAAAGGAGTGGAGAAATATAATTGAGGTTAGAAGAAAGAGACTGAGAGAATTCAGTAACTTACTATATAAAAAAGTAAATACTGAGCAACTGCAAAAGACAAACTTTCAATATAATAAAAGGATAAAATGGTTCCAAAAGGAAGGCCTGCTTTCAGCTAGATAAAGGAAAACAGAATTCCATTTTTAGTGTCTTCCTAGTCACCGTGGATGTCACCAGCAACTGTTCAGGCACTTCAATTACAGTCATCCTTATATTCATTACATAGACAGGGAAAAAGTAAAAGATAAATGGGAAGAAGAAAGCCACAAACATTTTCAATAGGCCTGAAATATATTCTGTAAGAATAATAATGTCTCATTATTTATGCTTATTCAATTTATTTAATTACTTATTTCTACTTCCAGGAATCACTGTAGAAGATGTGAAAAAATGCCTTGGCTATCACTTAGATGCCAATATAGGATATGAAATCATAGAAGCCAATTTTAATGCTGGTGGTGGTAAATGTGAAAATATTCATAGGAAGGACAAATGTAAGTATATCCTTGATTTATGTTGTATCTTTTCCTTAAGGAAAGATAATACCAGTTGCTTCCCTGAGTAATCAATATAGTTACTGCTATTAGGGAAAAGCCAAATCCAGTAGAGCAGTACAGGTGAGATTCACATTCTTTCATGCTCCCAATTCAAGACAGCCTGAGAGTGTGTTCCCAGCATGTACATACATGAACATACCAGCATGATGCATACCTACATACACACACACATCACTGGCCACAAACAAATACAGCCAAAATACAGACAGTGCTCAGGCAAACACAAATGGCACAAATGGCTTCATCCTTTTCTCCATCTGATCAGGGACAAAGCCTTTTAGTGGGCAATATCACAGAATCACAAGATGGTTGAGGGCTGGGAGGCCACCTTCTCCACTCTGGAGGCCACCTTGTCCAAGGCAACCCTCAGATATTTCAGTCCCCCCACAATATTTATATATAATCAGAACAGATAACTCCAGCAGTTGACCTTAAATATCCACTTGACCCAGCAACTCCATCATTAGTTGTAGTATCCTTTTAGAGAACTACCTGGGAAATTATTCCAGGCCCGAACCTTTCAGCTCTGTTCTCTGAACCATTTCTCAGGGTGATAAGCTGTTTTTCAGCTGAAGGCCAAGAAGCCTTTCCCAGAAAAGATAAATTGGTCAAAACACAGAGGAATTAATAATAAGGATAAAGACACCTGTTTGCTGTTAACAGACCCTGGGAATGGGGTGTCTTCTCTCTGGACCAATCATCTTTACTCTGTTCTCATTGTTGCGAGTCATGCTACTTAAGCAGTGAGTTTTCTGAATAAACTTCATCTTCTTCTCGCTTTCTCTTTCATCTCAAGAATGACCGTGTGACTGTGTCTCTTTACTCTGCTGCAACTAAAGGATTAACACCCTAACACCGCAGTCACAACTAGTCTCTCCTGTTAGTGACAGAGTCATATAACATCAGGCCCACAGCTCCATTCCTATTGTTGGTGCAGACACTCATGCACACACATTTGATGCCTCCAGAGACTGGCCTCAGGTGCTCAGTCAATCCAGCAACTGGCCCTTAGATCCTCTTACCTTCAGTTGCCTTAGACAGAAATGCACTCATATGCAAACAGATCTCAGTCAAAACCAGAACCTTGAGGTCTCTCCAGTATTTTGCCTAGAAACCCAGCTCCTCCACTTGTCTCACTCTGCAGACATAAAATCATAGAATTGTTCAGGTTGGAAGGGACTTACAGATCATCTACTTCCAATACATCATTTTGAAAAAGGATTCAACACACTAGATCAGGCTGTCCAGAGCCCCATCCAACCTCACCTTGAACACTTACAGGGACAAGGCACAGTTTCTTTGGGTAATCTTGCTTCACTGCACTCTCAGTAAAGAAATTAATTCTATAATCTAATCTAGATCTCTCCTCTTTTAGCTTAAAACCACTCCTCCTTGTTCTGTCACTATCTAACCAAGTAAAAATATTGTCCTCCTCTCTCTTTATAAGCCCCCTTTCCAGGCTGAACAACCCCATCTCTCTCAGCCTCATAGGACAGGTCTTCCAGCACTGTGTCCATTTCTGTGGCCTCCTCTGGACTTGCTCCACAGGGTCCACATATTGTGCTGGAGACCCCTGAGCTGAACACAGCTGGGATCTCAGGAAAGCAGAGTAGATAGTCAAAATGTTTTCCCTTGCTCTGCTGCCCACGGGGCTCTGGATGCAGCCCAGGACACGTTTGGCTCTCTGGGCAGGGAGTGCCATGGCTGGGGCATGTCCAGCCTCTCACCCACAGCACCCCCCCGTCCTTCTGGGCAGGGCTGCTCTCCATGAGCTCTTCTCCCAGTCTGTGCTCAGGCTTGCTATTACCTGACCCAGGTGCAGCACTTTGCACTTGGACCTGCTGAACCTCACGAGGTTTTTGTGGCCTCACTTCTCAAGTTTGTCTGGGTGTTTTGGGATGGAATGCAATCCCTCTGTCATGTTAATGGATACATTTTGTGTCATCTGGAAACTTTCTGCAGAAGGCCAGATAGCTCACATTTGTTGGTTTTCCCTTGCTGACTGTTGCTGTCACTGCATCATGGAAAGCCACCAGATCCAGCCCATAGCAACAGCTACTCTGGTACTTGGCTCCCAAGCCACTTATCCCATATTCACCTGCTAGTCTGGCTTGATACTTGCTAGTTATCATATATCACATGTTTTGTAACTTGTTCCAGTAGCTACCACCACAAACACGAGGTGCCTATCAGCCCTTGTCCAGCTCTACCTGCTGACACACAGGGCTCTATATACATGCATGCACATGGAATAGAGTCCCTTCACCCTAGGAAAGAGTTAGAATGGAATTTGGTAAACGGTAAGCCAGGATGGACTGCAAAGATGAAGGACAGTACACAGCAGAGAAGTTCACAGATCATGATTTTTCTATATGCAGCCAGTCCCCTTTTTTTGCCTTTATGCCTTTATTTTCTCAAGTTTGATCCTCCCAAAGCCACCTTGAACCCCCCCTTACCTTTTCATTGGCATTTCTGTAAATATATATTAAGAATTTAAGTTTGTGCAGTCCATTGACTCATCTTGCTGCTGATTCATCCTCAGCCCTATTCTGCAGGGTTAATGGCCCTGCTGGAACAGGCCTGGGAGGAGCCAAAGCAGGGGCTCCCTTTCTCTGATTACCCTGTTTGCACTCCCCTGCCTGTCATTGTTGCCCTCTGCTCCTTTACGAGTCTGGAGATGGGCTTTGTTTCACATGGAATAAAAATTGCAAAAGGGAGGGATATTTACTACTACTACTAAGTGCATAAGAGACAATTATTTTCAGTGTTCTGCTCTTGTATTTTAATTCTGAAGCAAAAGCTCCTATTATTCTAATTCTTGCCCTATTTTGGTTTAGCTCAGGGGATACAGTAGAATTACTCATTATTGTCTGCTTGTCATCAAAGGACTGTGATCTTCAAAATATGTCTCAGTTTGTCCCATCCTTTCTTTTCCTTTCAGATCTAGGGTTTTCTAATTTAATAAAAAAATAAAATATTTTTGTCCCACATAAGAGGTATGACCAAAGAGATATTGGATTCTGCTACAACCAAGAGTTCTCTCTATAATCATTTTACAAAGATGGACTGGAAAGACAGATGTTCTTCCAAATGCATGGACATTAAACATCCTTATTCATACTCTTTTTTTTTCTGCAGCAGAAATGAAGGATAATGCTGTCATTGATGATGTCCTTTCCTTAGTTGAGGGGGGCCAGATTGACTTTTCAGTTAAAATCAAAGAAATGTTACTACGAGGATCCAAAGTGGTTGATATAGACGATTACATACAGTGGGCTAAATCTTTGGTTGATGCTCCAGTAGTGATACAGCAACGGGTAAGTGCAGCTTCTTCAAAGCTGTGGCTTTTCACAGCTTGAAAGCTTTTGCTCTAAGATGGAGATGAGATTCCAAGTTTACCATGAACTTTTACACATTGTCTTTATCTTAACTTTTTCTTAAGAACTTTGGAAAAGTGTGTTATGCATGGGGTTTTTTATGTTCTGCAGCCTTCTCCAATACATACACTTGTTCCAGTTAAGATGAGAGATGCACATTTAAAGAAACAAAATTTGGAAAGAGCAATTGAAGACTACATTACCGAATACAGCGTGTGCAAATGTGAACCTTGTAAAAATGGAGGCACCCTTGTGCTGGTAGATGGAGTCTGTACATGCCTGTGTTCAAGTTATTTTAAGGGAATTGCCTGTCAAATTCCCAAATCTGCAGTAGTGAAAGGTTAGTAAATACTCCAAATAAACTAAAATGAGTGTATCTGTGGTAACAATATGCTGACAAAATGAGCCTTCATAAGAACAGAAGCATTTCATAACACTTCCTTATACCTACTGCAGTCAAATCTCAGGGGCAAGGTGTGGAAGCTAAGGTAAGTTACTAGGTTCTTTCCAAAAAGAGGGTACTCTAATTTGCAGTTCATCATCCAACATACATTATTGTGTCTTGGAATGACATAAAGTTCATTTAAGTACACAGGAGTATTATTGAAGCCTGGTGCAATACTGGTAAACTGATTTCAGGCAAAAGCAAATCTCACCACATCCTTATCTATTTTGTCTTCAGTTTTCTGCAAAAGCTTGGTGCCTACTAGCACATGAACATGTTTCATAATTACTGTGCTAGTTTAATATTAGGTTGGGGAAAAGGGAAAAGAATGCAGTACGACAACCAACAATGAAAAAATTTACTGTGCAGTGAATTCATTCTCCATGGCCAGGTTTTTAATGCTCAGGTGCCCAAAATGGACCTTAGAGCTTGCTTCTAGAGCATGACAAAAATGTTGAAAACCCAGGGCTCTTAAGCATTGCCACTGACAAATGCATTTTCAAAAGCCAAATCTTTGTGATGGGTTGTGTTCAGAAGTTTGCAATGATCTGCAAAATTACCATAACTGAGTTCAATCATGCTCTACCTTAAAAGAGGTAGATGGCCTAATCCTCTATGATGTCTTAATACCAGTTGTGATTGATGGAGGCTGGAGCTGCTGGAGTGCCTGGTCCACCTGCATCAATGGAGAGAGCACTCGAACTCGCCAGTGTAATAACCCTGCACCAGGACCAGATGGGAGACCATGCCAGGGAGAAAGCACTGAAAAACGGCCCTGTGAAGAAGGGAAGTAGTTATGCTATTCAAAACCAGGTAAGCAGCCTCTTTAAATGTGTCACTGCAGTTTAGAATAATTGCTCAGCCAATATTTGGAGCATTTCAGAAATGCAGTTGATGAAGTGATGGGTAGGTTCACTTACATATTTCACTTTAATCTGTGACTTGATACCACCTTTGATCAACCACGGTGTATTGAATTTATGAATGGTTGGATTTGTATCTGAATGTTTTGACAAGTAATGTTACATTACAGAACTTGAGATTAGAATAGAATTCTGGATAAGAATAGACTAAAAATACAGCTCTCAAAAAAACAGATTTCATCTCCAGTCAGACTATCCATCAAAAAGCCTATGTCTTAAGGAGAAGGAAGAGACTTATTTTCCAGGAAAAAAAATATTAAGACAATTTAGGAGACTTAAGTCTCTTACTTGATAAATAGAATGCTGAAATCCAACAAAGGTAGTGTTACAGCAGATTTGAAATTTTCAGCTTGAAGAAATATATTTTTAAGAAATATCTAAGTATGTTTTTGTCACAGGCTTTTGGTGGGGTTTTTGGTTTCTGGGATTTATTAAATTATTATTATTAAATTATTGGTGCTGTTGTTGTTGTAATTTACTGAAAAGCAAAAAAAAAACCAACAAGAAACAAACAAAATAAATAAAATAGAACAGGATTTTGAGGATGTATGCTCTGGTCTCCAAAATGGCAAGTCAGACCCAAATTTCTTCACCTGCTGAAAAAAGCCGTAGTTTTTATGTCTAGAAAAATAGTGTTTGGGTTTTATGCTTAACATGTTGCTGTAAGATTCTTACCTTCTGAGAGGCCACAAGAGGAAAAGAGGTGGAAGATAGGGAAAACTGTTGTATGTTTCCCCACTGAAACTATCTCATGGTAAGTCTTGCAAGATGCCCTCTACCTGCATCAAAAATATGTATCAGAAGATTTCTACTGCCTTCTCTCAGCTTCAGTGGATCTTAGCTACATCTAGTATTTCACCTGTGAAGCACTATGAGAAAGCATGGCCAGCGAGACTTAACAGCCCCATGTAAGAAAATTACAACACCCTCCTTCAGCACCACATCTTAGAGCTACTTATTCCATAAGTTATTCCACAGGTGGAAAACATAAAACTGAGAGAAGAATACGATACAAATCTGGAAGAGTAATATCAGAAGGACAAGTATAAGTGGCATAAATTAAATAAACCAGCAAGTGGTAGATTTTAAACAGACTGAAGACCTGTCCTTCACACAATGGGCATACCAAAAGTAAATACGCATTTTAAAACCTCAACAAAAAAAATTGAAGGTTATTAAAGGTAGATAAACAGGCTCATCAGGAAGTCGCTGAAGAATCAATTTTTGCTGGATTGGAAACTATTCTGTGAATGTATTTCTATGTGTTTCCCTACTCCTGGACATTCCCTAGGTCAGTGCTATTGTCCTCTTGTTAAATTCAAGGTATGAAGTTAGCCTTTGCTTGATTCAATGAAGCTGGTTTTATTAAAATAAAAACAAACCACTTAAGCAGCCTAATTTTATTCCTGCACTGTATCATTAACATGCTCTTCTTCAGCCATGAGAGCAAACACCACAATGAGTATTCATGATGCACATATTCATGAACAATTCCTCTGCTATGGCATAGAAAAAAATATTAACTCAACTTTGGCTTCAGATATTTATATGGTTTCAGACATGTGGAGTCCTCACTCTTGAAGCAGAAGTCTGATATTTAAGTCTTCTGAAAATCACATTATGAGTTTTGATTCGTCCTTCACAGAATCACACAGAGTCTCAGTATGGGTCAGGTTGGAAGGGACCACACTGGGTTATCTGGTCCAATCTCCCTGTTCAAGCAGGGTAATCCTAGAGCACATGGCACTCAATTGTGTCCAGATGGTTCTCCATTAGAATTCCCTTACAGTACAGTCATAGTTGGGATACAATAAAATCATTACCTTAATGAGCTGTGAGAGTAAAATTTCTTTTAAATTTTGACCAAATATATATGTTGTAGCTACTATATCCTGTCACTTCTTCACTATTTTTCATCTTTTTTTAGAAAAAAATGAATGGATTTTGCACTGGTTCCACAAATCACAGTTTCTGCTGGCCAGCTAGCTACACCAGAAGAGTGGAATGGCATGATGTAAAAATATCTGCAGCTTAAATGATCTGTAATCAAAACAAAGTAATAAGCTATTAAATAATAAACATATTAAGAAAAATAGTAATAAACATATTAACAGAGATGTGTAGATAAAGTAGCTGTGGTAAACCTTTTATTTGTCTGTGGCTATCATTAGAACATGAATACTCCATCTTTGTTAGTCAATGGAGTGTCCCTTTATCAATGTTTTTTCATAATTATTTCTAGGATGTTTTCAAACTGATTTTCAAGAACTCAAATCCAGCACAAATATAAGAATAATACATATAGCATCATTTGATTGATGGTACATTGTTAGCTGAGAACTTGGAAGAGTCATTATCTTCAGCAAAATACCCTTGGAGACTTATATCACCCCTATGTTTTACATCTAATTTATGGCACAGATCACAAGGATGTTTATGAAGACATGCAGCTTCACTAGACCTATTTTGCTTACTCCTCACAATATTTGTATAAAAGTCCATCACTGTATCTTGGCTATGTCAATGAGTTAAAGATTTCATGTGAAATCAGAGGCATATTAGAAAGGGATAGAAGAATTGTCCTATTACCATCCATTTTTTTAGCAGAACTTCCAAAACAAGGAGACAAAGCTGATGCAATTGTGTTGTCACTGAACCTACCTGTCCATCTCCCTCAGTGACTTTTGAACCCAGAAGACTGGAAATTACTGGAAAATTTGTTTGGAATGAGGAGGAAGGATAGTTCTCAAACAGGTATCATTTAAAAAGGCAGGTAACTTGGGAAAGCAAAGAGAAATCAGCACCCCCTTTGAGGAAAAGGTAACCATGCTCACCTTGGAAGCAAGATATAAGGAAACAGATAATAACAAAGATATATGAGGGCTGAGTGGTTTGGAAACAGTAGATGCCATTAGATCAATGAGATTAGTCCCTTGCATAGTGGCAGTACAGATCTGCAAGAGTCCTCTGGAACATTCCTTACCTTCCTCCTGCCCACCATGAGTGACTCTAAAGACTCTGAGTACCCAAGATTAAACATCACAAAAGAAAGCAGCAGAAAAAACAGTGAACAAAATCTACTGTGCTAGAAAAATTAGACCAAAAAAGGCCTTTCACTGGTCCTGCCACCATGAACAGTCCCTTCACACCACAGGAGTGATGACAGGTTTCCACTAAAAGGCTCCCACTCATTAATGTTCCCAAGCACAAAGCACAGGATATTCCCAATGGACAGAACACACATGCACCTAGCATTCCTGCAGTCTTCCTGGGACATTTCAGAAAGCCTCAAACCTCGCAGGCTTTTTACTTCACTGTGCACCTGTAATAAAGCACCTCTTGGTGAAGATCTAGTGTTAACTGTCTCACAGTGGGAGCAGCAGAACTCTCCACCAAGAGTAGAGCTATCAGATATCAGGAAAATTTTAATAGACAGAGCAAATCCTAAAGAGCTGGATGTGAAAACATTCCTGCTTTAGAAAAAAGTAAAAAGAGGCTATGCCTAGGGTAACCTACCATAATCTACAATTTAATATGCAGTGTGGGCAGACATGGTGACCAAGCATCTTTCCAGTCAGTAATCTATCTCTGATAAGCAGGTTTTTTTCCTAACAGCAGAATTCTCCCTGTCCTGTTATTAAACAGCTGTCCTAAATTGCTCATGTAGCACATGCAAGCCTTACTGATCTCCTTCCTTCTCTATGCTCTTTGGAAGATCATTTCTGAATATGAATGAATATAAATTATAAAATAATATCCACTTTAAATGTAGTTGCAATTTATTTAGACACACTCGATTTCAATCCTGTACTCCTTCTTCCCTGATCTTTACAAACGTTGTCATAACCTTTCATCTCCACTTTCTTAAGTTACCCAAGGTAAGCTCTTTCAACATCTTTTCAGAAGTCAGGAAGTACTACTCATACTGTAAGTCTTCACCTGGTCACTCAGCATAGTTGACCAGAGCTGCACACAAGACTCTAAACAAGCTCTCATCAGTCCTCCGCACAAATTATTCTCCTGCCTCTCCCAAAAATCATTTGCCTAATCTGCACTCAAATTACATGTACTTTTCACATGTGCATGTCATATTGGTGACTCATTGTGTCCCTGGCACAAAGCAAAAAAATCTTCTTTCCAGCCCTAAGTATATGACTTTATTACTAAAATTTGGTTGAGTTCTATCACTCCAATACACAAACTCTTCTCTTTCTTCCTGAATTCTCCTCAGGATGAGAACAACTCAGTTTAGAACATCTTCAGATAACATCAGTATAGGCCCAGCTCTGGAACCAGACTCCTGATCCAAACAATGGATCAGACAGGATCAGTCCCATGACAGATGCCTGCAGAACACTGCAAGTAATCCCAGTTAAACTCAATAATTCCCTTTCTGCTAAAGTGATGTATCTTTAACAAACTCATGTCTGCCTTGTACTCTTTCTGATATGTCACATCTTCTCCCAGTTCCTGTCACTTAAAATTCAACAAAGGACATCACATGAAATACTCAGTTGAAATCTAGACAAATAAAGTAAATTGTATCACCTTTGCCTTAAATGCCAGCTGAACTTTGTAAAACAGGAATTCATTTATTCAGATATAACCTGTCTTTAGTGAAACCTACATTAGATGTAGCTACATTTATCTAATGTTTCCTCATTCAAATAATTTTTTCAAAATTGTTCTTAGTTACATAAAATTATGCTCAAGAAAATAAGCATGTAGCTGCCCTGGTGATTTCCTGGTTTTAGGAAAATAGGTAATATGTTTGCTAATTGTCCTTATAAATATCTGTAGTTGTATTTGCTATTATCTATAGAATAGATAGTATTGATGTATTCCACTGAAAGTTTAATAGAAAGCAAATGGTTTGGGACTTAGAGCAATACAATAACCTTTCCAGTGCTGTAGCACTGAGATTTTAGGGAAATGCTGATTTTGCCACAGAATGCAGTTTAAACCTTGCTCCTTACACAGATAGAGTACTTTCTGTTATTTTACAATCATATTTATTTATCCCCTCATTGACTCATACTAAGAACACTGCTTACTGAAAACTCAATTGATTTTTATTTAGAAGTTAGATAGCAGCATTATATACCAGTATCCTCTTTCCTGTACTAGCCAGGACTTCACTCCCCTTTCACCCTTTTTCATTAAGCCCTTTTAGTTTTTGGGTTTTTTCTAGATTTAGATAGCTGAAGTTTATGGCCGTATGCCTCTTCTTCCTTTAATTTTTGTGCACAGGAAGTCTGCAGCACTACAGAACTTTAATACCCTGTCAGACCAGGACAATCCTATTTTTCTAAGAGTATTGGCTATTAAGAGCTGAATAATTAAAGGCTAATTGATAGAAATACAGTTCAGGCTATTACAGATAGAAAATTCCTTCAGATATTAAACATCTATGAAAGTCTGGGCCAGATAGCGAAGCCTAAATATATGTAAATTCAGGAACCCTGAGTATGAAAAACAAAACCAAAATACATTTGCCTTTTTAATTCAGTCAAAGATTACTGAAAAAATAACTACATAATTTTATCATCAGCATAGACCTGGTTTTCATTAAAATCTTGGATGTAATTAAATGAATGAATAAAACCTATTCATCCTTCACAGTCATGCAGCATAACCCAAACAAATACTGTTTAAAATTCTTTTAGGTCTCTGATAATGTGCAAAACAAGAATATTGCTGATACCTTTCCATGTGACGATTTTATAGACACACAGACACTCTAAATCAGGCTTATAGCGAAGAACATTTTTTACTGCCTCTAGCACACAGCATACTCCTTAGCAGAGTTGTAGAGATAGAAAAGCTGAAATTATGGTAAGTACAGGATTTTACTCATTTACTTTTACTACATGGATGCATTAGCACTAAAACTGCTGTGGATGGGCCTGTAAAACTTCAAATTTATTCCTAACAATTTTCAAATCTTTGAATTTGGCTTCCTTCGAGGGCAGGATGAAACTTTTTCTTTTAAGGTAGTTCATCATCTGAACTGGTTTGTGTATGATTTACTGATTTTGGCATTGAAAATTAGGGAAAACAACTTCTTCCAATGCCAAACTAACAAAATAGTTTGTGTATCCAAAGGAAGTTTGCAGTAAAGCGTCAATGTAACACTAACCAAGGAATGGGAAGGGTTTACAGCTTCTAACTAGACTTTAAAAAACAAATCTACTATCTTATTTTGATTCAGCAAGACTTTGTAACTAAAAAGATAAGGGAATTTATCTGTATATCTACAGTATAGTAGGACTTGGAGTGTGGTGTTGTGTGTTTAGCAAACCAATAGAATTTGTTGCCTTAGAAAGTCACTTTCTTTAAACTCTCTATATGTACCTTTTTATAAGTATTTTATTAATAAATCAAATTGATAATTTCAAGATTAGTGATTTTACAGATAAATGTTGAAAAGTAAGAAATCTGCATTTAAGCTTTCTCTTTCCTCCTTCTTTAGAATATAAAAATAATTGCAATATGGCATACATGATAACTAAAAAATTAAAATTTCAGCCCACAAGAGTGGGCTCTACAAGTATTAGATGTAGTTCTAATAAACAAGACTAATTAATTACCACAGAAGCACTGGGAAAGGATACAGAAGCAGAAAGGTGAATGATTCCTGGCTATTGAGAATTTAACTTGAGCCTTAACTTTCTGTTTCAGATGTATTCAAATTTAGCCTCACTTGTGACAGGTAACTTCTTTAGAGCATATAAAGTACAGAAAAGGTGTAAATCTGCATTCATTAAAACTCACTTTTTTCTAAACTTTACTAGGGTTTGCTTGACTAATTGAGATTGACCATGAAAATCTAGGAGATTTTATTTGGGGCATTTCAAGCAAATATATTTTGAAAACAAAAGCAAGCATGACCCCTCTAATATGAATTGAGGAATAGCTAACAACTATAAGTCTGATCTTCCCCTTTTTAAAATGAAAAGACTGAAGAGCTGTAGTTAAGAAATCATCTGGCATTAACAGAAACTAAATTGCTCTCCCCTGAAACCTTTCATTCAGAGGTTTGGGGAGGATACCTTGAAGGGTAAAGGCCCTTTATTACCTGAACTAAGCGATTCCAGAAAGGCAGAGATGTCAGCTGCAAGTCCTCTCTACCCCATTAAGGTGGTGCAGAAGCCAAACAGCTCAGAACAGGACCTTGCCTGCAGCTTGGATGCTTTTTAGGAAATATGATTTTCTCTTTTGCTCCTCTGTACTAAAAGCAGGTGAGACTTGATGAGGCTGATGCGTGTTTAATACATGAGAGGGCAGGAAAGGAGGTTGCTAAATTTGCGTATGAAAGCCCGAGGCGTCCCTGGCTCCCTCAGACGGGGTTAGACAATTCCTGGTGAGGTATTTGCATGGCTTTTGTGCACACCTTTTGGCCTCTCAGGCGGAGGCAGAGAGGGACACGTTGACGAGGAAGGGAAGTCAGGGAGCGTTATGCTAAAGCTGTCCCTGCTGCTTTCCCACTTCCTCCTGGTATCAGCAGCGGGGGGGGGATGCTGAAGGGGAAGCCAGACCAGCTGATAACCCCTGCCTAGCCATTCACATGAGGGTATATAGGGTGGAAACTGAAGCAACTTCTTCCTTGAGAAAGTTTCCCTTCCTCTCAGACGTTCCAGCGTGTCCTTCCCACAGCTCGGGCTCCCTCCCTTCTCCTCTCCCCGCGCCGCTGCTGCGATCGCCGCCTCCGCGCTCTCAGGCCTGCACCGGCTCCATCCAGCCCTGGTCCCTCCGGGACAGCCAGAGCCCGGGCAGGGAGGTACAGAGTCGCGGCTCGGCGAGCAGAAGGTGCAGGAAGGCAGGGCACAGGCACAGCCATTCCTGAGGGCCACGGAGGAGGGGGGCTGAGGGACCAAAACATCACCAGGGCAGACCCTCCCCACCTGCCACCGGTCCTTTCCCCACACGAACTGCTCGTGCGCAGCTCCCCAGAAGCCCTGCCCTGCTCCTCCATTCTCCCTCTTACCTCAAACTCTTCTGATTTCCCCTCATACACAGCTTCTAGCAACTTCCCAGCCAGCGAGTCTGCTTGCCTGCCAGTGTCTGAGCAGCTGGCTTGCATCCCCGAGATGGCCTCCAGGTCGTCCCCACATCCCACTTGCCTAGATTAGGAGTTGGTTGCTGCAAAGTCAGCCATCACAGCTCCACTCACATCACCTAACCCAGCTACCCCTGGTGATCAGTGGTGGCCCGCAGTGAGGCGGAGCTGTGGGGTGTGAGCGGCAGTGGTGCTGTGGCACACTCTGTGAGCTCCCTCAGAACCTGTTTCAGGGGGCTGTGTCTGTATTCATCAGGCCTCTTCACATCATAGTGAACTCTCTGCCTTCCAGAGGGTTTCCCTGTGGAAGGTTTAGCAGAAGCCTGGTGTTCCAACTTGGTCTGTGTGAAGTGTGTTCCTGCTGCGGCACTGCTTTCAATTCCTCCTGAGCTCCTGCTGCTGAACCCAGGCAGACAACACAGTGAGCAGAACCCACACAGTTTGTGGAGCAAAGAGCCTCATTTCAAAGCCGCCTAATCTGAGCCCCCGTGTGGCTGAGCTCGGCAGCCAAAGAAGCAGGGAGCAGCCTGGGACATGGCACTGGGCACTGAGGGCCAGCGCAGGGACAGGCGTGGGAGGGAGTGCAGGGCAGTGCGGCTGAATCGCCTGGTCGAACATGACAGCTAATGCCTGAATATGAGCTTTGTATTGAAATAAAAATTGAGATCAGAGCACTCCTCAAGTCACAAAAACTAGAAACCTTAGGCTTTTTGCATGAAAGGGGTTTTTTTTGTTTTGGTTTGGTTTTGGTGTTTTT
>VXBI01007029.1:264177-324837 GCA_013397375.1 Toxostoma redivivum | reverse complement strand
GTTTTGGTGTTTTTTTTTTTTTTTTTTTTTTTTTGTACAGCAAGTGCTTTGCATCAGCTTCAGCTGTCCCCGGAAAGGAGTCTGATTTATTACAGTACATACAACCAGCAGAAAAACAGGATCTTAACACACACTTTATTGTGATGCCCTGGAGAGCACTGGGGTTTCCTTCATGACAGAAATGTGTCCCTCACAAGGCATAGTCAAGGCAAGGACGCTGCCAGTGTCCTTTGACTCCTTTCTTGAATTTGTCAATCCTGCCTGTCTCTATATTGAAAAATATAAATAGCGGAGACAGGTTTCTGCACTCCCTGTTCAGGCAAGTATAAATATATTAATAATAGGCAATGGTTATAAGATTATAGATATTGAATAGCAACAATTTAAAAGAGCCACAGCAGTGAGTTGAGGAGCCTCCAGGGAATCCTGCATGTCAGTAGTCTCCAAGCAGCATATGGAAAGCCAAATTGTCCCCATAGGCATGACACTGCATGTAGACACAAGGAAATGCTGTTAATTTGCTAATGACCAAACTTCTGTCAGAAATACTAAAACTGCCTTCAAATGAGAATGCAATGGAAATGCAGCAGCATGTTTTTGAGGAAGTCTATCTCTGTCTGCAGACACAAAGATAACACAGACTGACCCTACCAAAAATGTTAGTTCTTATAGCACACTGCAGCAACTGCAGGCAGAAGCTACTCTCACTGTTCAGGAATAACAAGTTTATTGTGAAAATCAGGTAATTTCCAAAGTGATGCTGTAACAGGATCACTGCCGTGGCAAGATGGCACTTCACCCCAGAATTCTGACACTGGGGAGCAGCACAGCATTGTGAAGCAGGACTGCTGACTCTTTGCCTTGCCTTCTGATGAGGTTCACATACTCAAAATTTTACCCCAGAAGCATCATGAAACCAGGTAGTCTGAAACTTTCAGTGCAAGTATGTACAGAGTTTATTTATAAATATGTTATTTCTGCTCTTGTGCCAAGTCTGTCCCCATGTCATCGAAAACTGGGAAATAAACTCTCCAACCAACTTGTTAGTTAAGAAAAACATCATTACTTTATTAGGAATACTGGGTGCATGGGGAATTCACCTTAAAACATACATGTTCAGTAACCTAACAGACCAAATTATCTTCCTGAAATGAATACACATTCATCATATTTCCTGAATACATGTATATATACTAATTATTTCAATTTACTTATTTGGATATGGTTTCAGATCTTCTGACGAAACTTTTTCTCTTTGAAAGTGTCAGGTCATAATGTACTTCTGTTATCATTCTTAGCTTTGACACACAATCCTTGTTCTCAAAACTAAGATATCAGCTAGTACATATTAATCACTGATAGAAGTAAACAAGGAAGCATTAGCTGACAGAAGAGTTATTAGTCACAGATGTAGGGAGTTAACACAAAGCCACATTAATCTCTGGTATTTGTACTAAGCACTGTATGGTACAAAACTCAGCATTAACCATGAATAAAGGATCATACACTAATGAGCTAAAGTTAAAAGAATTTTCCAACATCTTCACTTACTGCTGCATAGACTACTTTTTACAGAAATATAACCTACTCGGTAATAACTAGGAGGCAAAAGCCCTGTGAGAGAGAGGAGGAGAAGGCAAGAAGCAAAGTTTCAGTGAAAAATGCTGCTTATGTTGACTTTCTCTTGCTTAGTGCGCCACATATTTGCATGTGTTGTATCTTACAGAGCAACACAATTCTAACTTAGGAAGGAGATTTTCAAACTGTTTTAATGATATCAATGCACCTGTCCAAAGGTGTTCTCCCACATACTACCCCCCCAGCCCTGTCTCCCCCTATATACACGTGGTTTAAAGGTTAGCTGCCCCAGCCAGTTATCTTTGCCTTTTTCTTCTCCCACCCTCCCTCACAACTGCTATGCAGTTTCTCCTTATCTGGGATCATATGATACACTTATAGTTAGTGAAATGAAGCAGGTTAAAAACAATGTGAAAATATAAAGATTTTTTTTTTTGTATCATGTTCCTTCAGTTTACAGCAACTCAAACAATAGTATTGACACAGAGGTAACAAAAATCCTATGATGTTCTTTGTGACCATTGAATTGGAAAGGAAGAGGTGTTCAGATGGAAGTGCCTGACTTCCATTTTGGTGCAAAGAATATCAGTAAATGAAAGGAAAATATCTTGGAAAGATGGACTAGCATTTACAGCAGAGACTTACAGAATCACAGGATTATTAGAGCTGGAAGGGAACTCTGGATTCCAGTCCAACCCTCCTGATGAAGTTACACAGGAGGGTCCAACCCCCCACATATCCAGGTGGGTTTTGAGTATCTCCAGAGAGGGAGACCCCATGACTGCCCTGGGCCGGTGTTCCAGTGCCCTGCCACTCCAATTGAAAGAGGTTCCTACTGACATTGAGGTGGAACTTCTTGTGTTTTAGTTCATGGACATTGCTCCTTGTCCTGTCTCTGGGTACCACTTGGCACCATCCTCTGGGCACCCACCTCTGAGATATTTTTATGCATTAATAAGATCCCCTCTTAGTCTTTTCTTCTTCAGACTGAGCACATCCACAGTCTCTCCGCATAAGAGCAATTCTCCAGATCCTAAATCATCTTTCTAAATTTTGCTGAGCCCTCTCCAGTATCTCCTTTTCTTTCTTCTACTGAGTAGCCCAGAACTGGATGCACCACTCCAGACATGGCCTCACCAGAGCCAAGCAGAGGGGGAGGATTACCTGCCTTGGTCTGCTGGCCACACTCTTCCTGAATGGCCAGGGTTCTGATTCTTTTTCTTCCATTTCTTCTTTCCTCTAGTTTTTGAAAACTTAATTCCTAAGTTGCCAGTTTTGCCAAAGTTACATGGAAATGTCTATTTAAATCCTTTATTTAAATGCTTTATTTAAATTTAAAACATTTATTTAAATGCTCTGATAAAAAAAAAATATATACTTAAGGTTGCAGTCATAACATTTCCACATAGGAGCAGTGACACACCACTGGTGTGCTGGAATTTGGATGCAGGATTTGGTCTATACAGAGAGTATAATGGCATGTGTATACATGAGAAGGCATTATCATTATTAGCATCTTTGCCTTGCTTGAATTTGAACCAGTGATTTTGTTGCTGCTGCTACTGTTGTTTTTGGGAAAAGTGAAAAAGCCAAAACAACTTTAAGCTGCTTCCACGTTCTGTTCCTTAAAATATTAATTTATTCAGATTCTTTCTTCACCTAAAAATAGCTAATTTCCCTATATCACACACAAACAACTTCCACAGAAATAAGCGGAAAAAACCCAGAGAGATTTCAGGAAGCTATTGCACTTGCAAATGTAAAATGAGGCACATGGTGCATATTGCAGATGGGCAAGCTTCACAGAAATTTCACAGCATAAACTTATTTTCATTGTGTTTGTTGCAATTTATATTCTCATCAGTATTCTGTCAGTTAGGAATATACTTATTGTGTGTGTATTGGATGAAAGAGAAGACAACAGGAACTGTCTAACATTCAGAGCTGTGAAGATAAGCTAGCTCTTTGATCATTGCATGATTTGTCTAGAGCTGATACTGTGAGCTAACCCTTGCAGTGGTGTTTACCCACACAAAATGACTGTATTGCTACAGTTAACATCTTAAAACAGTCACGAAGGCTGATGCATACAACAGCAAGTCACAAATTCTAATCTGCCGTAGGATTAATAATAAATGCATAATCATCTGTGATGATTGTTTATTTTCACAAATAAATACTATTTTATAAATAAAATATAGTGTTTAGCTGAATGAGTAGCATAAAGAACTGCATTTCTCCCACTACAGAAAACAATTTTGATATATTACAAAAAAATCAGTTATCATTGTCATGCAGCAGTGTTTCTAACTCAAGTAAGCTCATCCAGGACCCTAATAAACTTCTGAAGCAGCTAAGCTACAAGTTTTTTGTAAAATTGAGCTAGAAATATCAAGCACTATGAAGGCTTCACTTTAACACCACAAAATATTTCAAAAAATACTAATAAGTTTGTGCAGAAGGAGAGTAGTAGACCATGAGGAAGGTTCAGTTAACTTTTAATTAAGCTCAAAGATACACAACTTTTCTTCTGCAATCTCCTCCCCATGCACTGCTCCAGCACATTCACAGAGCTGCATTTTGTAGAGGGTTCCGCCTTTGTGGTTTTGTTTTAGCTTCAGCACAAATACAAGTTTAGAATTTCTTGTGAAGTTTATTTACTCAGTGTTGGCTTTTCTATCCTATATCATCCTCCAAACTCGAATTTACAGGAGGGACAGAAGAAATGTATGATTGTAGTTGTTGTTTTTTTTTAAATATCTCCACATAACAGAAGTTTTAAAAAACTGGTCAGCAGAATCTCAAGATCCTACTGGCAAGTGTGATCCCACTGGCAGCATAGTAGCATGCTAGCTGACACCTGAGAGCAGGCTGTGTATGCAGGGTTCTCAGTTGTAGCAGGGCACTGGGCCTGGGGCCAGTCCACCCTTTATGCCTGTAATTGCCACACACATTTCGTTAGCAGCTGTTCTGTAATGGCTCAGGCTTGTATGCACGAGGCAGCCTTACAGGGCAATGCAATATGGGGTAAATGCAATACTTTTGGATATCACATGGTGCTTACTGCTAATGGAAGCAGCCAAGCAGTCTAAACACTCTTTAGTTCCCTTTTCCTCCAGCACTTCTTGCCTAATATCCTGTGGAGAGCAGTAACTGTTCATGATAATGAAACCCACAAGTGTGTCTTGTGAGAAGCAAAAACTCCTCTGTGAGAAGCAGAACTCCTCTTTAGCAAATAGACCAGACTGGTAAGTTGATACACCCGTGGGTTGTTGCATTGAAGAGCCAGTTTTTTCACTTGTATCAAAATACTGGAGAGCTTTGGGATATCCAGGTAAACTGTTGTACATATTTGTCTAAAAAATAAGCATGGAAAGTTCCAGAAGGAATAGAATGAGTACAAGGTATTGAGTATAACTTAATTAATTGGAAATCTAGTTGTGGACTTTAGTTAGTTGAGGAGCCGAAAAGAATCTAAGTTGATAAAATGGACTTTTCTCTTTCAGAGTTTTATGGTTAGTTCTCTGAACTTTTACTAACAGTGGTCCTAATTTAAGTGGCCTTTGCATTTTGAATAATAGCAGAAGTGGTATCACTTGAAAGCAATTATGTTTTAGTTATCCCCTTTGCATTATTTGTTGTTTGTTAAATTATGGGTAGGGTGTCAATTAATATACCATACTCTGGGTTGAGATGTCAGTGTATGTATTTTGTTAGTAATTGGTCATGGAAAGTATTTTCCTTTCCAGGTATGAGTAAAAATGCTACTCAATTTCTTAAAATTGCACAAAATTTCCTTTAAAATCATATGGGATCCTGAAATCCTCAAAATATTGGTAGGACCTTTGCAGTGACAGGAATTCAAATTTTTATTCCTTGAGACCTGGAGCATTCACTTTAGTGGGATAACCAGACAAATAAGACATTAATAAGACAGTGACTGTATACACTATATATAAAGAGAGTTCCAAGTGAAAAGGAATCTATTTCGTTTCTGGGCAGATAATGAGAAAATTTACATTAATCTGAAAGAAATAATTGATAAAAGGTGTTAGAAGGCACACGAGAAAAATAATTTTTAAAAGAAATTTATTAAGTATAATGAAATTTTGTGTGTCTATAAAACCATTTTGCAAAAGAAATGGATATTAACTAGTCTGTTTATATCAGATACAAATTCTTGATGGAAAATTTGAAGACACTAGGCTTCTGTTTTTGAAGACCAAGTTGGCAGTGGTTGATAGTTTTTATTTTCACTTAAACAGGTACCAGAAAAATCCATTAAGAGAGAAATTTTTTCATGAGCCTATTAGGATGTAAAAGGAAGAGATAATCATGCCTCTGTTGATACTTTGACTTTGTGCATAGTCTTTGACAGAAGTAGTTTGGGAACAAGATGGGATTTAATCTGGCTGTTCTGGTCAAGCTGTGTGCCCTCACTTGTCCTGGTCTCAAACTCATGTGGAACGGTCCTTTTATTTTTCTGCAGTATAAGTAGCTTACGTTTAGATAGAAGGTGAGAAAGAGTGGCAAGAGAGATATAAGAAGAAATATAAAGGAATGCACAGTGGAAAAGATAGAGAATACACTGTGACCAGGCAGGAACACTGCCTTGTCTAGTTTTGACAACCACATATCCTCATGTGTGAACTGTTTTTTTCTTGCTGGTGTTGGAGGAATGTTTGAAATGATGCTCTCAGGGTAACATAGGGGCTGTCAGCCTCTCACTGGGGAGTCCCTTAGACTTCTCTCCATCCCCTCCATCCTAGAGGTCTGCCTTTCATAAAAACCCCGGAAAGAAGAATAGCCTGTCTCCTCATTCTTATCTGATGAGGGCTCATTTCTCTTCTATACCAAACACTGTGTTAGGGAGTCTTGTATGAGCAAACTGTGTCTCTTTGTCTTCCTTTTATGCTTCTGCTAGTTACATTCAAAGGTGCAGAGCATTGCAACTTCTCAACTTCACTTTCCAAATGCTGCACTTACTCTCAGAGCAAGTCTTGAACTAGTAATTATAGCTAGACTCAAGGGGAAGAAAAGCAATTTGGAAATCTCTTCTGAAAACAACAAAGTTGAATAATGACAATTCTGAAGTGTCTGGAAAAGAGAGTAGTCAAGCAATAATTTATCACAAATTCAGAATGTAAATGTTGACTGCCTCAAATCTACTAACTTCAGTAGAAGTTATATCAGACTTATATAAAGTTGCAAAATAATTTTCAGATCTGTAGTTTTCTATAATTCTCTGTAATTTTCCTTGTCATTTTTGTCCATTTTCTTATTCCTTATTTCCTGCCCATAGGTTAGAGCTCAATTCCCTTAGTGCTTCTCTGGTTATTTCACTATCACTGAATTCATGAGTAAGCACAGTTTTCTTCTTAAAAGGGTAGTTTTATAATCTTTATTTTATTACTCTCTAGAAAACTCATCCAGATCTGATTTTGAGTTTTTAAAGGGTATATTTAGACCCTGTCACTTGGGAATAGAAATGTAAAAGTTACGGTTGAGAAAAGGTGGGGGGTTTATCCTTTCTAAATCAGATCTGCATGTTTTTTGAATGAATTCTTTGTATAGTCAAAAGTTACATATTTTTCATTTGCCTAATTAACAACTGTATGCACACACATCTGCTATTCCATTCACTGATCCAGTGTTGCTGTTTGAAGAAAAAGTGGCCTCAAGGGGAAGTTGAAGTGAAATAATCTTTTGGCTTCACCAAAACAGGAAAGTAAATAATAAAGCTATATTTATGCCAGGCAAAAAAGAAAAACACAAAAAATGAAAAATCCCCTTGTTGTTCAGGCTGCCAGTTGAGACTGAAATATCCATACTAAACGCAGAAAGAATACAACTCAATTCTTTAATGTACTTTTGTGTTCTCATTACAGTGTGCTTCTGTACAGAAATGTGCAGCCATAATGTAAATTATGGATAATTACTCTTGTTAACACTGAGGTGTCACTAAGATGTAGTTGTGGAACAATTCTGCACAAGTGTAACTTGGTACCTGAGTGAGTCTCTGCTGAAGGCAGTGGGAGGCTGTGAAAGCTCTGTATATGAAAATGTAACTATGGCATGGGAGCTATAGCCTAGGTATTGATCTAGATTTTAGCAAACACTTCTCAATAATGCAGCGATCTTGTATCAAAGGAAATCTTACTGTGCTCCTTATGTGCTGCTTGCACTTCAGATCAAAAGTTGAAAAGCCAAAATATTTTGCACTGAATTTCCAACAGAGATCAAAGAGAAAGTTCAGAAAATAACCCAAAAGAGACTCCTGCATGAGACTCCTCTTTTGTACAGACACATTGCACTTTAGAGGGGAAGGGTAGGGGGAACTTAATCTCTCTTCAGAATCTTTTCAGGTTCCCATTTCATGATTTAAAACCTAATGTATGTGATAATGAAGTAGGTAACTGCTGTCACTTCTGGGTAAGGGAAGCACAGAAACCGTGGTGATTACTCTATAAGCAGGGCCATAAACAAAACATTTTCATTTTTCCTCAGTCCCCCTCTTGTCTACCTGACCAGCCAGGCTCTGTATTAGAATCCACATGGCTTCTAATGTAACACAGCTTATGAAGGCAAAAACTGGTGTTGTACATTAAAGAGAAGCAGAAAGATTTTCAAATATAGTTTCTTACTCTCTTTTGATTCTTACCATTACCTTTACCAAGTAAAATAAAGAGGCTTTAATTGTTAATTGTAAGCTCTTCCACATGTCCAGGAACTTTTCCTCTTGCTCAGCTTGTAAATATGTATGACTAGGGCAAGGTTTGTTCACAGTGTTCGGAAGAAATTTATTTTAAAAAATTCATTGACACTCCTAACATGCCAATAATGAATGATTCATTTGAATAATGAATACTGCATTTGAAGGCATGTATGATTGTAATTCATGTAATCTAACTATTGCAGGTGTAGAAAACTTCTCAGAAACCATATATCATAATAATAAAATTTTCTTCAAAGTCACATTCCCAGCTTCCTAAGGGTCTACATGCTGAACAGCTCTTGCAATATGAAAGTATTGTCATTTGCACAGTAAATTTTCTTATATTTCAAATAGAAGAAGTAGCAAAGAAATCAATTTATTGCTATGACTTTCAAAAGAAATGAGTTGCTGAATTGCCCAAGCAGCTGATCAAATCCAAACTTCAAAGTTCTGAAGACTTCAGACATAAACTATAATTATAGTATTTCTAGTAGTCTAGATTTTTTTACAGACCTTACGCAAAAAAAAAAAAAGAATTAGTAAAAAGTCAAAAGAGATCAGAGACAAAAGGCTTTTTTATTCTCTCTGGCCCTGCGATTGGCTTAATCGTCTAAGGTGGTAAAATCATTGTCTTGTGAGGTATTGTGGGACAAATCTTGAATGATTTGCAATACCTATACATACCTCTGCAGAGTAATTGTGTGTGTATGTGAGTGTGTATGCATCAAACAGCAGTAGATGGCTTAACCCTGATAATCTCCATAGTACATGTGTACTTCCTCCCTTCTCTATATGCACAAAAATACCCAACAATGTGGTCGCTGGGTATAAGTTTCATTATGTCTACCTTGTTTTGGCTGCGTTTAAGGTAAGTAATTTGTAGCTCAACACAATCAGTTCGGAAAGATTGAATTTCGTGGCAATGCTGAAAGACTTGGGATAGTTACCTTTAAGTTGCAGAAGTCTCTCTCTCTCTCTATATACATATATATAACTACTCCAACAGGCTATTTATGTAATGAGGTGCAATCAAACAGAAGGCAAAAGGGACAAAAGAAGCAAAAGCCCAATTGAGAAGCTCCTGTTATCAAAGTAAAAAAAAAAATCACTGAGCACTTGCTGAACCATAGTAATTAAGACAGCTCATTCTTAAACCTCTAATTCTTTTTCAAACACCTATTTATAATGTTTTGTAGCAATACCCCTTTGTTTGCAATCAGATGATTCAGAACCCTACCTAGTTGTAATATTGCTGCTTTATACCATAAATTTTACATTTTAACTCACATAGGAAATCCAGGTCCTAATTGCAAATTTTATTTATCAATGTATCTGCTATAGCTGCACCCCGCTGCCACTGTCATCTGGGAAGAGGACTTCCTGCTCCCAACAGCTCCTGAACCTAAAGATGGCCCGTGCCCAGTGCATGGGATCGCTGCCCTTTGCTCTCATCCTGCACTGTGATGTATTTTATTTTTCCTGAATTCAAATGTATTGAACTTTTGGTTTCAGTTCATAATTTTGTCCTGAAAGTTACTGAATTGGGCTGACTAATTAAAACATCTATTTTTTAATAATAAAAGATAGTATTTTTTTAATAATAAAATATGATCTTTTATAATCTTGGAATTACACAACTTCTTTTTTTTAATCAAGAAATTTAGTAACTTTGACAATATCTGGGGGTATTGATGGTCATTTCTTTCAATTTTACTTCACATACTTTCACTTTCTACCCACACATGCACAGTTTTATTCAGATGCAAAATGGAAAAGAGAAACAAGGGAAAGTAAGGATGGTGGGAACAGAAAGTAAAAATATTCCTGAGAAAGAAAAATTGACACACACATACACCAACCAGAAGAATTTGTTTTCACAAAGGAACTTGTAGTTCTCCGAAGAGTTAGCGGGATTAACATGAATCTGGTACATTCCCCCAGGTTCCAGCACAATCAGATTTTTAGGTATGTTGATTTTGAAGTTGTATGTGATTTCTTACATTTATTATGTGTTCAGTTCACAATTTCAGAAGTAAACAGAAATTATAATATGCTCAAAAGGCCCTGCAGTACCTGAAGGGCAGCACCTGAATGAAAATTTTAAAATATTGTATAAATGCTGCAAGAATACAACTAAATGCTCAGCTTCTCTTAACCCCACAGGAAGATGAGCTATAACACCTCCTCAGCCAATCAGCAGTACTAAAGCCTCAGACCAGGAAACTCTTTAAAGTACAGTATTTGTGAACATTGCAACAGTACTTTCCCATTGCTGCCCTTTGCTTTTCTCTTCTTTATGTTTGTAGAGTTGGAAGCCACGTGTGAAATTACTCATGGAGAAATATGAGGCATGTAACAGAGACACAGAGGATACTTCAAACAGCCGACCCATGAAAATCCCAAGACAAGACATCCCTGTAGGATTACAGACAAAGAAAGCAGCACTTGAGAAATTGTCAAAAAAAGGAAATGCTGAGTGTTCTTCAGGATCCAGTACCCTTCACAAACCTGTGCAGCCTAAGCCTCCTCTGGCAGTCAAGTCTTCAAGTGATGATAAAACAGAGAAAGATCCAAACCCATCATATTTGAACCCAGTGGCACAAAAGTTTGGTGTTCAGCTTCAGCCCACTAACAGAGGAAATAATGAAAAAACTGGGTGCACTAAATTCTCCATCAAAACCAGTGATCCGTCAAAAGAGGACCCAAAGCCTTTGAACCCAAAACCTGCATGGAACAAATTCCTTACTCCTCCTGATAAAGAAAAAAATCCTCTGGGACCAAAACCCAATTTAAATTTTGCATCACAGGAGAATGAGGCAAAACCAGAATTTTTAAAAGTATCTACAGTTAAGGAAAAATTCAAGTCTGCAACGCAAGCAAATGAGCCCAAGCCTCCTGCTTTTAAACCACCTCTTGCACAGAAACCTTCTCTAAGCAATGAGGTATCTCAGAATGAAGACACTTCTAATAAACGTGGTTTTCTGCAGAAACAGTCAGGACCTAGAACAAATACACATGCCCTCCAAGAAGCAAAGGAAATGGGTGAAAATAATAAGTCTGCTGCAGAAGCTGCAGGCAGTCATTTTCCTAAAATAGTTCTGAAGCCGGCTGGCCATAGGTCCAGTTTATCAAAAGGAACCCCCAAAACTGTGGCGGAAAACACTGAAGAAAAGGGAATAAGTGCTGCCAAGAACATCTTCCTCAACAAAATCATCCAGGAAGAATCAAGCCCTTCTCATGAATTCCGCAAGATGAATACGGCACTTGCTGCAGGAAGACCATCAGGTGAACCTCAAGAGGAAGAGGAAGGGGACAGGAGTTCTAGAATACCCAAGCGGAAAATATTGCCCCCAGTGTCCAAGCTGGGCCAGCCCCCAAAAAAGCCCAGCAGACCTCCCAGTGTGGACCTGGGAAAATTCCAGCAGAGCCGCCAAGAAAAGAGTAAGTCCACTCTGTTCTTACTTCCTAGGGTATTAGCTTTTTTATGCATTTAGAATCAGGTTAATTTCAGATGGAATCTCCTCTGCTGTTCAGAAATAACATGACACTTGTGCATGAGAAAACCCCTTAAAGCTGTAACTTAGGCTTCCACACAGGACAGAAATTAAAATTATATTCTCTATCCCTCAGTAATAAAGTTCAAGTTTAATGTTTACTGTATTGGGTTCACCTGTTCACCACATAACTACTCAGATGCAGCTATAACTTGTGTGAGGGAGTATTTTCTCAACATTTAAATCCTGATTTAATTAAACAGATCAAACTTAGATTCTTAAATTTTAAGTTTAGTTAGTGAGAAAAGGGGATGCCCAATTGTGTGATTCTGAGCTCTAAAGCTGCTGACAGTGGATGCTCTAACTCCACGTTGTGCATGTGTGGTACATCAGGTACATTCATATAATTTAGTTGATACATAATTTGTCCTCGTACCTTCTGTGTCTAGAATACAGCATGGCTTGTGTTTCAGCAGTTCTGAATACACATAAGGCTGGTCTTCCTGAGGCAGAAGAGGTTCAGAGAGGCTATGGCAGCATAAAAAAGCTCAGAGCTGATTTCTCTCAAGAGAAAAAGCCTCACTAAAAAGTGTCTGCATGCAGCTATGTGTTGTGTTACTATTAATTCCACTCAAAGATTAGGAGTATATCAGTAATAAAAATGTACTTTCTTGTCAGCTGCTGTATTCTGGTTTTCTTCTGTTACCCTACAGTTAAGGAAATGTTCTCACAAATCCAAGATCAGTCCAAGATCCTCAAACGATGCAAATTTATGTAGGTCTTTAAAACAAATATGCCTATATACAATCTCAATACAGAAAGACAGCATTTTCAGCCAACTATACCAGTAGATGTTTTGGTTATATAAGAAGAGTAAGAGCTTTGCTAGTTAAAACTTTGAGAAGTCCTGACAAAGGCTGAAAATACAGAAAATGACAATTTATTTAAAACACATTTTTAAATTTACTTTAAGTAATTCATGGAGGAATTTCTATTTGTTGTTCTGCTCATTGTTTATTCAGTTTTTTCTTTTCTGGTTCCCATTCATTTACAGACACAAAGCTTTTTCTTCATCCTGTTTTTAAAACTGGGCATAAAAATATTTATCCTGTGCATTTTAAATTAACACTGTGAGCTGTAAGAATAATATCAGATTTTTTGTTAGAAGGAGGGTGCCCAGTTGTCACTAACCAGGGGTAAAAGCAGCCACCATTCTGACAGTCATGGTAACATAAGGATGGAGCTGCCCAACATGGTGGCACAGGTGGTTTTCCAATTATATTGCAAAACTCACACACAACAAAGTAGAAACAGAGGATCAGACATGGTCTTCTCTATCTCACAGTCATGTAGGGGCAGGTGAAGAGTGAAAGTTTAGAAACCATATCCAAGAGAAACTGTCCATAGTGTCTATGAACTTTAGCCTTCCCCCACACAGCTGGCATGTAGACCATGATGTTGTGTTTGGCTTTAATTAATGAAGCCCATTTCTTTGTGGCCAGAAGTCTACACAAAGCAGTTCTGGTTGTTCACAGAGCAGACAAGTTGTTCTGTCCTGTTGTGAATCCTGAGCAAACTCCTTTTCAGCTCAACAGCTACTCACTGTTGATGGGTTTCTTGCAACATAAATAGCAAAATCTACCTGCCTTGGAAGGGCAGTTAAACTGAACTGTATTTTTTTTCTTAACTGTCATTTCAAGAATCAAAGTCATGTCAGGAAGACACTACCCCCACAGTACAGATTCTTCCTGTTCATTACTGTGTCCTGGTGAACAGAAGCTTTCCATAGTTGCTTAATTTGCTGCTGTGATTCAGGTGCTGAAAATAAAGAAGACTAAGTGAAAATAATTTTTTCATTCAACAAAGCTTTCTGAGATCTAAAATTTGGAGTTTTTGGTCTGTAATGGGGTAAAAGTTAGGTTTTGCACTGTCCTTTGAGAAGAGAAAACCTCCACACATATTGTTTTTTACATTTGTGTTAGGAGCATATGCCTGCACTATAGAAAATTTTGTATCACCTGATTTAAAACAGGAATTTAAATTCTGCTTTCTCAGAAGTATCAATTCACCCCTGGTTATTTGGTTATTCTTTCCCATGAGACCTGTTTTACTGGTTCTTTTTTAAAAAGTAAGTATTCACTGGGCATGAAATGACATTGAAAGTTAGAGGCTGAAGGACTTAGCTTTGGCAGTCGTAGTTAAGCGTGGGAGAAGGATTTAAATCATCATGAATACTAGGTGATGTAAGTTTGATGCTGGCCTTGCTGTGGATTGAAATTTTCGCCTATTCCTAAAAAACTTTTCATGTAAAACTTCTGTAGATACAAATGTCTTTTTCAAGAAAGTCTGACTATTGAAGTGCTACTATTTTCCAGTGAAGGCAGGCTTTAAGAAATTCCTGTCTGGACCTGCAAATATATGGCAGGATAGTAAATTCCTGTGTTATGTCCCATTACAGCAATTTTCCCTGATAGATCATATTTACCTCAGCTAAGAATCAATTATATGCATGTGCCTTCTGTGTTCAGAAAACAATACAAACTATATTGTTTTATAATAAACACCCAAGATCTTAGAAAAAAAAGAAGAGAAACAAAGTCATTTTGCTGACAGCCTTCCATGTGAGGCCACAACTGTAGTGTTGCTTCCTGAGGAGATCTGCACAGGGCACAGTGGGATCATACAGATGCAGGTGGCCACACACACAAAGCCAGCCAGCGGCTGAGCCCCCAGTGCTCTACACACCTCTGCACAACACCTGAACAACAAACACTGAGGCTTCAGTTTTTCCATGAATAAAAGGTGGGCACATGCTGTCAGTCTGCTTCAGTCAGAGAGAAAATTCCTCAGAATTTTTAAGACCCTCCACAATAAAGAATATTAAGGCTATGTAGGAAACCCTACCCCTCTGGAGATTTTGAAGCATTACCTTCAAAGGTCAAGGATTTGTCACATAATTCTGCTAAAATATGTGGACAAAACTGTAAATTAAACTGCCAGTATGGCTTAAAAAAGAAAAAGATAAAAAACTGCAATTTCAAAATTAATTCAACCATCCTGAGAGAAATATGAGACAGTTATTTATCTGTCTTTGTTAGTTAGCTAGTTAATCTACCTAACAAAACAGATAAACCAACATTGAGTGTTTCCTTGCAGGTGATTGCTCAGAATGCAACTTGCTGCTGTTGTTTATAAGGAAGCAAAAGTACACAAAACCCATTGCAAATTAATATTTAAACTCATTATGCTTGATTGTTGCCTTTGCTACAACAGCCTGCGACATTTCCCAAATGACTTGGAGTATATTTTTATTTTTAAAGGAATAAATTGTATGCATTTAACACCAGAAGATAGCTCTCCATTGTGAATTGTCAAAGCTTCTGCAACTGGCAGATCTTCCCCTAAGTATCTCCATTTTTGTTTGTTATGGCTTATGTGCCACATATTCCCATCAAGATTATCTGATTCTAATAAAATTAGCAGTAAGATGTGGACTGTTTGTATCACAGGATGAAGGCACAGAAATCTATTTTTGTCATGTATACACTTGTTATAGTCTACACATGAATTCTGGAGTTGTTCCTGCAGCTGTCTGCTCAAAGTCCCATTGAGTCAGCTACAACCACTCCTGAGTGGAGGCTTCAGAAACTAAGATGCAGAATTTAGGACTCAGGAGAGAAACCATGCAAATGCACCTGTTAATTATGGTAAGAGGTTTGACATGTAGTTTGAACAGCTTTGAGGCCCTCTGTTCTGAATCAAAGAATATACATAACATTCACTCAATAGATCTGGACCTCTGCAAAGGACTGAATGAAGCACATGAAGAGTTTTGTTCTCCTTGAAAGCATTGCCCACCTTCCAACAGGGTCGTGCTCGATGGATGTAACAGAGTGCCTGGAGGATTACGCTACATACAAGAGCAGGCTTTGAGAAGCGCTAAGAGCAGTAGCTAGAAAGGAAAATTCATAAGGATAAAGAAAAAAGACAGCCATGAGTTTCTCATGGAAAGTGACAGAAAGGAAGATGCTGGAGAAAAATAAGTAAAACTGATGGAACTGAGTAATTCTTTCATCTTAGTATGATTTCCTTAATTTAATTTCTTAAATCTTGTTATTTTGTATTCACAAAAAGAAACATCTGTTTATGCACCTTCATCATGTGGTTGCATTATATGGTTCACAATACAAAATACAATACAAAAATCTCTGCTGTATACCAATGCTTCAAGTGCTCTGAAACCCATTGAGATTCCAGAAAATAATGTGAACACAGAGCATATCAATAAATTTAATGTAGAGACTGATAAAAGTGATAAGAACTGGCTGAAAGTTTCCCATTCTTTAAGTTGACACATATTTTGCTTAAAGCCTACTTTACAGCTATTTTTAGCAAGAGAGCGTATCCAGCATATCATGCTACTTTATAGGTAGCTTTGTGGCCAAGTTGGAAAATGTCTTGTTTTCTCTGTTACGCAAAAGTACTGTGGTGATGGAGTTCTGGACATGTTGCTGGTACCATTACTAGAGAATGCAGCTTCTACCCAAAAGGTAGAAGCTTCTTGATTTGAAGTTTGGTAAGTAATGAAATTTCTCTCTGAGCTAAAAGTTCTAATTTCTCTATATTCTTTAAATATTCTCTTAGCAGCTCACAGAGCTAAAACCTATGTAGCATGCATAGTGTTGAATTTGAAACAATCTGTGCCTTACTGATGCAAGTATTTTTACCATTTAATTTTCTAGACCTATTTTGAGTCACAGGGAGAAATGCTTCTAATGAATCTTCATCATTTGGTAGCATTACATGGGTAATAACGCAGTACAAATTAATATATTTCATTGTAGAAAATATATTCAAAATCATAGTTCGTTATAGTTCATATATTGAAAACTTCCAGTCATTCTTGAAAGTTTTGATAGTAAATGCTACTATAAATATTCAGCATTAATAGACACAAAAAAACCCAGGCCTTTCATAATAAAGCAGTTAGGAACATTTTGAAATTGTACCCAATAATTTTTTTTTATCCTGAAAGGTTCCTTTTAGTAAAGAACATTCCTGGTTTCCTCTTGAAATTGAACCCTTCTCAGATACGTGCATTTGGAACAATGATGTTCCTTGTTTGCAAATGCTGAAGAGAAAATTTGCAAACTTCCACTATCCAAATGCAAGACTTTGTTGCATGGGAATTTTTTATGAAAATTATTTTTTATATATCATGATATGAATGATGTGATTATTTTTCGCATTGAAAAATTTTAAAACCCCTCATCATTTTTTTAGTTTGGGAAATAGTCATATTTTAAGAAAACCTTTCCAGTACATTCTCTTTTAGTTGCCTTTGCATCATTGTACATCATTTTTTTTGCCTTCTCTTTCAAATATAAATGATTTACAAAATATTAGTTTTAAATTATTGCTACCTAACATGCCTCCATTTCTGAATGCTTTCAATTTTTATTCTTTTTTCTTGCCTATGAAATGATACCATGCAACATAAAATTAATTGACTCAGTTTTATAAATATTTTTAGTAGAACCAGAAGTAGTCATTAAGGCTTTTTATCAGACAAATGAAAAGTTTCAACTGCAGTTCAATTTGGAATTAATTTTATGTTCCTCTTTAGATAAGGATAGGCTTCTGTCCATGATAACACATCTGCAGTTGGAAATAATTTTACTTATGCCAGTCAGCACTGCCCAGGTAAAGAATTAGGGATATCTGATCTCATTTTTAGTCACCACAAGGCTCAGTCCTGCTAAGTTTTCTATACTGAAATGCATTGAGTGAAACCTTGAGCCTTCTTTTGAGAGTGAAACTGTGTGCATGCTTAATGTTTTTCAGCCATCAAATTTAAATGTAGATTTAGATGCTCCCTTTCATGTGCTGTATATTCTTCATCTGTCTCTACATATATGTAAGGGGAAAAGTCCCCTACCAGGTATGGGGTCAAAGACTTAATATGTCAACTCTATGATATTTTTGAGACTATATGGGTTAGAACAGGTGTTAAATGTTATGTGAAACACCCTTAATATAGTCTGTGCATCTGTTGTGGATTTTCCAGTTGAGACCTATGAGAAGTTTTGCTTAAATAAGAGTAGCTTCTCCACCTGCTTTGCTCATCCTTTTTCTGATGTATGAGTGACCATCAGCAAAGTGTTCTGGTAAAGGATGGAGACTTAGATCTTAATTTCACCCTTTTTTACCTTGTCTGAAATTCCACCCTTTTGGGATGTAATTTTTTTTGCANAGAGGAGAGGAGAGGAGAGAAAATTCATAAAAGATTGTACCTAGGTATTTTTAAAAGTAAGGTCTAGACTCAAGGAGAGCAACAACCACAAACTTTCTGTGCTCTTTGTTTTTAAGGTGTGAGCAGTGCTGCAACTGAACCTTGTTGCTACAGTATGTGTAACAACAGCCTAATCAAAACCACTGAGCTTCAGCGCCATTCTAAGTTTACCTGCTCACTCTGAGAGCTCCAAATCAGCATAATAATGAAACCTGAAACCATCGTTTGTATCTAAACGAATATGTGGTTAGGGAAGCAGAGCAGAGCACAGCTCTCTGCACATTACAGATGAAGTAGGAAGTGGCTGATCAGCTGCTGCAGATGTTGTTGCAGGTTCTTAGTAAACCCTCTGTAAAACTCAGAAAGCTTCCCAGGTCTTGCATGTAGAAGTGGTGAAGTGCTTTGCTATAAAACTGAAAAACTTGTTGGGTTTGCAGAGTAGCTCAAAAGCATTCTGTTTTAGAAAAGGATTCTTTTAAAGTGCAAGACTTGGATGTGTAACTGATTCAAAAATCCTGAAGTCATTTTATGATGAAAACTACAAAAATTCACTAAGAATTTTAAAATTAGAATCCTTTTTTCCCACAGAATATTCGAAGTTTTCTTATAGTGCCTGCTCACTGTCAGGTTTCCTTAACGTTACTGAAAGCAGGAGTCAACAACAGACCAGGAGCTCACTGCATCAGGGGTCAAAGGGAATAAGGTCTCACCAAATGCCATACTCCAGGCTCAAGAAAGAAGGTGTGGGTTTTTTTTAGAATGCAAAGTCAAGAATCATTTTTTCCTTGCATCTGCAAGAGACTGTATTGTTATAGAAGGGATTTTCTTACATGCTTATAAGTATTTATGCAGTCTATTTATGGTGAAGCTGGTATGATGAATGGAATGTGCACAGCGCTATGCATTGCTGTTCATTTCCAGTTTGATTTAGGATGCAGTCTTGGACCAGAAATTTCTAGATAGAGGCAATAGATCGGCTGTATGCTACAGCCTGATACCTTAAACAACAGTTCAGTGTCTGTAGTTAAGTCTGGACTGGTTGGAGACTGGAGGCAAGGCTACTACATTTGCAAAACAGATTATTGCAGATAAGATTAACACAGCTGTTCTGAGCTAACTGGGATTTCTAAAGTGCTGCTGGCTTTGGGAGCAGGTATACATTGCTGCTGCAATCCAGCCAAGAGTGAGAAAAATATGAATAGCTGAAGACAGACCACCCTCTGCTAGGACAGGATATTTTCCTGCTTCAAGGGAGATTATCAAAATTATTATTTGTCATTGTTGCCAATTAAAAGTGTTGTGCCAAATAAATACATTCTGTTGCAACACTGATTGCATTGAACATGGGTTTGTATCTTCAGCTGATGGATGTAGAAGTGTGAGTGTAAGTGCTAAAAGATGTGTAGGGCTTTTTTTCCTCTTTGACAAGTTCCATTCTGCTAAGGTTGATAACTGGATGTTCACCTTCTTCTGTGTGCTAATCTCTCACCCAAACACTGAGATACCCTGATATTAGGGAGGCAAGAAATAGAGACATGTCACTTAAGCTTTATTAGTTCTGAGCCAAAATCACTCTTGCACATGAGTCCAATTCATTTTACAATTTTGAAAAACAGAGAACCATCTGTGACCAAACAATAGGACAGGATTCCCATTACACCAAGTAATGCTTGATCCAGGTGTACTCCATTATGGACTTTGGGCAGTGCTAGGACTTCCCTTCATTTTGCCACATATTTATGGTATTAGCATCTCAGGACACGGTGATAAAGTATCTCAGGACAACACGGAAGGTTTAGTAGGGGGAGAATGGCTTTTTCTCATTCTGCCCTGAATGCTTTTGCCTACATAGAATTCACAAGTTCCAAAAGAGCTAATTTCTCTTTGAGTTCACATGGGAAAGGCATGGAAATTATGTTCTTTTATGCAGGTTGATTTCTTCTGTTGACCACAGAATATCTGGATGTGAAGGGAAGATGCAATCATTCTTTAGATGTCATACTGGCTACCAAAGATGTATCATTGTTTCCCTTTCACAAGCCATGAATGGCAAGGGTCAAAGTCACAAGTATTGCATCAAGACAACTTCAGTGTCCTTCACTTCACAATAAACAAACATTCCCAAGAATGTAAGTGACCTTTTGGCCACTGCCCATATGGAAGCTGTTTGAGAAGGTTCTCCAAGAACACAAGATAGATTTTTGCAGTGTTCTGTGCGTGTTGTTACTGTAAGTGCAGAAGATCTGGGCATGATTAAAGAAGTTTAATGCCACAAGCAGCTGTGTAATGGAATATTTGGGATATTCTGTGGATAGTTTTTTATGGCAGGTTTCTCTGTACAGCTGCAGTCCCTTTTCTTCTGTTCTTTGGTTTCTTTTTGTAGAGTTTCAGTTTCTACTTCTGTTTATTCAGTGCAGCACAACATGTGAAAAAGCTGAGAGCTCTAGGAAGAGAGGAGAGGCTATTTGGAAACTGAGATGTTAGCTGTCAAAGCTGCCACAGAGTGACCACCCCAACACTATTTAATCTGAGCAGAACGCTTCAGGTGTATGTGAAGCCAGGATGTAATTTCAGTTTAATTTCTTGATCTGAGTGTCTGCAGCTGACTGCTGTTCCACTACCTCCAAGAGCTTTTCCATGTTTTTGTAGTACAAAGTCTCCCAGATTTAAAAAACAAACAAATAAAAAAAGAAGTAAAAAAAATGAAATTAAATGTTAGGATAGCTTTGGCTCAGCAGGCCTGATTATAAAAGCTTTTTTTCCAAAAAGCTTTTCAGCATGTCACTTTCCCACCTAAATAATTTCACTATTTCTAGTATTAGAATTAATATCTACATGAGTCTCGATCATTAGTGTAACTGTTTAAGCTAATTAAAACTGTAAAGGGGGAGAAGAGTCAGTTCTAACAGTTAGAAAATAAAAAGTAGTATTTCCATTAATATGATGATCATTTAGTTACTGTTAGATTATAACAAATTATAAAAATTAAAAAGGACAGGTTGTTCAGCCTTTATACTTAAAAATAAGCACTTAATCTAAAATCCATGTGGTGTCCTTCCTGACTCAGTTTCCTATTGCCTGGATTTGGCTCTCAAGAGACATCAGATGAAAGAAGTATTTTGCACAGAGACTTGGGAAGAATTCTTACCTTAGTCCTAGAAACTTATCACAAGAAGTAATACAATATGATGACAAAAGGTTCATATGCATGATGTGCACATGCACAACACTTTGGGCAACATAGATATAACCACAGAAAAACTGATATAGGATTCCTTATTAAAACACAAAAATAAATTTGAGAGTATCATTAATACCAATTAACATGGCTTTAAGGAAAACAAAATAAAACAACAACTAAAAAAAACCAACTAAACAAACCAAAAAACAGACTCCTTTTTGGTTGCTTTCTTTGATTAGAATCTAGAATTCAGCTGTTACAGAGAGATACATGTTGTCAGTGGTATTCATCTTTATAAGAAGTTTTAGGGCAATGAGAAATCGTAGCTGGTAGTCTGTGGATGAATGAAGAATGTGACAAATTAAATGCTAAGATATAGTATGCAGATACTCAGGTACAACAAGAGCACAATCATGTGTAACCTTGGCTCATTTAAGCAAAGTTTGCTTTCATTCAAATGCAATTGTACATATATAATGAAGAAATGTAAAGCACACCTGTGAAACAAGGTTGTGTGATGATTTGGGGGAAAAAAATCAAGTTATAAGCAGCTCTACAATTTGGTAAGGGCTATGATGAGACAGAAGAGTATAATGCATAAAGGTTATCAGCTTGTAACTAAATTCTTGGAGTTTTACCCTTAAAGAATATTCACAAAGGTTTTGAATAAAAGCTTTTTGCTCATGGGAATTAGTTTAATAGTCAGGAGTCAGCACTTCCAAAACAGAAGGAGAGATGACAATTGGAGAAAACACTGAAACCCTTTGGATGCAGTCAGTACAGATATGGCCAGATGAAGAATGACTTGCAATTTTCATCACTCCATGGGGCACATAAGTGCATGCTCTGTAGATTTGCAGTGGCAGATTTGCTAAGTGTTGGAAAGGTTAGAGAGATAACAGAAATAGCTATGAATTAATTGCTACGTGGGAAAAAAAACAACAACAGCAAAACAACAAAAAATCAAACCAGAAACAAAACCAAAACCAACCAACCAACCAAACAAACCAAACAAAAAAGCCCTGCTAATTTAATAAGTTTAGTCTTTAAAGTCACTGAAAAGAAATCTGAGTTATGTATTGATTCCAGTTGTGTCAATACCTTTTCATATAAAACAGTGGTGATAAAAAGGCTTTTGACTCTGGATGCTAATAGAACTTGAAGCCTGAGGAACTTAAAAAATGGTAAGATGCAGATTTTAATCATAAGCAAACTTAAACGAACAATTACCACTACAAAAACTCTAGTATTCGTTCTCTTGTCAACACCCCTCAAACAACTGAAAGACACATTTTTGCCAAAATGTTACTTCATTAATCTCTAGCTGTTGATCTCAATACAGCAGCAAATATTTCAAATGTGATGTAACACACAGGACAACAATCAAAGGATGTCAGCATTGAATTGAAAGGGATATAAATAAGTTGTTTGTCACTATGTTGATGTCCATCCCAATGTATAGGGTAAGAACAACAGTGCTAGAACTTATTCATGCCATAAATTTATCCTACTTCTTCAACATGGTCCTCAAGGCATGGAAATTCCACTTTCACTGTTAGAAAGTGCCTCCTAACAAATGTTGCTGGCCTTTAAACATGTTTCTTTTTGCCTCTTCACTACGGAAAAGAAGGGGGAGAAATACAAATTATCCCTTTTTTCACTACCAGAGACTTAGGTATTAATTTTGTTCTATCCCAATCTTACCACAGTTCCCTAAACAATGACCATTTGTTCAATATTTTCAGGAATGCATGTTTTCTAGACCTCATTCTCACTATTCTCCTTTGTCTACTCTCCAGCTGGAGCACATTGACTGTGCTGTAGCCTCCTAAGTACTAAGAGAAAGGATTATTTCACTTGACTTTTGGGCTACATTTTTGAATAAAATGTTAAAAAGATAAGTGGTACAAATTTAATCTTGGCAAGTCTTACATTGTAAGGATCTTCTTTTGTAAGATGCATGTTCCTTAATGCACAAACCACAAAATAATTCACCTGCTTAATCATCCATGTTGGGAATATCAGTATTTTACTGTTTAAGTAATGGAGGAACTTAACAGGTTTAAAATGCACCGTTGTTCATATGTATGTTTAAAAGTTGGTCTGAGCATCTATGAAGAAATATTTATCCCTAAATTTTTGAGTTCTGTGGTAGTAAGTAAAAAAACTATCAAGGCTTGATAATTTCACTTTGGTTTCCATGTGAGATACGGAAAGGTCCATCCTAAATTTATCAATTCCCCTTTTCCTGTCTATCACAAGGACAGAATTCCACACATCCAATGAACTAAAAAAGCTCTTGTAATAGCTTGTTGCAATTTTCAGTCTTGATATTAAACTTTAGTAAATATTTGTCATTGTTCTGTGTTTTGAGTCTTGTTTTTCTGTGAGGCTAACATTTCCTTTACTTGACAAGATTTTAATCTCTCACAGGTGTGAACTTAAATAAAATTTCCAGAAGACAGGGGGTTTCTTCTCACCTGTAATTGATTTTAAAAGAACTCTGAATTTGCTTTTTCCCTCTGTTCTCCTCTTCCTTGGATTTTCCTGGATTTGTTTCCATGCAGCTGGGGACAATTCTTTTTGAGTATATTTTAATCTACTAATGATTAAAAACATAAACAATGATACTTCAAAAACATTATGGCATCCAAACACTGACTTAATTTGCTTGTACAGAATAATGTCTCTCAAAATCAACCCTCAGAACAATGGTTGCTATAGTTTGGTTGTGGCTTGTGCAGGGAGCATCAATTCAGTGCAGCACACTTGCACACCAGCTCATTCATGTAATTGTGGCTTCTATGCTTGGTGCACAGCACCATTGTTTTTTAAGGCTACACCTGTCTGTTGAGGGTATAGCTTCTGTGCAGTTACACAAACTGCCAATTTTCTAGTCTGAGCTTGCTAGGAAGTTAAGTCCAGACTATTACAACTTACATTAAAAAAGTATTTGAAGATGTTCAGAGACCTGTACCTCTCCTTATAAAGGCCAAAATATATTTTCATCTCTCATTCCTTCCCTTAAAACTCTTTCTCTGAGCAAGAAAAACTCAGCAAGACTACATCAGTGCTCATATGAAACTCTGCAGCTGGTCTTTTTAAGCAAATTGTGGAATTAAATTATAATTTAGTTTTAAAACACAGGTGTTGTTATATTGGATGAACTGTGATTTTTTTTTTGTCTTGTTCATGTCTTGGCAAAGACATTTTTGACGCCTTGTACAGGGATGATATTCTTAAATGCAGAGTCTCCTCTCTACTCTGATAACATAATGCAACAAAAATATCTAAGAGCAGGTTCAATAAAGCATACTTTCTCTTGGGTGTGTGCAGTACTGATATCTTTCCCAAAACTTCATCAAACACAGCAAAATTCCTTCCTTATCAAGATGTTTGCTTGATAAATTCAGTCTGTTCTGCTTTATTTCAGCTCTTACAAGGGAAGGTTTGAAACAGAAAGCGGCTTCCTCAGCAGCACTTGCCCCACCGATACCTCCATCTCATTCTGCTGTGCAGTTGCCACCTCCTCCACCAGCCTCTCACCCATCTCTGCAGGTGCCAGCAGCTCCCAGTCTGCCGCCCAGAAACATCAAGCCCAGCTCTGAAACAATGTGAGTGACCGTAAGTCTTTATTTTCTCACCTTTCTCTGCCTACCACTTTCCTCTTCCAGGCAAAGGCTGCATGAGTTCAAGGTTTCTGCGAGGGGTGTCTCACACTACTTTTCTTATCCTGCCCTGTACCTAACCTATTTAGAATTAGCTTTCATTAGTCTGGACCCTCCATCCCTCCATCTCTTCAGTTGTTTCCCTGAATTGTCTATAACAATTTTTTTGCTTTTGTTGGTGAGGGTAGGGGGAAGGAACAGACTGGCTTTTTACTCCAGAACAATCCAAAGACTTTAGACACTGATAGAAAATCAGTTGCCTCAATAGCTGAAGGCTTTCCCTGAATTTTTCTGGGCAAAGAGGGTGAGAAGGGTCAGGTCTATGAGCCAGTTCCCCAGGAAGCAGCTTTGCAAGCTGGAGGAACTTAGCTCGGCACTGGTTGTGAAACTGCACCGAGGCCATGCCGTGGCCTTGGTGATAACCCTGAGAAGCCTCTGTTGATACGGGGCTCCTTTCTTTATGCTTCTTTGAAGAGCAGTGTACAAAAACAGAACCACTGCTGACGGGCCTATAAGTACTTGATTCCAGCATCAAAACTGACCAGAATCAAGCTGAGCCTGAATAATGAGCTGCTCTCTGGCCAGCAGGTACTGCGAAGAGCATCAGAGAGCAGGCAGGGAGAGGTAGGGAGGCGTGTCCGGCTGAGCGCTGTGTGGCAGCATCAGCCCAGCCTCACAGCCGCAGTACCTGCAGCAGCCGTGCTGGGCACCCTCCTCTTGCCCAAGGCATGGCAGCCAAGGTGGACACCAGACACCTCGGAAATGTACCTCCAGATGCCCTGTCTGCTCTCCCACTCCGGTGTGCCCTGTAAAGTCTCCCCTCTGCTGAAAATTTTTGCCTGGTTCTGACACCTTTGCTTTCACCTGTTTCCGTGCTTTCCCCATCTAGCCAATTTAGGAAAATCACATTCTGCTTTCAAGTCCTTTTTTTTGATTACACTTCTTTGATGATGACTGTCAGCCCTTGTTTTCTTTCTGCTGTTACAAGACATTATAAAGTTAAAAATAGCTGATACTATTAATTATATTCTCAATTAAATTTCTTATTTCTCTCATTTGGACAACATTTTAAATCTAAGAACACCAGTGACATTTTACCTGGCCTAACCTTTACTTTATTTCTACTGTCCTTTATTTAGACTTTAAGCCCAACAAGTCAAAGTCTCAGAGCTGTATTTAGCATTGAGCAAAAGTCTGGCATTGTACTTTTGCCCTGTGTAAGAAGCCTGCACCTGCAAAAATGGTTAAAAAGCCGAACAGATTTTTTTCATTCAGTCAGCCCATCTGCCTATGATATTTTTCATACCATGCTCATCTTCATGGTATTCTGAGTGCCTTTGGCACACTTTGATTTTTTTACTCAGGATCAAGGTGGCCCCACATGAAACACCAAGTCACAGTCAGGGAGACTAATGTAGAAATATTGAGTGTTCTTAAGTAAGATATAGGGCTCAATAGACTGTTCAGCCTTTGTATAAAATAGGTAATAAAAAGCACCAGAAAAATGGTGAATGAAAATGTAATCATAAAACCATCTTCATAGGTTTCACATGTATACATTTTCATACTTACAGAAACCTAGAAAATGAAGAAAATTATGATGACGTTGAATTTTTTTCACCAGGTAAGGTGCATGCATTTTATACATTTTAATTACTGGCTACTGGGAGAAGCTGTAAGCATGTTGTATTTATAAGATAAACAAAAGTTTATTGTATTCAAGAGTGATTTGTATAACTAATTATACTGGTTCTGCAGCTTTATGGGTGAAGATGGTTGTCTCATAACACTAACAGATCTACTGTTTCGTGATTGATATGACAGAGTCTGAGAAACTGCTTTAAATTTCTTTCTTCACCCTCCCTGCCCTCTTTCCCTCTTTTTCTTTTTTTTTTTTTTTTTTTTCTCTTCTTTTTTTCTTTTTTTTTTTGTTTGCTTAGAAATATGCTGGGACCATAAATCACCAGATTTTCAAACCTGAACCAAAATGAATGCTGCTCTTTCAGAGTTGACTTTGTGTGGTCTGGTGAAGGAGACACTGTCCTATACTTGATTAGAAAAAAAAAAAAAAGAAAAGGATTGACTGTGCTTTTACTGTCGCTTTGTGGTCTGAAGCAGTGATGAGAGGCAGTGAGTTGTACCAGGAGCAGCAGAGAAGCAGATTGTGACACAAGGAATTTCAATCTTCCTTCTGATCACTCCTTGGTGGCACTTGGTCTGTGCCAGGCAGACTGTGCATTTAGTGTGCTAGCCATCCACAGCTCACAGCACTGCAGGCTATGCAGCTTTTCTTACTTACCTGCCTGCAGAGGAAGGAGAAAGCAGGAGATTCACAGAATATCTTCTCCTGTTGCCCAAGGCAGAGGCTGGCTTGGGAAAAGAGCCTTTGTCCTACTTATTCAGCTGTTGGGCTGGTGCAAACAAGTTCTTTGAGGTCTGTTTGGATTTATTAGGTTTTTGACAATTACTTTTCATATAAATAGTGATTTTGTAAACAAATAGCATAGGTTAATTCACCAATTTCATTAAAGATTTTTTAAAACAAATTTTCCACTTTTAAAATACATAGTGAAATATGCTGTTTGTAGATATTTTTAGTTTGCAGTGTTCTACAAAAGCAGTCTAGAAAAACTGAATTTTGCATTCATACCTTTATCATAAAACAGGAGCCTGCACATATTTCTGATATTAACATATTAGCATATTAACTGATGTTATAGGCAGCTTTAAATAGTTAATGCTAGAATGAATTGTTTTCTGTATAAGAAAAAATTAAATATCCTGGTTTTATTTTTTTGTTCCTGTAGGTCATGGAAATACACAGAGGGTAAGTACTATCTGCTGACATAAACCTATTCTTTTTCAGCAAAAACTCACAAATTTAGTAAAACTTCTTTGATACATTAGACAATTACTTGCAGATTTAGTCCAGTGTATTCACAGTAAGCTGTAGAAGCAATTATTTGTTGTGAAGGATAGAAATAATATCAGAGAAGCAGAGTAAACTAGAGCAGATTATCAGAGGTGCTTTTTAGGCACAAAAATTGATTAAAAAAAAGAAAAAGCGATGTTACACCTTCTATTAACACTGACATTTCACTTCACTGGAATTTCCAGAAATACTAGAAATAATGGCCCTTTTCCATTCTAGAAATAGAATATTTCAGTTAATATTTCAGTTATTCACAGATTTTTATCAGTATTTAAGCACCTGGTTACATAAGGACCTTGGACCCTAATCTGAGTCCCATTTAGCTCCTTAGAATTCCAATTTGAATAGGGCTAAACCTGACACCTTCATGTGGCAGTGCAATCATCAGCAGTGGTAAAGACTTTACAGGACACACTTTGCAGTTAAAACATCCACTTTGCATTAAGCAATGTGGTCATGTGATTCTAACAGTCCAAGGCTTCATAGGTATGATATTGTGGAAAAAAATAGCAGAAATAATAGAATAGTGCATTTGAATAATGGAGTACCTTATTTTGGGAAGAATAAAGGTATTTGTATTTTGCTATAAATGTTTTTTATATTGTTTGTATGAAATTTATGTTGCAGACCAAGTTTCTTCATGTCTTTCCAATTGTATTAGACCACTGAAAATGGATTATTTTTCACAGGGCCAAGAAAGTGATGGAGAGATGTATGAAGACATTAATGATATCAGGTAGTAATTCTAAACTCTATAACCTATTGTATCTTTATTACTATCTTTTCTAATAGGTATATTTCATCTGGCACAAAAATGTTATTCCATTGCAGTCCCTGCCAGGGATTACTGTCTTCAGCCATTTCCTCTGGCTGTTCACAGGCTCTTTCCCAGTTAGATCTGCCATGCCCTGGCATGGCAAAATCCTGCAATTAAATAATGTAATTACTGTGACTGAGGTAACAGCTCTGATTTCTCATCTGAGATGCATGTCTTAACCACTAGTTGGAATTACAGCCAAGGAGGAAAAAAAAGCTCAGCCCCAAGGTGTTATGGTCCCAGATGGATCTTTAGTTGTGGCTTTTTTTTATTGCTTTTCAGACAAATATTCTTAGAACTCCTATAAGAGGCTGGATTGACAATTTTCATTGCCTGAGTCAACTAGTATAGTTACAGAGACAGAATACAAGAATGAATATTCTTCTTCCATTTAGACTTTTCCTTTGGTGACTCTCCTGCCCTGGTAATGTCTAAATCTGTGGGATTTACTCTATTACAATAACCAAAGAAAAACTCTAATTCCCTCTGAATAAGTAATTGATGTAGAATATTTCATATGCATAACAATTTTCAGCAAAAAATTATTTCCCTTTGATTTATAGCCCAAGTGATCCTCATTTCAGACTTTTTTTTTTAGCAATTTGAGCCTATCTGTTTAGTAAAAGTTTTAAAAAAATAAATAAGGCAGCCTCAGTCAATCATTTCCATAGATTTTCTAAAACATAGGTCTTCCAGCCAAATGGCAGAGCTGGAGATACAGGCCTAATTCCATCCCAAGCTCCCAGACCCCAGTACCTTCCAGTCCACAAGGCACAGCAGACAGTGTACCCTGATGTGAAGAAATGCGTGCAGAAGGCTGATTCATTTGTGTAACTGCTGGAATAGGTTGCAATCAGGTTTAAAAACACAATCCAGTGGCAGCTCTGGCTTCAGGTCAATCTGCATCAACCACTGGTGGCCTGGGTAAATATTTAACAGCTGCATCCAGTCGAACACCTAAACTGCTGCCAGTTCACAGCATGCTTAACAAAATTACCTCAGAGACATTTGGACGCACACATGTGGAGCCAGATAACCTTTTCTGGTGTGTTGTCCTCATGAGGACAGACACTTTAACTTATATATGTAGTAAAGAGCTACTTATTCTATCTGTTGCAGCTGCACTACGGTTTAGAATCTGTAGCTTTGATTTCACTTGGGGAAGTCTTTTTTTTATCACCTACCGTTCTTTTGTCAGCCTTGGATAAGGTAGCTCTAAGGAAAATTTACTTCACACTTCTGTCCTGGCAATGCACTTTCAGATCATCAAGGGGAAAAGACAAGAAGCAGGACAAAGAAGATAAGAGAAGAATGGACCAAGAGAAGAAAGAACAAAAGGAAAAAGAAAAGAAAGAGTATGAACTGAAGAAAAAGTTCAAAGTAAGCTATTAATTTGGTAATGTGGACAAAGGTACGCAAGGTGCATTATTTAGCATTGTCATGTTCAGAATACACTTTTCACCTGGCTATGAAACTATTTGTTATGGTAGGTAGTTCAAACACCTGCATAAATTCTGAATAAGTTTAAGCTATCTTTTTTTGTTTGCCCTGTGTTTGAATGCAAGCTCTGTACTGATGGATGGCAGAGACTGTGTGATTACAGTTTTCATTAAATTACTTTCTTAATTTTTTCTATGTAAGGAAGCCTTAAAATCATATGTTTCCACTTTTCTAATTCTAATAATTTACTTCAGTAGAATAGCATCAAAAGCCCTTAATAAAAGTGGGAATTGAATCCCATACACATAGTGTTGTTTACTTCACTGTAGTCAGATAAAAAAGTATTTAGCCCTTTAAAGATTTCAAATTTTGTTGCAACACATTGCCCTTGCCTTGGTAGAAAGAGACTTGCAGTAAATTCCAGCCTAAATGAGGAGGAGGAAAATAAGACTTGTATAGGAGAGCTACAGTCATTCTTTGAGGCTAAAAGATGAGACAGTTCTTTCTGTTTTAAATAATTTTTGCATAGCTGATGGTCAGCATGCTCTCACAGTTTACAAGTCTGCCAATCAGTTTTTCTTAACTAATGCCTATTCACAATTCTCCATTCTGCTACTTTCAGTGTCACTGTACACAGGGGCAGCTTTGTTTTCCTTCCTATTATGCTCTGTACAGATAAAGTCATAGTGATTCACATCATGGCCTTGATCTGCTATGGAGAGCCTGACATGAGTTAAGAAGCAAATATTAAAGATACACATAGTTAACAACAGTGAGTTAGCTGGTGTTTATTAGGCACCAAGTCTGTTTATTAGACCACTCACAAGAAGCATAGGCATTAGTGCACAGAAAGCTTTTAGCTTATAGACTTTGCTCCTGCAGCCATTAAGATATTTTATTATTCTTAAACAAATAAATTTTAGTGCACATTTTCTTTCCCATTTATTGGCCACTTATGCAGGATAAATATTCCCGATTTAGTCTATACTTGGCAAGAGCAATATGTCTCTGAAATATATATCCTAAAGTCACAAATACTAAATCCCAAAATGGCTTCTTCATTGTGGTATCGGACCTAAATAAAAGGAAAGAGAGACAAAAGGAACAGCAAAGCACATGGACTCCTTTTGGGAAAAGAAGCCGATTTTATTGAACCGAGAGTCCATATTTAAAGCATGTTCTGATGCACGGAACGGAACCGTAGTTCATTGGTCCACAGGGATAAACATCTCCCAGGATGTGTCCCACGGAAAAAACAGCAGGTGTCTGTCCTTGTTGTGAATTCCTTCTTATTTTTCTAACTTGTTTTTCCGAATTCCAACCTGTTTTTGACCATGTTATCACCTTGGGAACTTTCTCCTTATCACCCTGAGAACAGGGCAAAACTCAAACTTGTGAGAAATAATTCTCCAAGCTAATTCACTAGATGTCTCTCTGGCCACACTTCATAACATAAAGACTTCACAAAGTGAATACTGAACATCAGTAAACAGCATGATCATCTCTTGTGAGTACTTGCAAGATAATTTATAGAGTAGAACTGTAAACACAAAGCATTATGTGGCAGACTCCTTAACATTAATGTTAATGAATATTTACTCATATGATTTGTGTCAGTAATAGTGTGGCCAGCAGGATCAGGGATTGTCTGATTGTCCCCCTGTACTTGGCACTGGTGAGGCCACGCCTAAAATCCATGTCCAGTTTTGGGCTCCTCAGTACAAGAAAGACACAGAGGGACTGGAGTGAGTCCAGAGAAAGGAAATTGAGCTGGGGCAGGGTCTGGAGCACAAGTCCTGTGGGGAGCAGCTGAGAGAGCTGGGGGTGTTTAGTCTGGAAAAAAAGGTGGTTCAGGAAGGACCTTATCACAGTCTACAACTGCCTGACAGGGAATTGTAGCCAGGTGTGGGCCAGCCTCTTCTCCCAAGTAACAAGGGATAGGAAAAGAGGAAATGGCCTCAAGTTGTTACAAGGGATGTTTAATTTAGATAAAAGGAAAAATTTCTTCATGGAAAGGGTTGTAAAGGGCTGGAAGAGGTGCCCAGTGAAGTGGTAAAATCACTATCTCTGGAGGTATTTAAAGCATGTGTAGATATGATGCTTAGGGACATGGTTCAGTTGAACTTGGCAGTGTTAGTGGTAGAGCTCAGTGATCTTAGAGGTCTTTTCCAACCTAAAAGATTCTGTGATTCCATGAGTAGTTCTGATAGAAATAAATGGAGACACACATTGGAATTAAATACATATCTTCTGTGAACTCATAAAAGGTGACATGGGCTAGTCTATAATCTTAATATTAATCTTTTATTCTTAGTCTTTTTATTTTAGTATTAATCTTAGTATTTCTGTGATCAGTCAGTTCTTCAATCGCTCTATTGCCATACCGTTCCCCTCTCTTTTAATCTCTGATTTTTAATTTAAACTATGTAATCGGGGCAGGAGGAAGCCTTTCTGTTTATTTGTACACATCATTTTAAATGGCAATGAAACAAGTAACCGTCATTATAATTATTTTTACTGGGTTTTTTTTCTGAATTACTGGGAAAGAACTCAATTTTTACACATCTGTGATATCTTCTGTTTCTTCTTCAGTTAACAGGACCCATTGAAGTCCTTCATCAGGCACGGGCTTGCATTGACCACAAGGGAGGGAGAAATGAACTGACTGTCAAACAGGGGGATAAGATTGAAATCATTCGCCTCACAGACAACCCAGAAGGAAAGTGGCTGGGCAGGATAAAAGGATGCTGTGAGTTCTGTTTCTTCACTGTGCTCCTGAATGTTTTCACTGCTTGACAGCAAGCATGTGAGCGTTACACCAAGGACTAGCCCTACCATGGCTGCATCACTGGCCACCAAAGTAAATATTTACCCCAAGTCACCCCTCCATCCTCAGCTAGCATACAAGGCATAGTTCATAGCAGGGAGCTCTGCACAACCTAATGTAACACCTATAGGCACTGGAATAAGTTAGGCACAGTATGCTGGGACCTTCACTGGCATGCTGAGGGTTAATTCCCTGTCAGCAGCTTCAAATAGCATCAGAACTAAGCTCCCTGCAAGTAATAAGTATCACCTTTTTTCATGTCTTTGCATTAAATGTAACGCAGGTAATGTTAAATAGAATTAGAGAATATAAGGGCCTATTTTAAGTGTTTTTCTTGTTCCTATTCCTATGAAAAGTTTCTAACTGACTTCTAGATTTTATTTTCTCTGAAATCTGAGATGTTTCTCTTATTGTCTAAATACCACAGTGGATCTTTGAGTATAAAGGGGTTGATGATCTGGCTCCTGGGTTATAAAAGGTTATCTATAAAATCAATCAAAATTATTAAAAGCATTTGCTTGATCTTTAGGGGAACCAAAATGACAATAAAATTAGTAAGACTATTCACACAGAGTTCTACAAAATTGCAGATGATACCAATGGAGCAGTTTGAAGTGATAGATATATACAGATAGTAAGGAACTGAGTGTGTCTCATACAAAGAGAATCTGGGAAAGCTGGGACTATTCAGCCTGCTGAAGGGAAAACTAAGTGGTATAATTGTTCATAAATACCTGGTGGGAGGATGTAAAGAAAATGGAGCCAGGCTTTTTCCAGTTACCCAGTGACAGTGCAAGAGGCAACAGGCACATACTGAAACACACAGGTTCTATTCAGATAGCAGAAAACACTATTTTCACTGTGAGGGTGACCAAGCAAGGGAAAAGGTTGCACAAAGAGGTGGTGGAGTCTCCATCTGTGGAGATCTTCAAAGCCTGACTGGACACAATCCTGGACAAGTTGCTGTAATGGAGGATCATGTTTGTTTAGAGGGATTGGCCAAGATGATCTCAAGAGGCAAATTCCAATTACAGCTTTCCCACAATACCTTGAAATTATGAAAATAAGTCAACTACATGGATCGTTTTGTACACAGAAAACCAAACTCTGGTGAGGGCTGAGAGAAGCATATTTTCTAGTGCACATGCAGTACATTAATTAATTTACTTTTCATTAATTAATTTTTCCATCAGCAAAACTTGAACCTGTACAAGGCTTCTCATTGAAAAGTTTCAATAATACAGACCAATTTGTTACACCAATGCTTCGGCCTTTCATGTTCACAGGCCAGGTCTGTTAAGAAGACCAAATCAAAGAGGAAAATCAGTTCTTATCATTTAAGTAAGAGGAAAGATCAATGTCTTACATTTGAGAGGAAACACTAAAAACTGCATTCACACAGAAGAAGGAGAGTGGTGAATTTTCCATTTTCAAAGAAGTGCATGAGCATTTTTCACCTTGGAGATGCCCACTTGTGCACTCTTCTATACAGGCAGCCTACCTGTCTAAAATTCCCCTCGGGAGAGACAGAGATCCTCATCTCAGGTCAACTGCTCTGGTCAATGCAGCTACAGTGTATCTGCCAGCCTGAAGGAAAATCAGTGCAAATGATCCTCCTAATGACCTATCAGCAGCTTTATGTCATGGACTACCCTAAAATATGCCACAAGACTGCAGTGGTGTTATGAATGGATGCAGGAGTCTAGATTGTCTTTTGCCCAGGCCTCTGGCAGCATGCAGTAACTTTGTTGAGGTGGCCAGCACCCCAAAACCCTCTCTGGTTTGCAAGTTCTTTAGTAATGGCTGATTAGGTCTATTATAGAATGAATTATTTATTCAATAGACATAAAACTAACAGACATAAGACTTAAACTTATAAGACTTAATACTACACAGGAATAAGTGTATATACTAGTAGGTGCATATAGCACAAGTTTTAAGGTACCTGTTAATGTTACAGATAGCAAAAAATAATATAACTTATGATTCAGTGTATCTTACCATCCAATTTTTGGTGGGGCATACATCAAGACCCTTTCCCTCAATCCCCAGGGAAGTAACCACACAACCTGTGTCCAGACTCTGGGGAGAGATCTCCCCCACTTTCAGAGTGTATGTAGAAGGTTTCTGTCTCTGTGATAACTCATTTGTCTTTTATAGTTTGTAAAACAGGGTCTTTCAGTCAATAATATTTCCTTTATCTCTTCCCACATCAGTTCTCCAGACTAAGATGTTGATTCTTAGCTGAGGGCTGAGCCCTTTTGGCACCAGAGATGCTGCCTTCCTGAGCCTTTTAGCCCAGTTTGTCTCTTTATGCACCAACTCTCTGTGATAGAGAAGAGAGAAGGGTAGATGTCCTGCCAAAAGAGATCCCAAAGCCAGCTGAGAAGAGGAGTCTGCCCCATGATTCCTGCACAGAAAATTCTTCTGCTGTAGCTAAGAAGCAAATAAAGATGAATTTAACATCAGCTGAGGAAGGCTTACCGGGGAATCTGAGATAGATCTGGTATTTGTATTTGTGTCGATAGATGAGACTGCTTGGAATGAGACATTCCACTGAAAGTTTTCAAAAATTGTGCAAAACAGTTTGAACACTGGTTCTGAACCTCTTGTTAAAATCATCCCTTTATCATGACCCTCATGCTGCATGGTTTCATTTATTTAGATGGATACATTAAAACAACCATGGTGGAGATTGATTATGATTCTTTAAAAAGAAAGCAAAAACCATCTACCAGAGCTGCAGTGAAACATACAGAGAGTGACCAAGAAACGTATGATGATGTTGGAGAGCAGAACACTACTAGCAGGTATGTATAAGGAATACATGAAAAGAAACAAATGGTTCGCCTGGGTCAGCCTGGACAGGGGAAGTTTTACAACAAATCCAGCCCTTGTCACAAAACAGCCTTTTATATAAGAAATGTGTAACTCTTATATGTAGCTATTCAGACTGAATTTAAATGAATTCTGGAATCCCTCATCTGTAAGCACTCATACTGAGGAGGAACCCATACTATTGGAAGAGGATGTACTTCACTGAAATCCAAAGGAGAAAAAAGTTCAAGTCACGCAGGATTACAAATCATCTGCAGGAAGTCCAGTTTTCTTCCCTCTCTCTCTCTTTACTTGCTCTGTCTTTTGGAGTCACACACTCTCTTTTTTAAGATACAATAATAGAAGACTCAAAAAGCAATGGAAACACTCACTGCACCAGGGAACTCCTGATCATCCTCATTGCTCTCATGAGCTTTTGCATGAGTCTTTAAGACTTACTAACTCTTTCATTTTGATGAGAAGGGATTTCTGGAATCATGTCTAGTGTAACCCTTCAGAAAAGAGTGCAGCTTATGAATTTATGAGAACAAGGCCTCTCAAATTCCATGAGATGGGTATGAGCTGTACTTTTTTGACTTCATCAGAAGCTTCTCTACGGCACAATTTCTCTGCATTTGCAGTGCAGTGCTACATTGCAGATTCTCTACTTCAATGTGTAATCTTTTCCATGTCAAATAGATCTGCAGCTAGAGAAGTGACATATCCAGCAGCAGATCAGACTTGCTGGCACAGAAATACCCTAGTGGTCTTGTCACAAGAGTCAAGGCTATCACATAACCTAGTGTGACAGTGTTACCAGACCTTACAGGAAAGTTTTGTTTCTTACATTGATTCAACAAACCATTATCCACTAAATGTCCTGTGCAGAAACAGAGCCTGGGATTCAGATAAGAGATCTGCATATGGATGTAAAGGATTTCAATATGTAGAGCAACCATCTTGAAGCACTCAGCCATTACACCTGATTTTACTGCTTCTGGTTAAACTCCATGGCTTAGAGGCCTGCCTAGAATAAAAGGATTGCAGCTGGCAGGCTGCTATAACATCCCCATGAGCTCCAGCAGCAGCATGTGGAAAAGTCTGCCTTCAGGCTGGCAGTTTTCATGTAACCAATAAGCTTTGTGTCTGATATTTTTCCAGGTTGCTCAGTGTCAGTGTTCCTCCCTGCACATTGGTCTCATAGCATCATGACCTAGCCATGAGAGTCACGATAGTTGTTCTAGGTTTCAGGTAATCTCAGCATTCGTTACTTCACTGCAGAGATATCTTAAGCCAATCCTTTTCAGTAGGGCAAGCATTACAATTAGTCACCTCAATGCAAAGAATTTAGAAAATGTATTGCATTCAAAAGCAAACAATTGCACTTACACTGTTGCATACTAAAATAACAATGTATTCCAAGGAACTTCAATGGATTAATGATTGATTTAGATTCATTAAATCCTTTAAACTGTATTTTGACATATTTTTCTTCTCTAGTGATTACTAGCACTCTGCTCAGTTCATGAACATGAAGTGTTGGAAGGTCTGACATATATCAACATGTTTTGAAACCACTGGAAGAATGCCATTCCAAAAAAAAAAGCTCTTGACTAAATAGTATTATCTCATTATCAATAGTATTGCTAATATTCCAAAATTAATAAATGACTAGGAGTGTTGTATTTCAGTATTTCTTGGCACAAGAGTTTAACAAATATCTTGTTTTGATGTATAATTTTAGGTAAGGCTTTGACCTGGAAATAATCTCAGCTACTGTGAACCTCCCAGGCTTTTTTCAACTACTGTTAGAATGTTGGGCTAATAGGGAATCCTTCCCTATTGTTAGAAATACACACTTATACCCAGTGAAAGCTAGTTGAGCAATAAATTAGCTTGTTTACCCTTTCATTTCAAGAAGATCGCCTTATAAGGATTGAATCTAAAGGGTCTGGATCTGCTTTCTTGTGCTCAGTCAGATTATATTTTTCATTCCCATCAGGTCTGACTACATAATGTCCTGAAATCCCCTACACACAAATTATCCTATGATCCAAAGGCATATTTTGTACTTTAATTTAAAGATATCAACAGGAATATAAAATACAGTCTAAATATTTTTCCAAGGCCAAAAGCTTTAGAATTAATAATTGCACAAGTGATGGGTGATCATGGTGTTTTCTTTTTCTGAAGGATGACTACTTTTCTCTAAAATGTCTTTTGTGTTATTTTCCAGTCAAAGTGGTGACCAAGGTGGAGCTGGAAGTAAGTTCTACTTATGTGTTTAGGGGGGAGTTGTTTCTATGTATTTCTTACCCTCACATTCTGAATTCTTCAGCTTCCACATAATGAACTAATTATCCATAAGCAACTTAAATGTTAGCTAACAGGCAACAAACAAGGAAGGGTAGTGGCCAACTATACTTCCCCACTACCTACAGGAACTTGGGTGACACAGAACCTTTGTCTTCAGATACTGTGAATCACGAGCATGCCAGATGATCAAACTTTTACTTTTTGCTTGTGTTTGAAGGCAAATCATCCCACAAAACAGCACAGATAACTGGAGAAATATCAACATGAAATCCAGTTCTGAAATAACCAGTACTACTAGAAATTAAAGTTTCATTTTGCTGACAGAATTAGGGGGAATTTCAATTGCAGCAGCACACTTGAGGCCCAACTGCAGCAGCTTCATGCTGTCAAGCTGACACATTCAAACCCAGTTTCTCCTTTCTTAGCATATATATTTATGTAGCATTCTCTGTTAATCGCAAGAGCACAGCTCATCTTCTCAGCTTCAAGTTTAGATACTGGTCATGGTAGAAGCATCCCCTGACAGTGCTGAATGGAGCTTCTGCCAGCTGAGTACAGATTTCAGTGCCTACTCTGACCAGTGCCTAGATTTGGACAAGCAAACCAAGCTAACCCTGCACTGAAGGAGGTGGAGCACAAAGGTCAAAACTGAGACCAAAATGAGGAGCTTACATTGCTCTTGTCTCTGACTTCTTTGGATGAAAACAAGATGTCAGCTGCTGAGAGTGTTAGTCTGACATGTTCCATGATCACTTGAGTCATACATGAAAATTTAAAAGTCATCATAAGGTCTGGGCCAAAATTAGCCATTTAGAATTTCATTGACTACACAGTAGAAGCATTTGTTTTCAGTATCCATGCTCTTGTGATTGACAGTTCCATATTTAAATGGCATCCTAAAGTGGGATTAGTCTAAATTTATGTTTTAATAAAGTGTCTGGGCTGGTTTACAAAAAGATTCAATTTGCAAGGATATTGCATAAACTGCACACACATCTGATACAGTAAAGAAGCCTATAAGGAATACCTTATTCACCAACAGGAAATATAATTGCATTAATCCACTATTTGATCTGTTAAAGACATGTTCCCACCTCCTCCTTCTGATCAAGACATTTATGATGGAATTGATGATGAAGATGCTACAGCTAGGTATGTTTTTACATATTTTAAGTAATTTACTTATTTGACAGAATGTTTTCAGTTTTTAATGGTTTTGAATAAAGCATAACAATTAGCAGGTATTAGGATGATCAGCAAGTGGGTATACATCAAATGGATATGTGAAGCTAGAGAGAAGGGTTCCTCAGTCTTTTGAAGAAGTTTCATTCTGTAATTTTGTTATGTCAGCAAAAGAAGTTTGCAATCACAAAAATCTCCCAATCTCCAACTAGACAGAATAAGTCTGAAATGAAAATAACAAACTAAAATGTTAGGTTTCTGAGTAACAACATTGAAACAGTAAGCTACTAGATTAATATCTATACTACAAATACATCTTAGTAGCTACAAAGGGCCTAATATATATATATATATATCTAGTTTAGCATGTTACCATTTGGGTAAGCGACTTTTTCTTTGGGAATTAATGATAATCATGTGCATCAATGAAGAATTTAACTGGGCCTTTTAAGAAGAACATTACATTTTAATTGTGATAATCACATGCATACTCCAAAGGTCTGTATCGCAGGATGAAGATAAGAATGGTATCTGGCCCTGGGGAATCTTGAAGAGGCTAAAGGTCAAAGATGGCAAAAAGAAAAGTGTACGAGAAAAAACAGCCAAAGTCAATGAGGCAGAAGAAAATGAAAATTTGTTGTAAGAGTCTGCCAGGAAATCAAAGTGCACATTAACTAATTCTAATAAAGCATTGATCACAAGCTACTAACATGTCCTCACAGCAGCCTAATGAATCATGCATCAAATTGCAGCTCAGGAAGATACTTTTCTGCAAAAACACTGAGCTTTCTTTTCACCTGCATAATTATTCTCTTAACAAGCTGTATTTGTTGCAAAAGTCTGGTAATCAACATATGCTGAATTCTTTTTTTGGTGAAAAGCACCAGAATAATCTACCATCTTTGTGCCACTGGTCATGTAAATTTGCTGCATACTCAGTTAAAATTTACTTTTCTCACCAGTACAATGTAGCTGAGATAAACTGATAAATATAGGCCTGTTAATCAAAATTTTAGAAATAATATGCCAAACAGAAAAATGTAAATATTATCTTCTATCCATCTTACCTAGGGAACAAATCAGCAGGTGGTGGTTTGGCCACATTCTTCAGTCATTTGGTTCTAAACCAGTTTACTTTAATTCAGTGATAAAAATATATTTATTCCCTAAGTATTGCTGGTGTCAGTGGCATTTCAAAATGTCTGGAGATTACTTGGAGCCCATGTGTTGCAAGTTTTTAAAACCGTTTAGGATACAAAAAAAGGCTATTAATGTGATATAAATCCTTAATGAGCTTTTTTTCCCCCCAGCACATCTTCTTCAGCAAAGCAGTCTGGAAAAGGTAATTAATAGCCTATTGTTCAGTATCCATATTGATTCCTGATTCTTTTTCTGTACATTGCTCTGTATCATGCTAGTCACAAAAATACATCCAAGGAAGGAAACAGGACTTCCTATTGCTTACCCAGTTCCAGTAAACAAATTTCAAATATTGTGACTGATCCAGCTGCAGACAAGGAGATACATGCACATTGCAAGATCCTTGGTAAACAATTTAATCTATTTAATGTGATTTTTCTACCTGAGATTTACAGTCGTCCATTTTATTTGGTTTAAATTTTAACAGCTACATCTGTAAAGAAGCACTTAGCAAAAGATCTCAAAAGTAAAGAGAAATTATTTTTTCTATTTTTTATCACTTGCAGTGTCTCTGTAAAGGAGCATATAAGCATCAGCTCAGTTGTGGAATAAAAAGCAAGTTCTTAGAATTTTTTAATCTGCTTCTGGAACTGAGTTCTAGACCTTCTATATCCTGCTGATTTTTCTAGCCATTAGTTTGATGAATCAAACAATTGCTTTCCCTCTACAAATATGCTGAACATGATTGAAAAAGCATTCTTGGGCTAAGAATTCTCTTCACTGCTTTGACATTGCAAGATGGCCTAAAAACTGACATACCTATGATTCATATCCTCTTCTAAGCAATGTTGCATTGACCAGGATGCTATAGAAGTTATCGAATGTGCATTAAAATCAAGCTCAAAAAATACACTCAAAAAAGCAATAGAGTGGGAATATAATTAAAATTAAAGGCTATCTCACGTGCTAGAACTTGCTTCAGCTTCAGAAGATTAGAATTTTAGTGAATATCTCTTATTATTGATAAAGAATCTTAATCTGAAAAGGCTGGGTGGTGTTGCACAGGTTGTGCAAAACAGAACTCAGAGTAATCGTTGACAGTAAATGGCTACAGTACTTGCCATAATTTCTTCTCAATTTAGCTAAGATACCATACATTGTAACACAATATAGTCACTTCTCAATTTTCACACAATAATTTTTCATTCTTTTGAACACTATTGTTTCAGATTATGGAGACAATGTTTATGATGATGTAGATTCTTCAGACTTCCCTCCTCCACCACCTGATCCCAGGCAAGTGAAAATATTACTTCCCTGACCAGAAATCTAATACACTGAGAGACATTTTAAAATTATATACTAGAGGCAGATTGCTACTAATATCTGCTTTATTTGGTGTTGTCAGGTTTTTTAGCTCTCATAAACCTACTGCTGATAATGGCAGTTAAATGCTCTTTTCTCCGTTACAGATTGAAATAATAATTAGACTATAGAATAAGTAAGCATGTTTTGCATTCCAACATATTTGGTCCCTGATGAAAAAGAGGCAGAAAATTATGCATGGCCTAAAGGAGCTTAATTATAGATTGTAGTTATTTTTTATCAAAATTTGGGGACTATTAGGTTAGATACTTTATCTCAGCAGCTGCAGTATTTTAAGAGAAAAGGAGGTAGTGTTTAAAGTATGAAACATATTTGGAGGTGTAAGTTCAGCTTGAAAAACTTTTATCCAGAACCAAAAAATTATGGTCATCTCTGGAGCACAATGTTATGGCGACAGTTGCATCTGTGAGGATGACTGTGACATGTCACATCCTGTTGTTGCTTACTCCACTCAGGTGGAGTGAGTGCACTACAGTATTGTAGTCTGGAGACATAAAAGGAGAGAGATCTCTTTGGGCTGTGTATCCAAAAGAAAATATATGGTCCTTCTAAACTAAATCTAGGGTAGGTCACACACACACACATATATTCATCATCAATGAAACTGTCATCCTGCTGAGAGCAGCAAGGATCAAAAAGTAGAGTCAGACTTTACATTCCCAGGTGCATCACCAGAAAGGGCAGTTAGGTGCTGAAACCCTTCCATGCTATTTGGCAAAAGTCAGTGCTATCAGGGATGTGCAAAAAACAACAGAACTTGAAACAGATCATGGAACATAGATTCCCTGGTGTAGCAAAGTCTACAGGCACATAGGACTAGCACACACAAGGCTAAGGTATTGCAGCTGCGCCAACAGTGTGACGTGTCATTCAACTTATCGCCCAGAGATGCACAGCCTTCACAAGAACTCTCCTTACTGAAAGATTCTGAAGTGTTTTAGCAGATAGAAACTTAAAATTAATTTTTGATATTCACTTATGTGAATACAAAGAGAAGTAGGAAAGGCAGCCCCAACTTTTAAAATTTATTTTGGATTAAATCTATTGTATTCTCAGTATTAGTTTTTCACAGCAACAAAAATGTGATAGATATATAAGGCAAATGCATTTTCACCAAAATTATCAGAATGCATGCCAAAGCCTCTGATGTGTTGCTAATTTTGTTTTATCTGTAACCTCTTGGTTTAGTTCATCAAAATCAGGAAGCTTTGGAAAACTTAAGCCAGATGAAAAAGATGCACAAAAGCTCAAGATGGAAAAAGAGGAGAAAGAGTTCAGAAAAAAGTTTAAGGTAGGTTTTGTTCAAAGTGTTTTCTTCACATAAAGTATAAAAACAAAGTACCTGTATGGTGTCGTCTAATTTTCTCCCCATAACTTGCTTTTGAAAGGGAAAGTATTACTACATGTAAAAATGGTGATCTGAGCACCTCAAATTCCAAATGAGCACATAAGATAGTAGCATATGTAAATATTTGTTAATTTCCAAAATTTAGTAATAAATGAGAATATTAACAGAAAAAAACATTAATGGGTTTTAACTATGTTTTGGGGATTTTTTTTTTCTCCTTTTCAGTTTGATGGTGAAATAAAAGTTCTTTACTCTGCAACCACAGTCCAGGATTTGTCTCAGAAAAGATGGGGATATAAAGACTTACAAATTAAACCAGGGGAATCTCTTGACATTATTGAAAGTACAGATGATACCAAGGTTCTCTGCAGGAATAAAGAAGGAAAATGTAAGTTGTGTTAAAAAACTGTATTACGTAGCAAATTGTCAGAGAATGGTTGAGTAAGTTGTGTAAAACCTCTCTTCCCTGGTTTACCAAGGTTTACCTTGTCAGATGGTTGACAAGAGGCAGATTGTTGTTTTCTTATTACTGTGTTTTAACACCAGCTTGCCTTAAAAAAAAACAAAACACTTCCAATGGACAAGATACACTAAATATTAGAAAAAAGGATCTTTTTTTTGGTAAAGATTTTCTTTGCAGCTAGTAGATTAGCAGGTGCTTTTGTTGCTTCTGTCTCTCCCCCCTTGCCAAAAGGAGTGTAGCTATGATAGCCCACTGAGCCTAGTAAAAGTACAATCCTTGCTGCACCTCTGGATAGCACTAGCACACACTGATAGCAGTCAAAAGAAAATCAATAACAATATTCTTACTTTGGATTGCAAGAGATGCAGTTTAATCTTTTCAACAGTCTGGGGAGAACATTGCTTAGGAGTCATCCCCAGCTCCCAGCTAATCCAAGGCATATGTCCTAGCTGGCATGTCTGCTTGTTCCGGGAGCTGCACAAGGCGTTTCGGTGCTTCTTTGAAATCCTTGGCCAGGGTTTGCACTGGCAGAAAGTTTTGAATTTTTGGAGAAATCCGAAACCATCTCCTGATGGCTTCAATTTCTTAATGAGCTTCTGTTACAACACTTTCCAAATCTCCGAGTGAAAATTCACTTTGTTCTGGAACAGCCTACTTTCAAAGTAGCAGCATCCTCCTGCTCACCTTTCCTTTTCACCTCTGACCTATGTAGAAGACAGTCCAATGCTATAAATCTCTGAAGAGGATTCAGCCGCCTCCCTTTTCTTTTTTCCCTCCTGTACTTCACTGTTACATTCTGGAGTACAGCTTTCTTCCTGGCAGGACTGCAGGGTGAGGAAGAATTTCTTGCATAACAACACATATGTTTTTCAAAATATGGATTGAACTAGAAGAGCTACTTCCCAAAAAAAACAGCTTTTAAAGCCGCATTTTTTGAATCAAGCTCATAACAAAGTAGAAAGTAGTTCATGCTGGCTGTTTTCCTCTCATAGTCTTCAAAGCCTTTCAGATAATGACAGGAGCTACTGCTTTGCTATGCATAAAAGAGCAAAACAAAAAAATCCCTGGAAACCTCTGAATAGATCCCAGTCAATTTACACATTAGTTAGTGAAGTTTGAATCCTACTTTAGTTAAGTGCATGACAGTTTTGTTTATTTGCTCCAGTTGTTCTAGTTCCTCAGATCTTAAAGCTATAATTTTACCTTCTGAAGGCCAGGTAGACTGAAAAGTCACAACTAAAGGTGGTTTTGTTATTTTCTTGCACATGAATTCTCTGATTTAATCATTAACTTATGAAACACTTCCATAGTTTCAAGCAGTTCAACAAAACCACAAATTATATTTCAATGTGTTCTCACCTTTATAAGAAAGGGCTGATGATCTTAGGAATCTCAGGATATTCCGCTATGGCTTATTTTAAATGGTATGAAATTATTTGAAATATCAAAAGTGAAACAAGGAACTGATTTTCATGTGCCATCTCAAATTCCTTCTTGGTCTGAACACATACATTTTGAAATACACAAAAGCTTTCAAGTCAGGTTTGTAGATTTCGCTTAATCAGTAGGAAATAAGTGGACTTCAGTGGCCCAAAGGTTAAGTTTTGACCTCTTTGAGCTTCCTTTACACTGTCAGTGAGCAGCCAGCACGATGTGTTATAGCTTTCAATGGTTGCTAAGTGATCAACATAGACTGTGCTGACCTGCTGGCTTCTTCCTTATTTGGAAGCACCCTAAAAACTAAAAAATTATTTAGAAACTGAAACTTTGGACACATAACTTTAGATTAGTAAATCTGAGTGTGAGACCAGCAGGGCTTATATCTCCCACATATTTAATAGCTAGAAATCATCAGAAAAACCTAGATAATACTTTGCAATGATAGAAGCAGTATCACATGCACATGACTTCGAAGAACACTGTGTTTGTATGCCATGACTATGAGCAAAGAAACTTTGCTTTCATGTATTTCACTTGAGAAAATTATATGAACAAGCAGAGAAGCTTAGATTAGCCAAAAGATTTTAAATTATTTCCTGGAGACTTCAAATATCATGGAAATTATTGGACTGCCCTAAAAAGAATTTTGAAAAGACAATGTCTTTAAAAAAATAAAATTCAAAAAATCAATTTCCAAGTCTTTATTCCAGAAAATAAAAACTACGAAAAGACAACTGAGCTAAGATATCCTGAATAGACACTCCTAATGATTAAAAGAAGGAAATTTACATAGTAATTTCAAATACAAGACAAGATCACGTTTATTCTTTAGAATTCTCCTAATTTTGTTCCAGTTTACCTAAAAACATGTAGTTATTGTTATGGCTCTCTCTTTTTTTGTATCCATTATATCAATTGACAAGTATTTCAGGTATCTTTCACCACCGTCAGGAAGTATTATTTAAAGAAATTCTATACATTAAAAGAAATGTGTAGTTTTATCTGATTTCATGAGTAATGCATCAGAGTAATAGAACTATAATCAGTAACCTTTCTAAGGTATTTCCATTATTACATCCATTATTGGTCTTATTAATGTTACAGTTAAAATTTTAAACAGTTGCAGGTAATGATATTTAATAGTTGTACATATCCTGAAATACATTTTTGTCTCTGTATGAAAATCTCAATATTTCTGTTACTTAATATTACTGCAAATATTATGTTGTTGTTATTATTATACTGCATTTTTGTGCTATAGTTTCTGAATTGAACTATAGTTTTTTAAATAATTGTTGTTTCACACCCTTCTCATGCAATCAGGAAAATTAAATACAAGATGAAAACTTAGTCTTGCATAACCTCTATTACTATTTAAGTAGGCAGATAAGAATAAGCAAAACATTGCACACAGCAACATCTTCATCAACTAGTGGTCCATTGTACATTGTTTTCCATATATTATGAATAGATGTCTGTCTGAAGTATATAAAAGAGAAAAACTGCATTTCCTTAGTGCTAACAACAGAGGTAATAACAAGTATTTAACTCAAAAACATCTATATTTCACTTTACAGATGGCTATGTTCTGAGAAGCAATTTGGTTCAGAAGTAAGTATAAATTGATCATTTGGAAAAAATTATTGTAACACTTAATTTTGTTTTAAATGGTCTGGTAAAAAAAAAAAAGTGAAATATAATTATTTTAATCTGTCATTCTAAACTTGCAAACTGAGTTATTTTTAAGGATTGAGGATTTGTCAAACATTAATCATAGACATCCATGCAGGAAGTTTGCCAGAGTTTCATTCCTTGTTGCTTAACCATAAACTCTGGTTAAACCAAGAAAAATCACATAAATTAAGTATTATTGGTACTAGACTCTATTACTGAACAGCAAGTTAATGTAATTAGGTGTATTGATGTATTTTACAAATATTTAACTAAAATGGACCAAATTTTCTTTAGGTTTGTTTATACTTCAGTCTCAGTGATATAGAGATTTGGCTCAGTGTTGCTCAAAGAAATTGCATGGAGCTCAGCATTTTGGTCCTAATCCAAAACTCTTGTCAGACACAGTCTCTCAATTTCCTTCAAGAGGCTTTTTTATATTAGACCCTTAAATATGAGATCAGATATCACTTTTAGAATTGTCCAATTTACAATTTAGAGGCATTTAACACTTACATACATGTTTGAATTAGATAAGCAGCCTTACTGTCTTCCATGGGGCTGTCCATGTATCTAAGTCACATACTTGAAAATTCCTATTCATGGAGCATGTATCTTTTGTAGACATTATCTAAATTCATTACCTAAAAAGTAGCACCTCCAAAACGATTATGTAATTCCTGAGTACAGAAACAAAAAGAATTTCAAGGGCATACTGACTGGATTTTTAAATTCCATTTTTCTGGTGACCATTTTCTTAAAAAGATTAAGTATTTTATTTATGGAAATAACTCTGTGATAATATCTACATAAAAATGTAATAAATAAACCTGACTTTTAATAAAGCAACCCTTTTATGTTAGAAAGAAATGTATCCAAATCTACCCTTCCCTGAAAATACTTTGACCTAACCATCTTGCTCAACATTGTTCTGTTACCACAAAGGTTGCATTTTCCTAATCAGCAAGTTAATTATTTGATAGATTGCCTGCACCATACTGCTATTGTATTTTTTAATATATTTCTGATGTTTCAACTTTTAAATATATTTTGTCTTTTTTAACTTACAGTGATGGAGAGATTTATGATGATATTGGTGACGGTATGTTGAACATTTGGAACAATACTACATTTATATTCAATTACTAATTGAATATAAATTCAATATATAATTGAATACAATTAAATAAATAACTTTATCTTTGTGTTGAAGTACTACACAATATTCATAGTTTTGCATTTTATTTCCATTTCAGATTGCATCTATGATAATGAAACTGATACTGAATTATTTTGAAATTACAACTTCATCAAAGATCAAACTCTAGTTTGGACTCCCACTCCTGGAAGCAAGAAGAGTCATGAATGCTGACTGCAAGTTAATTGGTTGCTCTTTTTAAATGTACAATTAACCTTTTTTTGGGATTTCAACCTTTTGTCCTCCAGTGCTTTGTACAAATTTTTATTCCTGTTTATCTAAGCATCTAAAATTCAGGGAATATGAGCTAAAGTTAGGGTTGTAATTTGTCACTTCCTTTCCACATTTCTGACATTCCATGTAAAAAAGCCCTTTTCAAATTATCTATTCCCAAGGAAGCCAGTTCACATCTGCGAAGGGTCCTAAGGACAACAATCCCTGGTTATACTCTGGCTTTCACGTATTAAACACCAAAGACAGCCACTCTAGGTAGGACAGTATTCTGAAAAAAAAAACTGGTGATAACATCCTGTTGTGAAAAGAAGAAACTAAAAGTGGGCATTAGAGAAGGCAATACTGACTTGCTATTCCAACTGCAATAGTGTTTGCTACACTGACATATGCAGCCATGTTCCATTATTGCAAAAGTCTCTTTTTCTGTGTTGTACTAATGATAGAATATCATTCTCTAAAATTTATTTGAAGTCTACTTTAGAGTATATATACTTAGAACATTTAGGTTAAGATTTAATTTCTGTTTAGTTTGAGGATAAGTTGTCACTGTGGTAATATAGGTATTGTAAGCTATAAACTGATGATGAAGTTTTTGGAAATTACTTCTAGACTAAATATATAGGTATATTTATCACTCTAGTTTGATAATGCCCCTTTTTTTGAAGTACTGTAGTTTAATACTAGATTTGGCTAAGAAAGAGTACAGAAATCAAACATTTCCATGCTTATCCATCATAGAAATAACATTCATTCCTAAAGTTCATTTTTGATGCTGTTGTCTGAACGGCCAAGCTGCAAATAAAAGCAAAGTCAACAGGCAACTCATAAAAATAAATATCACTTTACCCTTGTATACTACTGGAAATCAAAAGACATTTATGCTAAGCTCCCTATAAAGAGGGTGAGCGTGTGCAAAAAAATGGAACATCTGTTGCTTTTGCTGTAGTGCAAGTTAATCAAAAACCCTGTAACAACCAATGTGGCTGGATCAGTGTAAGCAGCTCCTTTTGATGATAGACTCTCCTATAATCCTGAGGTCAGGTACATTGTGCAACACAGAAAGTTTAGTTTACAAACATAAGAAAATTCAGCTTTGTTAAGTCAGTGACTTTTGTTGTCACCTTCAGTGGAGCTAAGATTCCATCTTATAAAAGTGTCTTTTATTGCTGCTTCAAAATACAGTAAATCTCAAAGGAGGTATAACGCAGTGGGGATATCAAACATAAAATTAAGAGATAGTAACCTATAAGCTATCTTTTGCTGTATGCAAAATCACTATTAGTATAGTGAAATCTTAGTGAAAACTTGACTTTCTATTTGCTATTTCTCTTATCTATTTGCTATTCAACCAGCATCCAGGCATCAAGTACCAATTTTATATATAAACATCGGCAGCAGCACCCAAATATAAAACATGACCATACATATTACGTTCAAAGAATATGTCTGACTATCTGATTGTCACTGCTAATAGATTATTTATTTTTCAGTGGCATTCAAGAGGCTGTCTGCATTAAATTAGTGATATGCTAAAAAACTGAGTGGGCCTGCAGGCAACTAAACAACTACATCGTTTCTCCATGTTCTTAGTGTTAATACGTCTAGGCAATTGGTCATATGATACATCAAATAATGAAAAGAAATAAATATACTTATGGCTAAAACTATGCATTGGTTGTTCAAATCAAATATAATGTGATTGCTACAGGATGTCAAAATGAATTTGTAAGGTATTACTCATTGAAAAATTACTGTCATTTTATCTGAACTTTTGCCAGTGCTGGATACTTTTTTTCCTTATGAATAAAAGTATTTCTTCTGAATAAACTTCTATTATAGCAAGAAATGTGGGTACACTGTCTTCTGTCAAAATAGAACAACAGTAGCTGAACAGTAACTTCTGAAAATTATCACTGAGCAGCTAACAAAGTGAAAATCAACTTTTTTATTTTTGCAGAGGCTGCACAAATGCAACGTGGCATTTGTTAGTAATTGCTACCCAGAAAGTGAAATGTAAGCAGAAAATCTTCCAGACAGGAAAATCTATACTTATGCAGTCTATATTCTAAGGGTTTCTCACCTGTAATTTATTCTAGTATCTTTTAAAAGACATAAAGAAAGAAAAGGAAAGCTGTTCACTTAATATTTTTCCACCTCCAAATTCGGCCTATAATCCTGCGGTATTTGGCTGTGCCTGATAAAACCGTCAGCAGTGAAAACATGAAAATATTGACATAAAAATTAGGTTTCAGCATGAACATCCTAGTTAGGGTAAACAGAACTGGTTTCCATCTGTATTGTACCTCTGTGCTGTCCCAGTAAACAGGCTAAGCAAAACCAATACTGGGAGGGCAAAAAAGACTTCTCTATTTCAGTAGCCTTATAACATCTCTCTGCTGTTACCGCAGGCTCTGGACTGAAGGAATGCAGCTGATCTCCTGCACATTCCTGTGTAAGAGGTTTATATTCTCGATCCACATAATTGCAGATCCCCTGGCTACCCTTCCCACAGCTGTAACAAAATTTCTTCTATGTGTGATCCCTTTGCATAACCCAATCTCAACTGTAAAGATCAGTACTATAGTAAGATCATGGAAATTCAGGGGGGGGAATGTAGATTCTCTGTGAATTAGAACACCCCTTACATTACAGCAGACACTATTTTAAGCACATGTGTGCATAGGAATGTGTGCATATGTTGTGTGTGAGTATACTTTATGTATATATTAAGGCAGATTCTGAGAAAACCAATGGACCCATAAAAGGATACATTTATGATTTCTGTATAGCAGCCCCAGACCATCCTGTATGGAAAAGCTTTTGCATGTAGTGAAAAGAACGCAAGTGCTAGGAGAGTCAATAGATGTGCTTGTATTTGCACAGCTTCTGCTCTGATTCCTTGTGTGGATTCATCACTAACTGTGTGTGCAGTTTATAATTACATGATGGCTCAGTATTTTTTTCCACAGGATCCCCACCTCATTTAGTGCACGGGCTGGATGAGAACTAATAGAAAGGGCAGTTGTTCAGCCCTGCTCATTCAGTTTCTGGCCACTCCTTCATTTAGTGCAAGTCCTCCCAAGCTTATGCTTCACCCAGAATTATTAATTTCTCATGGCATTTATCCCAATGACATCTCCATTCCCTTGAATAGGAATGGATTCATCTTGTGAGAGAGGAAAACATTTTATCCCCATTTTAATGTATGAAAGGAAGGCACAAACACAGAACAATTCATGGCACATATCCATTAATCCTGGATATAAAACCAAAGCACTGAAGCTAAATTAATTTTTTGTACTTTCCTAGATTAGGACTCTCACTATTTTATCTTCCTCTTCTTTTTCTCTGCGTATGGTTAAATACTAAGATAAGAAAGACAGCATCTTGTGTTTTAAAAGTACTAACATGCAAAATTTATACCGTAAATAGATTACAGAATCACAGAATCACCAAATGCTTCTTGAATTGTGGCAGACATGGTGCTGTGATCACTTCCCTGGGAAGCTTGTTCCAGTGCTCAACCAACCTCCGTGTGAAGAACCTTTTCCTAACATTTAAATTTCACCTGACTGATTTTTGGGCCATTGCCTCAAGTTCTGTCAGTGGACACCACAGAGCAGAGCTCAGTCTCTGCCCCTTTGCTCCCCCTCATGAGGGAGCTGTATCTGCAATGAGGTCTCCCCTCAATCTCCTCCAGGCTGAACTGACCAAGTGACCTCAGCAACTTCTCACACGGCTTTACCTCCAGACATTTGACCATCTTCACTGCCCCCTTGGACACTCTCTAATGGTTTAATGCCTTTCTTACACTGTGGCCCCCAGAGCTGCCCCCAGCACTGGAGGTGAGGCTGCCCCAGAGCAGAGCAGAGCAGGACAATCCCCTCCCTTGCCTGGCTGGTGATGCTGTGCCTGATGCCCCCAGGACAGGGTTGACCCTCCTGGCTGCCAGGGCACTGATGGCTCTTGTGCAACTTGTCATCGGCTGTGACCCCTTTCTGCAGTGCTGCTTTCCAGCACCTCGTTCCCCAGTTTGTCCATACATCCAGGTTTGCCCCTTCCCAGGTATAGAGGATTCTGCCTTAGAGGGAGCCAACAGCTCCTCCCAATTTTTCATCATCTGTGAACTTGCTCAGTGTCCAAGCCATTTCTGATGATGTTGAAGAGAGCTCAGAGCCGAAGATGGAGCCCTGTGGAACCCCACTAGTGACAGGTCACCAGTCTGATGTCACCCCAGTCACTGTAATCCTTTGTGCCTGACCCATTGATGAGCCAGCTGCTCATCCATCACAGGATGTGTTTATCCAGCTGAGGGCTGGACATTTTGTCCAGAAGGATCCTATGAGAGTATTCAAAGCTTTGCTGAAAACCAAAAAGATTATCTCAATTGACTTCTCTTGATCAACAAGGTAGGTTACCTTGTCATAAAAGGAAATCAGATTTGAACTATGTTTACAGTAATAAAAAGGTGAGTAGAGGGAATAGTGATTAAAATTTAATGTAAATAATAGGTTAGGCTACATTGTGAAACTTAATAAAAACTGAGGACTAATAGTATAATTTTGTGGTCCACATTATTACACTTCATATAATTTGCTATCTTGCAGCTCTCATGTTGACAGGCAGTTTGTTCGTATGGTTTTGAGTGATGTCTGTGACTCCCACCAGAATTAAACCTTTATGTGTATATGGTCTGAGTAGACCCAAGGCTGAGACATCTAAACCAGTTCTGAAAGTGCCAACTCATCTGTCAGAAGCAATTCACTCAGGATAGCAGCATAACCCTACAAGCCCTCCACCCTGACTGCTTACCTTGGCTAAGAAATAAGGCAGTAGTGCAGATGAAGGATCATCTTAAGCAATTTCCAGAACACCAGCCATTTGCGAACCATTTCAGTGCCACTCTGATTAGCCATGGTACTGCAGAACACCCCTTAACACATGTTCTAATCTTGTGTTAAGCAGCAGTGTGGTGATCCCCAGTCGCCTGGGGGCAGCAAAATATAGTGATCTCACAGTTACCCTTCTCTGTGTTTCATTCTAGACAGATGACTCCTAAACATACATAGAATCTGGTAAATACTTTCTATTTACCTCCACTGAGAGCAATTTGAAAGAGAAGATTACGAAGTTAATAAATGTATTAAGTTTCCTGATGGAGGCTTTTTTTATTGTGGGCCCTGCTACAAAGAATATGGGAAACTATGTATCATTTTTCTAGACACAGACAGGTAAGTATTGCTTGAATTTAAAATATTCACTACTAGGCACAGAACAAGTATGCAAAATGTCTACACAAACATGAATGAAATGCGAATTAGATGGATACCAAGGGTTTTAAGAAATATTATACGATTTGCATTCAGTAATATCACAAAATCCTACTGCTCAGGCATTACAAGACAAAGAAAGGAAAAATTAGCACTGGCTTTTTTCCCTGCTTTTTCAATTTTTTTTATTTGGCCTGATTTCTGATTTTCAAGTTCTTAACAGGAAAAGCTGCCTGATCCTTCATTTACGTGTGGGTGTGCTTCAGGTGGAAAATGTACACAAAACACAGACACACAATACGGGGCTCTCGTCCATTTTTGCTGCTGACAGAAGGCACACACTGCCAAGCTCCCTTCCCTTCTCCTGCGTCTCAGCTTCTTCCATGTACTCCTGCCTTGAACAATGTTGTTACACACCTTCCAGCTCACACAGGTAAGCCCAGTTTCTTCTGTATTGATCCAAAGAAATTCTATATTTTGTTGTCATTACCTCCTTTCACCACCTGAGATGTTCTCTGTACTCTTTTTACTCAATTACTTATTGTTCGCCATAATTATTCCTCTTTTTCTTGACCATCTGACCATGGCATTCTGTTCTTTGCTTTTCTGCTTCTGTGTTCCTTTCTCTTTTCATCCTTTTAAACTACTTCTGCATTCCTGCCGCTGGCACTTTTATTTTTATTTCATTTTTAAAAGCGGCTCTGTTTAAATGCCTTTTTTTTTGTGTGTGTGTGCAAGATTCCTAACTCTGTGGGTGACACTAGCAGAAGTTTAATGACTCAACAGGCACTGAGGAGACTTATAATTCTTGTATTTGGAGTTCTAGGCTGTTTATCCCACAGCATTTAAAATCAGGTCAAACATACCATCCTCTGCCTTCAGTATTTGGGGGTTTTCTTTAGTATTCAAGTTGGGATGCTGTATATAACTAAATCCTAGAACTGCCAGTTTAAACTTAAAAAAAAATATTTTCTACCCCATCCCTTTTCTTTGCTTCTATATTCATATTGAGCTAATTGCTACTGGCAATGTAAGAGACTGAAGCCTGTTCTAATGGCAGTCATTGGTTGCTGAGAATCTCCAATATCCAAATATTTCAGTATGCATACCATGATGTATAACAGCATTACTGTTCAAATGTTAGCCAGTGTTTGTCAGCCAGTGCCCAAAGAGGATATTAATGGGCTTCTTCAGTTTTCAAGAAAAGACTATGAGTTACAAAAAATAGTTTCTGCTGCCTTATAGATTTTATATTAGAAGATATCTAGAATTTATTAGAATTTTATATAGAATTTATCAGTAGATGATAAATTATCCTGACATAGAGCTTCAGCACTATTACCGGAGTTTATTTGGACAGAAACAGCAGCTGTGTTTTGTAAAAGTTTTTTTCCTCAGGTGTAATTATTATGCCAACCATACACAAACTCAACACCTGCTGCTTTTCACAGATTCAATAGGATTACATACTGTGGAATGCTGGGAAAAAATCTCACATGAATGGGTGCCTAAGTATAAGGCTACACTAATTAACAATCTAGTTAGCAACCTGCCCAGTTAATCAGGAAGACTTGTTGCAGCACTAGACATTCTATTATTTTGCCACTGATTGTTATTGCTTTAGTCCAATACTTACTGCTGCTCTTGCTTAATTTTCTGCTATGCACTGTATGTTCATTTTTTAAATTTCTTCCATTATGGGGTACTGAAGAAATATTAACACTACAAACAACTGCAATAAATTCTGATTTTTATTAATACCTTTTATTTAAGGGTACTATCTTTGTGAATTAACTTAGATTATGATGGTTTCCAAAATCAGAGAAATTTCAGAAAAAGAAAAGAAATTTACTGAGCTAAAAACTTTGTTGGGAATGGGGAGTTGTTTATAGCAAATCACACTACATTTGCCAACTATATTACTGATACTTAAAATAGGGCCTATAGAACTCATTTTCATTTACATAAAAATATATGTAGAAATACACCTAGTTAATTGTATTTGAAAAGGTTAGCACAGGAATATATTAGGAAAATAGCATATAAGGCAGAAGAGCATTCACACCCCAAAAAAGCAAGCCTAGTAGTAGCAACTGCAAACTGCCTATTTATTTTTCTCCAAGCTGTTTGGTGAACAAAATGGTCAAATCAAACAATCTAACATATAGATCAAAAGTTCACAAAAAAAATATTCAGCATCCACTCAAACCTAGTACTTACCCACTAAGGTCTTCCTTGCTTGACTTACTCTCTGCACTGTGCCTGGGCAGTTTGGCAACACACACCTTGCCTATAAACAGATGCAGCCCATAGCTGCATCCACACTACTCATCTAAAACTGTGCCAGGGAATGCCCCTGGGCACCAGACCTTGATGGCCTTTGCTGTCACATTGCCTAAATCAGACAGTTTTTTCTCAAGACCAGTGCAAGGCTGTCCAAAGAACTGCCGGCATATATTTTCAGGATATCCATGTAATCACTCCCCTCCACAGGTGACCCCATGAACCAGATGGATTTCCAAAGGAGCAGATGTGTGTAATATGCAATATCCCTGCTTTCACATTGCAATTCTGTTTCAAGACCTCTGTCCTTCCCAATATCACAGATTCTGCTGGGTTTTCAACCCAGCTCCAGCCACAATGAACTTTTCTCAGAATCCTCTGGTAGCACTCACAGCAAAAAGACTGTTCCCAGGAGTCAGATAAATTTACATCCAGGAGGAAGGACCCTTACTATTTCTGCTTGTTGCTGTATTATGGGGACACAGAACTAAATCTCAAGAATGGCACATTAAAGGACCTTGATTTATGTAGATTAAGCTGCAAACTAATGGGGGTCACCTTTTTCCCCTTGTTCCTTTCCTCATATCCTCTGAAGAGGATGCCTTTTCAATCTTGCAGCACAACCCCCTCCTTAGCAGGTCCTTTTGTTGCACAGCAGGCACACAAGCTCAGAGCTGTAGCTGCATCCTCCCACACATGGCTCTGTATCTGGATGGAGATGTGACATTCAGGCTTGTACCACTTCATGCCAACTGTGAAGCACAGGGAGGTCTGAGAATTTCAGCGCATGGCTGCCCAGGGGTCAGGCATTGTGCAGGTCTGCTCTAGACCTGTGTGTTCTTCAGAATGACCACCAGTTGTTCAGAGCTCAGATAATTTAATTTGATTCTATACATTTGTCCAGCTGCTAAAAATGAGCATTATTTAACTGAAATAGTGGGACTTTTAAACCCAAAATCTACCAGGACTCATTCTTAGACTCACAGAATTGTTTAGGTTGGAAAAGATATTTAAGATCATTGAGTCCAGCTGTTAACCCAGCACTGCCAAGTCCACCACTACAGCATGTCCCTAAACACCACGCCTATATAGCCCTTAAATACCTCCAGGAAGGGTGATTCCACCACTTCTCTGGGCAGCCTGTTCCAACACTTGACCAACTTTTCAGTGAAGAAATCTTTCTTGTTATCCAGTCCAAACCTCCTCTGCTGAAACTTGAGGCCATTTCCTCTTGTCCTATTGCTTGGGAGAAGAGACTGACCCCCACCTCGCTAAATATAGCCCCTGTCAGGCAGCTGTAGAGAGTAATAAGGTCTTTTCCAAGTCTACTTTTCTCCAGGCTAACATCCCCAGCTCCCTCAGCCACCCCTCATAGGACTCCAGACTCTTCCTTAGCTCCATTGCCCTTCTCTGGATTCACTCAAGTACCTAAGTGTTTTTCTTGACCTGATTCTAAGCTGCTGCTCAGACAGACATTTTTACAGCCTGAGATTTTTTTTACATAAGAAAAATAATGTCAAATGATTTTCACAATATTATATGGACAAACCAATATCTGATAAACTCCTGAAATACTTCATTGAGTGATGGTTTCTTTACACCTTTCTTTTTTATACCTCTGCTGACAGTATTTCTTAGCTGCAGAGAATAGATCTCATGTTTTATCATGTTCTATGCAGGTTTTATGGGCTTCATGTCAAGAATAGCACTAAACAAATAGAGTGATTACAAAGACTCTTGCTAGCAGTATAGAAATAGCAAAGAAGGAATGATGGTTTTAACGTTTTGATCCCATTCACTAGATTTTCTCTTCTTCCCGTTTGTCCAATGTCACTCAGAATTTATCATCTATTTATAACCAACTTTATGATATTGCAAATTAAGGAAGGGTATTACAAGTACATTTGCATAAGATAAAATGCTTTTCAGCCAGAAATCACAGTAGCTCAGTTGAATTCAGTAAGTTAACTTCTTCTCTGCATAGCTTGATGCAGGTTTATGTTTTTTCTACTTCTACATTTATATGATGGACAGGCTGCAGCTGGTGTACATTGCATATCCATATTAATTTCCATGCACTTTAAATTATTCAAGACAGTTAAGGCTCTGCCACTAGCTTTCATTATTTGACCCCAAACAAATGAAAAGCTTTCCTTTTTGATCTTTATTTTAATTGATTTCAATTCTTGAAGATTTATAATTCACATAGTAGTATCTTCTACAACATATGGCATATGCCTGTTCAGTATGTGAAAAAGCTGCCCCACACATGGGGGGGTGGGGGGGCAGGGGGCAAAAGCAACAATTTTGTGATTGGAAAAGGAAGGAACAAAGAAGTTTGTTTTTGAGTCCTTTGCATGCATGCACAGAAATGTGACTCAAGTTCTAGATGCCCCTTTTCATCTTTAAACATGCACAAATGTTTTACCCTGGTTTCAAGACCAACCTGCCTCTGCAAACCTCCAGGTGACACTAGAGGATTGTTATGGTCTCATATGTCATGCTTTGCAGTTGGGAAAGGAAATATATCAGCAGCTCACAGGGAATTCTGCTTTTACAGTGTGTGCCTGTGTCTCCTTTTGGAGATTTACTAAATTACATAGAGAACTAAATTACATATTTTCACATAAAATTATAAATGAAGAATTAAATTGAAGCATTCTGATTTCCCATTTGGCAGCTAATATATCTTTTCTTTGATTGGATTTATAGTGATTTGATGTATTGTGTTTTAGACACTGAAAGACAAAAGAATAAATAGAAGAGGCTGCCATACACTGGGTCAGCTGTAATCTGTGACACACTAGACAAGTGCAGAAGATAATTTTCTCTTTGGCATTAATTTTCCCCTCCAAATGGGAGAGATTTTTCCCCCTCCATATTTCTCCCCTTCTGCATACTCAGGAGCAATAATGCTTGATGAAAGTGTGTAGAAAAATTGAGAGGTAAGGAGCCTTTATAATTTTTTAAATAAATTTTTGTGATTCTTTCCCCACATTTGAGTGAAGGCTAGAACATAGGAAAAGCTCCAAAAACAGATCTAAAAATGTCCTCTACTCTTCTAGGATGAAAACTCCTTATGCCAGTGATGACCACAACATTTTAAGGCCCTGACTCTCCTTGTAGCCATATGTATGGGACTGTTTGTTTGCTTGTTTGTTTGTTTGTTTGTTTTGTGAGGATCTAAGTGGTTGTTAAGGTTAATGCGTTCTCACTCTTTTCCATTTCACCATAATAAAAAATTAAAAATCTAATGTTCCATTTCCTTTTCTTTCCCAGTGTAGAAAATATTAAATATACTTCAAACTTCTTTTAACACTGCCTTGTGGATTAGCACTTATTAGCATGACATTATTTTATGTGTCATTATCAGAGACAACCTCAATTTTTCCCACAGAAACCAAATACAATTAGGGTGAAAAAGACACAGGAAACTGAAGCCCCCCAAGATAAATGTAATATTTTGATTATTAAAGGGTGTCTGCAAGAAAAAAGCTGCAAAAGAGTACTCTGGGATTTAAACGTTATTCCTTTCTTATTCTCCCTTGTTGAAATACAATGTTTGGATTCTCTTGAAAAACCTTATGTCTCTCAGACTTTGCATCTCTTGGGGAAGAAGTAAGTGTTGAATGGCAGTAGCATTTAACATGAGTTGTCCAAAGCTTTACATAGAGATTACAAGTTCAAATCCAATCCAGACTGGGCCAATGTGTAGTGGTGAGTTAAAGTTATGTGAAAATAATTAGACAACATCAGAATTTGTAGTAAATAGAACGCAGTATTATTACCAACAGCAGCAGTTAATTTGGCATTTTCAGGAGGCCAAGGGTTCCCTGGAAATGAAATCATAAAAGACAGTCATGAGATATATTGATGAAAAGAAAGTATGACCTGCTCCTGTATCATGGACAGACAAGATTTTATTGTTCAGAGCTTTTAATTTTCAGAATGTTTGGTTCCTCCAAAACATTACCTTCATATTTAGCAAGCAAAAATCATGACACATAAGTTCTTGAAAATCGTATTTTAAATTAGGTATAATTGATATAATTATATAATAGCAAGATCCTTCATGTCTGGCATTAACTGATATGGCAAAAAGTTTTTCCACTCTTACCAAATAATTAGTTTACTCTCCTAAATCAGTATTAATGTTTTAGAAGTGCACCAGTAAGTGTAAAAATTTTGAGACAAAACTTAATGTTCATGAACATTTAAAAACCCACAGATTTTTATAGGTAATGCTGGATCTGAATTGAAAGACCTCCAAGACAAGAGGGAAAATTCAGAATAGAAAATGATTGACTAGAAAAGAGGAAAACAGTTATCTAAACTTGTGAAGGCATTTTTATACGGCTGGCTGCTTGCTCACTTCGACTTTACCATTATTTGTTGGGCTTGGTGTGGAGAATGTGGGATGTCCGAGTGCAAGGGTTTGCCTCGTCTGTGGCTGTCTGTATCATCAGGGCGTGATGCGGGGGCTATCAGCAAGTTTAAACTTCTCCCTAAAGAGGAGACAATATGTCAGTGAACGGTTTCTTGCAGTGGGACTTCTTTACCACTTCAGGGTTTTTGGTTTGTTTGCTTTTTTTTTTTTTTTTTTTTTTTTTTTTTTTTTTTTTTTTTTTTTTTTTTTTTTTTTTAATACGCGTTTATTTTATTAAGTAAGTTTCACAAATGTAAAAGCAGTAAGAAGTGTATCAGCACTTGAGCCTACAGAGATTCGCTGCGCACAAGCCAAAGAAGCGAAGTAAAGCTGTTTCTTTTTTCCTGTTTTTAATTACTTCACGCTTTAAAACGCAGAAAACATCCGGCGTACAAAGCCCACGGTCACGCCGCACCCACGTGAATTACCACCTCATCACAAGGCCGAGAAACCGGGCGGGCAAACCTGGAAAGAAAGAAACAAAGAACCAAACAAAAGTACAACAAAACCAGAACACAAATCAAGCAAACTAACAAAAAAAA
>VXBI01007029.1:156181-264107 GCA_013397375.1 Toxostoma redivivum | reverse complement strand
AAAAAAAAAAAGGAGAGAGAAAGGAGGAAAAAGAGTGATTATTGTTGTCAGGCCGCTTCCGCGCCCGCCCCGCGCCCCCAGTGCGGGGGGAGGCGCCGTGGGGGGGCGCCCTCCGCGTCGGCGGCTCCGCGCGCCTCCCCTCGCGAGAGCGGGCGAGGTTTCCGGTGTTGTGGCTGCGGGGCCGCAAACATGGCGGCGACGCTCCGCGCCCGCTCGCTGAGGCACCTCCGCATCCGAGGTGAGGAGCGTCCCGCAGNCGCGGCGGAGCGGCCTGGTGGTGCCGTGGGGCGGGCGCGGGGCCCGGGGCCGCCGCCGGGGGCTGAGCGGAGCCGCCCGCGGGTGGGAGCCGCTCCTCCCGTGGGCCGTGGCCGTGGGGCCGTGCCCCGGGCCGCTTCTCTCCGGCGTGCGTGTTGAGGCTGCTCGGCCGCCTCTGGGGCTGCCCTTGAAGCCCCTGTTGCTCGCAGACACGATTGTTCACAGTGCCCGACCCTCCGGCCGATCGTGCTGTGCGCCTCCGAGCAACACCTCGGCAGCGGCGGCTGTTCCTGTCACCATCCCTTTTTCGTGTATCCCTGCCTGCCCTAGGCCGGCTGGCCACCCGGCTTGCCCTGAGCCTCTTGCTGCAAGACGAGCACCAACTCATCTCCCCTTTGCTTGTTAAATTGCTCCCTGCTCTCAGATCTGTCTCTGTGTGTCTCTGGTTGTGGGGTGGGCGGGTTGAGAGGAAGGAAACAACGCTGATGCCTGCTACACGCTAAGAAGTTTTGTCTCAGACAAACAGGTACTTGTTCCGTACCCACAGGTATCGGGTACAAAATGTGACCTTGCCTTGCTAAGTACTGAGGTAAGGGTTAGACGCTCCCAAAGGGACAGATAAAATTCAAAAACCAAACTGGAATGTAACTGCCCTAGAAGTAGTGATATTTCGTGGGACAGAGGATCCTGATCTGGAGAGAGAGGGAAATTGTTGCTGGTGTGTAACAGTTCTGCTTCAGGAGATCCAGGATGGCTACTCTGCTGAATAGATCCATTTTATGGGGACGTAGGCAGAGAAATGACAGAATCAATGAGATAAAAGTGGCCTGTAAAATGGAAAGGAAGTAAAAATTCCAGCAATAGAAGTAGTGTTTTCAGGTTGGGATAGTTGATACTGCATCATACTTTATTTCTCTTTTCCGACAAAGAAACTGTGTTATTTTATTAGGCAGTTTTATCATGGGCTGCAAGTTATCTCTGTGTATATATCATATTTACAAGAATGTTTTAATAACGGGGAAAACTGTTGGGGTTTCCTCAGTTTAAGGAAACAAACTCTTCTCACTCTATCTCCCAATGGACATGATTGCTTTAGAGAAATGCTGTCTTTAAAAATGAAAACAAGTGAAATTTTCATCAGCAAAATGTGGAACAAAGGCTTAACAGTTTAAGCATGTGACAAAGTTATTACTGTACGCAATGTTACCTATTTATGAAATCTGCAGAATTAGGATTTTAATGAATGGGTTTAATAATTTTTTAATGTTCTATAGTGTACTGGAGTGTTTTGAGGTGAAAGAACAATGCACAGAATTTAAATTCTGGAGTGCTAATTTTGAGATGTGGTCTGTTTGAAGTCTTCTAATCCAAATTCAATAGGTGACGATCATAGTGATATTGATTTTTGCAATGAGGTGTTTTCAGCTGCCTGCTGATTCCAAGAGACCTGTAGTAGTAGCAGTACAACTATTACACGTGTATCGTGTTGTAAAAGAGGCTCCTGAGTAAGATGCAAACCAAATTTTTAATACGTGTTTTCGTTATTTTAAATGAAAAAAGGTATTTTGCACAGTGACAATATATCTTCTATTAACAAAAGAAAAAACACTGGGGAAATTGAATAAGAAACTGCTTTAAATTTAGATGTCGAAAACCCAACGGTTTGGAGTTTTTTGTTAGAAAAACTACAGCTGACTGATCAGTAACCGTGTAGCACCATATATCTGTGGTAGATATTAACTGCACTTTAAAGAGGAAACAAAAGTAAGAAGCTTAAAAGTCTCAGTCGGACAGTAATTGAGCTAGATGATAACTTGATTTCCACAGTGAACACAAGTATTTGTTTTTCCAGCTGTTACAATAGTTATGTAAGCAATTATTTTAAATATTTTGTTACCCTAATTTGGTACTAATAGCACAATGTTTTGATTCACTGTGTTGTGCAGATCACAGTTTTCCACAGGACTCACGTTTGTATTAACTTAAAAGAATGTTCTGATGTTTTTTGTTTCCTGTTACAACTGAACTTTATGTTATTAATGTGAAATACCTGATTTGGGCAAAGTAAAGAATCACCATAAAGAAAGCCTTAGCCATATGCCTCTAGTTACAGGAGCCTCTTCGTTACAAATACAAGAAATTATATTGGCACTGCCTTATTTTGAATGGGTTTCTGTTAGTAATGACGTGACTTAGCATAAAGGTGAGACCTTTACTTGTCCATAGCAGTGTACTGTATAGTGGCTACACTTTCCATGCAGGAGGCCACTGCTGTTATTAAGAATTTGAAAACAGATAATAGATGTGGTGAGAGCACTCTAGTTTGTGCTGCTCTGAGTTCTTCTTCCTGGCTTTTTGAGCAGTAAGGCTTGAGGAGTGCCTTGCTGCTTGCAGAGTAATCTACATTTTTCTGTATGTGTTTGGTTTGCTCTTTCCTCTGGTCCTGGAGTTACAGGGTTGCTCATGTTTTCCCAAAAGACACCAAGCTTTTTACAAATTTTTACCATGGCTGCTATACTAGGTTTATTTTTTGGAGCTTCTTGTTGCTTTGCCTTTATAAAAAATGGTGCATTATGTTCATAAAAGCCATTTTGTATGATGGTGTATGCTGTGTTTTGTGTGTTCATGTAGGTATGCATGAGCTTTCTGTTTATGCTTATTAGCCTGGTTAAAGGTGATAATGTAAAGTAAATATGTGGTTTGCTTTTTCTGGGTTTTTTTTTCTTCACTTTTTTGAGGGGGAGGTTGGTTCTTTGGGGGGGGTTTTGTGTGTTCTTTTATTTGGTTGGGTTTTTTGTGGTTTTGGAGTTTTTGATTGTTTGTTTTTGTGTGTTTGTTTTTGAGTTTTTTTTCTATTTATTTTGTTTCTGAGCCACTCAGCTCTGCCCATCTTCTAAGATAAATCTTTTTTAAGAATACCACTTTGCTGAAAGGCTGATCACCTCTGGAAAAACAGTCCCCAGGATAAACATTTTTGTGTATAATATTAGTAAGAAAAAATGGTGCAGATACAGAGTAGACTCATTGCTTTTGTCTACTTAGATCATATATCATGTATTCTGTGGATTACAAAATTGCAATTTATAGTTGGGATTTAGAGCACTCATGTTTTGGCCTTGTGTTATATTACCTGCTCAGAATAGAACAGAAAAGGAAAAGGAGGACAGACTCACCACCAGTACAACTCCCACTGCAGTCATCTGGAAGGAATTAGCAGTGGGATGAGAGAGATTGGTTTAATTAGACTACTGAAATCAAGCTCGTAACTTCCTAAGGCCAGAAATGACAATTGGAGGTATCAACCAGATTACTGCATTTGATAGGAATTTTTCCACTGACTTTGGCCATAGTTTCATATATAACCTTAATACAAATATTGTGCACCTTTTCTTTGTTTCTGACTGTTTCACAGGCATTCGAAGTGGAATCACAGAAGCATATATATCTCCCAGAGCTCTGGGCACTGTTAAAGGCCTGTGTAATCCACACTTCATTTGCTCCTAAGTTTTTGCAGGAGGGGTGGACTATGTGACCTTGAAAGGTCCTTCTCAACCCAAACCATTCTGTGATTCTTTGCTCACCTCTGCAACTGAATCACTTTATACTGCTGGGTGACCAACACCTCTTCCTTTGTTGGAATTTTGGCCATTGTCCTTGGGTCTTGAAGTCCTAAGTAGTTTGGAACTTGGCTAGTTGAGAGCAGTCTCATGGTTCATTATCTGTATTCATGCTCATCTTCCTTCAAGGGATCTCTGTTTTCTTGGAATCCTGTAGCTCAGAGGATGCACTGGGTATTAGGAACTTTTCAGAGCTTGTGCAGGGGTGCCAACGGCATACTGAAGTTGAATAGAGTGCTGTTCATGTCTGTATGTGTTAGTTTCCTCCTTTTTGAGGGTAAAAGTCTTCACTTGATGGTAGTGTACTCTTTAAGCAACTGAAATGTACCTATCTTGAGCAGTAGTGCTTTTATTTACTATTCAAAAACATACATTAGAAGATTCTACCTTGGTTTATCAACTTGTACAGCCAGTTGTCTCTATTTTGTAAATGTTGAGTCTTCTGACTAACATAGGACATACATGAACAAAGCAACAGCTCAGAAAACTGGTTATTTTTTTTGTCCCTGAGACTGATATCACAGAATTGACTAGTGTTATCTGAGAAAATCTTCTTTTTCCTTTTTTGCCTTCATTTCTTCCTGTGGTGTAGGTAATAATAAAACATAAACGAGTTCCATTTAACTTCATGAGGTCTAAATGGTGTTACTTTTCTTACTGTGCTTGCATAATTTTAAACCATGTAGGATTTGATTCCATGTTCCCACATGGTAAATTGTAATGCGTTGCATGCAGGGCAAGCATCTTGAGATGCTATTTGCAGTTTACAGCCCACAGAAATGTCGGGCATTTTTAAGGGTTATTTGTGGGATAGTTAAAGAAGGCTGGATGAATTTTGTTTCCAAAATCAGCTTGAGATTTGATGACCTTACTGTTTCCAGCTTCCTTCATCAGTATGCAAGAAGCAGAGAGGAACAGAGCACACATCTGATACCAAGAGCTTGAGTAGTGGGGGAAGGAAAAAAAGCCCCTTCTGGATTGCTTGCAGCATGGCAGTAGGGAAACCACTGCAGAGATGACAGCTGATGCATACTTTTTGATGGCTCAGAGGCAGTTCTCCCACTCTAATGGCGAGTCTGGTACAGAAAGCCTTTAGGTGGTTCTTTGTGTACTCATTGGAAATTTGGACTGGCTTGAAAATGTAGAGAAGTGAGGCTCCACGACACCATAGACTGTTTTTAAAATAGCCAAATAATCAAAATATGTGGGCATCTTTCACCCTCACTTTGCAGTATGCCATCATTTTCATTGGTAGCTGTAGCAGGATGTTGTGCTTGAGCAAGTCACACAGAGCAATAGGTGTTTTTTTGCTCCCTAGTTTGTGAATCTGTAACAGTCGTAAGAAGGTAATTAGTAACATTTTTTATTCAGTCTGCTGAGGCAGGACATATGCAACAGTTGGGCCAAAACTGTTGGAAAGACCTCATAGTTTGCTGACAAGGAAATGCTATGCTGTGTTATTTTTGTATGTTGAAGTTTTTTGTTATATAGGGGGAGCAAAGAGATGGTGATCAATGATTGTGGCCTGCTAACTTTTTTGGCAATGTGTAAGCTTTTGATGGGTTTTAAAAGCAAGGGAGTTAAAGTGCTGAATACATGCACTTCAGAATTAAGTCATACACTTAACTTCCCTGTCTGCACTTGTGCTTGCACTTGTGCTTTAGTTAACTGTTGTTTTGGAATTGTATAGTGCATTGTCCCAGTTAGATTAATAACACTTCTGTATCTTTGGCTTTCATTTCTAAGCACTGCTTTTATAAATCTTAAGACTTCTCAGAGCTACTAAGATGGTGTGTGCTTAAAATATTTCCAGTTTCCATTTCTTCAAAACAGGAACAGCATTTTTAATGAAGGAAAAATTTTAGCAAAAGACCACTTTAGAATCTTATGGGTTGCTTATCTATAGTTAAGATTTCTCTAAGAATTGAGTACTACATATCTTTGAAGATCTGTACTCATATCTGTCTTTAAAGTTTAAGCGTATAGCACTTGTAAATTTATTTTTGTGTGTGGGTTCTTTGTTCTTGCTGCTGTGGTCAGAGAATAAAACAACTGTTCTAAGATATTGTACTTTCTATTACAAGAGATTATTCTGTGATTTGGACCAGTATCAATATACTGATCCAAACACCTTCTTAGATGTTTAAGCAATGCTGTGTTTTCACATGTTTTTTCAACATGCTTCCTTCTTCCCCGAGTACTGAAGTATCAAAATCTCCTGCAGCCTTCTTGATATATTCCAGTCATTGTCATAAATGTTATTAAGGTTTTTTGTTGCATCTGACTTAAAGAGTAGAGCAATGCTTAGCTTCAGCATTTTTTTGTTAGAGCCTATCCAGAGTAGATGCTGTGTAAAGGAACACACCCCTCATCATAAATGCAGTAAACAAGGAAGCTATGTCAACCATCTCCTGTCCATAAAGAAATGCATTGCTTGCTCAAGCTGATGACCTTCATCTGTACTTTACCAGTTACCTAGCAATCTCAGGAATTTTATCCTAATCACATACAAGAGATGCTTAACACCAGGTATAGTTATTTTTCTTTAAAGTGGAAAGAAGTGAAATAGTCATAGTTAAAATTGCGGTTTTCCTATTCTTAATATCCATACAAACTCAGACACTGCAGAAAAGAGCAGTGCTCAAAAGCTTTACAGGACAGTTTAAGAACTGAGGTTGAAATTATGACTGACTTGGGGGAATGTACTGAAAAATCAGATAAGTTTTTCTTAACTTTTGTACTAATAGAAACTCGTTCTGAGATTTCTTTTTTTAAGTAAATGGCACAAGTCATCTACTTTTCGTACTAACTACCTTCTTGCAACTGAGACAGGAGCATGTGTCTTGAGGCTTAGATAACTATGCAAAAGATCAGATAAAGTAAGAAGTTTGCTTTTCTTTGGAAGTGTTCTACCTGCGTGCAGGCAGACAGATGCGTATACAATAGCTCAGGTGAATTCGCACACTGAGCAAGCAGTGCTTCTGTGAATAGTTCTGATACCAGAGGGTAGGTGACATAACATTGCTACACAAGTGCTGGCTGATATTTGTCAAATTTTTAACTGGAGCACGTGTAACTGTTACAAGAAAATGTATCTATTCTAGTTTAGGGTCTGTAATATTGGCATATTGGCATATGTTGCAGAAATGATTGTTTTTCATTTGCCTGTCATCTGGTATGGTGATGGAAAATTTTGGAAGCAAAACGTCAGAACGTGGTTAGTGAAAAGTGTATTCATCAAATCTTGGCATCTGATGTAAAGAAGAAAACTGGTAAAGATGCATAAATGAGAAAATGTAGTAAAAAGCCCAAACCAAACACAGAACCCAATCCCAAAGAACAAAAAATAATTACTTACAGTTGTATTTTTTAGTTATGTGACTGAATTTTACTAGCACGTACTTGAAAGCTTTCTAGCTATCAGTGGTGTCCTGCATAAGTTTGGGTAAATAAATACGAGGAAATCTCTACACCTAAATTCTACCTGAACAGCAGTAACCTTTGAATCAATGTTGTTCATTAAAAAAATTAACCTGGCTGATAGCCTTTATGAATGTTTTTCTAAAAGGGGAGATTTTTTTCTAAATTTAATTTCTAAATTTACTGGTTTTGTTCTTCACGAGACTTCTGTAAGCTTGTTTTACTGCTATGAATTTGGGCACATCTGAAAATCCACTCAGCTTGTTGCTCCTGCAGTGTTTCAGAAATGCAGTTTTAAGTTTGTTTGTTTACTAGAAATTGTCTGAGATGCAAAATGAAAATTTTTAATTCTGTTTCAGTTGGAAAAATGGTTAGAGAACATAACTTCAGGCTGTTCATATATGATACTTTCAGTAGCCTCTTAAGTCCAAGAGAGAAAGGGTGGCAAAACTATTACTTGCCATCTTTGAAATGGCTCCTGTGAGTTAGCAGTTGTTTAGCTGAAATGAAGTAAGTACATCTCTGTGCCCTATTTGCATAAGTGTTCATTGTGAAATGAACTACCTCTGTTGATTTGAGACTACAGAATGATTGGTAGGAGATATTTATGCATGTATTAAGGTATTTAAAGCAAAACAATCCAGCCTTGATTTATGGAAAAAAATACACAATAATTGTAAGAGTAACAAAGAATAATTCCATTAATCTCTTCATGTAAAAGTGCATGTTGAACAGCACAGGGATTTTGTTTGGGGTTTTTTTAGCTGCATTGAAGATTGGTTTCCTGCTTGAAGTGTATATAGACTATAAATAAATACATATATTTAAAAATAATTACTTCATAAAGAAATGGAGGACTATCAAGAACAGCTGTTGCCTAGAAATTACTTACTGACAAACAAATTAATAAATCTGTAAGTAATCTTATTCCTTTGTTACCTCCTGAGCATCAGTGAAGTCAGAACTCAGTTTGAGCAACCTCATATCAAGAGAATTTAGAATGTGTTCATCTCTTTCTTTATGCAAACCATATGTGTGTGTTGTGGGTAGACTTCTGGATTTTTTTTCATGAAGTACAAAAAATGAAATTGAAGAAATCTAGCTGTTTCTATAAATGTGGCATTTGCAGCTCAGTTTTTAGCTTAGCCTGTTACTTCAGTGGCATAGGTTTTTCTAAGTTGAGATTGACCCATAGATTAGGTGTCTTCTGTCTTCAAAGAATTGCATTTAGGTCTTGTGAAATCTATAAATATGACTGACACTTCCTGTCCTTTTTCAAGAGAAAGAGTAGAAGTCTTGAGTGGTCACAGCAATGTGACTGTATTACCTGTGTGGCANAATTGCGGTTTTCCTATTCTTAATATCCATACAAACTCAGACACTGCAGAAAAGAGCAGTGCTCAAAAGCTTTACAGGACAGTTTAAGAACTGAGGTTGAAATTATGACTGACTTGGGGGAATGTACTGAAAAATCAGATAAGTTTTTCTTAACTTTTGTACTAATAGAAACTCGTTCTGAGATTTCTTTTTTTAAGTAAATGGCACAAGTCATCTACTTTTCGTACTAACTACCTTCTTGCAACTGAGACAGGAGCATGTGTCTTGAGGCTTAGATAACTATGCAAAAGATCAGATAAAGTAAGAAGTTTGCTTTTCTTTGGAAGTGTTCTACCTGCGTGCAGGCAGACAGATGCGTATACAATAGCTCAGGTGAATTCGCACACTGAGCAAGCAGTGCTTCTGTGAATAGTTCTGATACCAGAGGGTAGGTGACATAACATTGCTACACAAGTGCTGGCTGATATTTGTCAAATTTTTAACTGGAGCACGTGTAACTGTTACAAGAAAATGTATCTATTCTAGTTTAGGGTCTGTAATATTGGCATATTGGCATATGTTGCAGAAATGATTGTTTTTCATTTGCCTGTCATCTGGTATGGTGATGGAAAATTTTGGAAGCAAAACGTCAGAACGTGGTTAGTGAAAAGTGTATTCATCAAATCTTGGCATCTGATGTAAAGAAGAAAACTGGTAAAGATGCATAAATGAGAAAATGTAGTAAAAAGCCCAAACCAAACACAGAACCCAATCCCAAAGAACAAAAAATAATTACTTACAGTTGTATTTTTTAGTTATGTGACTGAATTTTACTAGCACGTACTTGAAAGCTTTCTAGCTATCAGTGGTGTCCTGCATAAGTTTGGGTAAATAAATACGAGGAAATCTCTACACCTAAATTCTACCTGAACAGCAGTAACCTTTGAATCAATGTTGTTCATTAAAAAAATTAACCTGGCTGATAGCCTTTATGAATGTTTTTCTAAAAGGGGAGATTTTTTTCTAAATTTAATTTCTAAATTTACTGGTTTTGTTCTTCACGAGACTTCTGTAAGCTTGTTTTACTGCTATGAATTTGGGCACATCTGAAAATCCACTCAGCTTGTTGCTCCTGCAGTGTTTCAGAAATGCAGTTTTAAGTTTGTTTGTTTACTAGAAATTGTCTGAGATGCAAAATGAAAATTTTTAATTCTGTTTCAGTTGGAAAAATGGTTAGAGAACATAACTTCAGGCTGTTCATATATGATACTTTCAGTAGCCTCTTAAGTCCAAGAGAGAAAGGGTGGCAAAACTATTACTTGCCATCTTTGAAATGGCTCCTGTGAGTTAGCAGTTGTTTAGCTGAAATGAAGTAAGTACATCTCTGTGCCCTATTTGCATAAGTGTTCATTGTGAAATGAACTACCTCTGTTGATTTGAGACTACAGAATGATTGGTAGGAGATATTTATGCATGTATTAAGGTATTTAAAGCAAAACAATCCAGCCTTGATTTATGGAAAAAAATACACAATAATTGTAAGAGTAACAAAGAATAATTCCATTAATCTCTTCATGTAAAAGTGCATGTTGAACAGCACAGGGATTTTGTTTGGGGTTTTTTTAGCTGCATTGAAGATTGGTTTCCTGCTTGAAGTGTATATAGACTATAAATAAATACATATATTTAAAAATAATTACTTCATAAAGAAATGGAGGACTATCAAGAACAGCTGTTGCCTAGAAATTACTTACTGACAAACAAATTAATAAATCTGTAAGTAATCTTATTCCTTTGTTACCTCCTGAGCATCAGTGAAGTCAGAACTCAGTTTGAGCAACCTCATATCAAGAGAATTTAGAATGTGTTCATCTCTTTCTTTATGCAAACCATATGTGTGTGTTGTGGGTAGACTTCTGGATTTTTTTTCATGAAGTACAAAAAATGAAATTGAAGAAATCTAGCTGTTTCTATAAATGTGGCATTTGCAGCTCAGTTTTTAGCTTAGCCTGTTACTTCAGTGGCATAGGTTTTTCTAAGTTGAGATTGACCCATAGATTAGGTGTCTTCTGTCTTCAAAGAATTGCATTTAGGTCTTGTGAAATCTATAAATATGACTGACACTTCCTGTCCTTTTTCAAGAGAAAGAGTAGAAGTCTTGAGTGGTCACAGCAATGTGACTGTATTACCTGTGTGGCACAAGGACATGTCCTATTCCTTAGTATGGAGATATGAAGCCTGCAAATATCATCAGTCAATGCTGTTTTGAAATATTCTGATTATATAGCACTTTAGGATGGAAATTAGCACATGACATTTGTTGCTGCAGTTTAAGTGTTTCCTGCTGCAGTCAGTGCTGTTTGTGAATTACTTGTAGTTTTTAGTTGTGTCCCTGTGTTAGTGTTTGAATTTGAGTAAGTTACTACTTTGGTGTTTCCATGTTGTGCGAATTGCCCTTCATGTCTTGATTGGTGAACTGGATGATCCTACATCTGCCAATGTTGATGGACTTCTTACATGATACCCTGTGTAACAAGATATTTCTGAGGACAGTGGCTACTTCCTGACAGCTTTGAGTTTATTAGTAAGAGCCATGTAACATTTATGCTTTCAGGTCCTTGAACATACTAAAATGATGCAGAGAAGAATCAGAATGCTAATTGAGAATATAGTCTTAGAATAGGATCATATTGATGATATGTTTCAGTTTGGTAATATTCAGAGAAATACATGATCAAAATTCTCTTGAGTGGTTTTGAAAGCAGATTTGTCTTGTCCCCCTTGTCCAGGTATTAGTTGCAAGATGTCAGAAAGGCACAACGTTTTGTTAAAACAGCTGAAAATTATGACCATCCTGATATTTCTACTTGGAGAAGTGGTGGCAGAAAAGAAGAAAATGGGTTGGAAGAATTGAAGATAATTTTCTAAACCATTATAATAAACTTATATTCACCATTCAAATCTGTCGTTAATGTTCTGGGAAGTATTAATTTGATTTGTGTACCGACATAAGCAATTTTGTAAATCTGGGAAAGGCTCTTTACTGGCTCTTGACCATAAGAGCAGTTGTACTGGGTCACTCCAACCTTGGCAGTAGTTGATAATTGTTGCAGAGAAGAGAGCAGAACAACAGGGCAAACAAATGCATAGTCACACAGTTATGGAATGTTCCCCAGCCTCCAGCATTTTGACCCTCTTTTTTTTTTTGTCTCTTTTTATTTTTTTTCTCATTTTTCTTTTAAGCATCTGAGCTTTTGAAAGTTTAGAGTAAGTTCTTCCTGAATTTAATTGTATTTCAGAATAATTTGTGTATTATTAAGTGGTCATGATAGAAATTTTAAGAGACTATAATTCCAGTTTGGTTTTAGTAATGATAACATGCAATAGTTATAGTTTGTATCTCATAGTGCAGAGAGATGACATTCTGGTGGTATTTTTTGAGGGGTGAGAGGCAGAGGAACTGGGAGTAGGTTTGTAATTCACAAACTGGATACGTATCAAGACTTATTGCTACGATTCTTGTCATCAACATCATGTCTTCCTGGGCTATAACTGTAAATTTAAATGGAGGACTAAATTAAACATTTTTCTCTCTATGAATAGACAAGTTTTTTTTAAAGAATTGGTTTTTTTAATATGCCTTGGTACCTTAGGTAATCTTAACTAATACTGCTTAGTACTATATTCATAAATGGTCTTTGAGAAAGTTTATGCAGGACACCAGGTTTTGTATTGCTATAAAGCATTTAAAGAATAGTTTGTTTATAAAAAACTATATGTAATTAATTTTTAAGTCAACCTTGTAGTTATCCTTTGGGATGGTCCTTCAGTTTTCTCTCTCTGTCCTGGGAAAACTCTTAACATTTCAGCTGTGAAACCCACTTTTTAGACATTTTAGCTGTACAGCAGTGCTGTTTACAAAGCTGCCATATAAGATCACATAAGCTGCCGTATAAGAATAATTAACATAATTCCGAGCTGAGGATGTAAGAATGGCTTTTCTACATGTATAATCTCAGTGTCTTGGTTAGAAATAGTATTGTAAGATGACATTTTGAAAATGGTCCATTTTGGAACTGCTCTTCAAGCTGACTGCAACACCAGACTGTTTATTTCCTGCCACCTTCATATATACTTAGAAATACTAAAAAAAAAAAAAAGTCCTTTAATTTACAACATTTATGCACATCTGCAAAAGAGAAATCTGTATAATCACAGTAGGCATTTAAATTTTACCTAGTTGTAAAGTCGTAAAACTTTTACAGTATTTTACTTTTACAAATATTTCCTATCTTATGGCTTCAAGTACGATAGCAGAATTTTGTAATCATAGAGGATATCTGTCTGACTTGGTATTCAGTATATTTTTCAACATAACTACATTAATTTGGTACTACAAACAGGTTTTTATGTTTTTACACTATAAATTGAGGCATACTTCCTGTCTAAACACATTTGGAAACTCACACCAAGTCTTTGTATGTAAAGTATTTTGAGTGTGTAGTATTCATGCACTCATTTTTTTGAATCTGACAAAGTAGAATTGATAAGTTAATACAAATAACAGGAGTGATCTGTGTTGCGGAGTTTGTTTCTTTTATGTAACTTTCTCATCTTTCACATTCTCAGGTTTTCTGTGTAGTTTCCACCTTTTGAATTAAATGTAAATTAAGAATACTTTAATATCAAGAAGGTTACATAATTGTCCTGATTTTTTTTTTTTTGCAACAAGTTGATAATGGTAGGATATGACTTATCATTGATATCTCATTTCATTATTAAAGGTCTTCATTAAAATATGTTTTAGGAGTCAGATTATTTACCATATAGTCTTACATAGGCACCTCTAACTGATTTATAATGTCTCACTGCATTTAATAACTGATAACTTGTTTCAGTAGAAGTGGACAGCTAGAATTATTGTTTCTAGTTGTTGTATTTCATTCAACTTCATTTTGGCAACATGTAATTTAATGAGCTTCTAAGAGCAGCTTAACAATATGCAATTGCATGGCATTTACACTTTGAAAATATCTAATAATTGTAGAGGTGTATAGGAGATTCACCAGAATTATCCATTATCCAATCATTACTGCAATTCTTTCAGTAAGAGGACCTCTCGTGTTCCTAGTCAATGATGAGATGCTTGACTGTAGTGAAGTACAACTTCCTCCTTTAAAGGAACTGTTTAGAAGTATTTAATCTTTTATTTCACTTTTTGGCCTTGTGATTCTAGTAGGTGTGACATCAGCTACTAGTCTCTCACTTGAGAGTTACAGTATATATATACATTGACTTCTGTGTACAGTACTGTGTACTGTTTTAGCACCTACCAAGTGATGCGTATAATACTCACTCCTCAGTTTAACTCATGTTCAACTTCAGAGCTACTGAATTATTTGTGTGCTAAAGCCTACCAGTCTTTTTTTTCCTGTTTCATTCACATATGCATAACAGAGCAGCGAATTGGCATGCTTCTAGCATAATGAATGTGGTCAAACAATGCTGCTAAATCTGTCAGGTGAAAGGAGTCGTCACTTGTGCTAATATAGCTATTGCTGGTCCTAATTCATCCCTGGGTTAGATGGAGCGCTAGCTGTTTTGTGTGGCTGGACTTCTGTCATGTTTTTTCTTTCTGGAGAATGGGATCTGTCAGAATGCATCATGGCTCTCACTGGGGAAAAACAATGTCACAGTCCTGAAGGGATGAAAAAATGAGTCAAGCCTTAAAAGGTCATGAGAGTTTAAAAACAAACAACAACAACACAACATTGGAGATTTTTAATATACAGCATCTGTGAATTACTTTCAGGCATAGAGAATGATGGAGTTCTTGAGGCTAGAGTTTTGAAAAAACACCAGCTTTGCTCTGTGCTAAGGGTTATAATTTTAAGTGCAGAGTGTTAGTGCAAAGAATTGTGGATGAGAAACTGTGTTTAATGTAACAGAAGTTAACAGAACAACTACTGCTACTTCGAAGTTTTTGCTGTTCACCAAAAAGCAGACAGAGAGAAAATGAGAATAATGATGAGCAAACTAAGCTGTTGCTGCAGGATACAAGTGGGCTGACTTGCGATTTTTATATATATACCAACAAGTTTTTATTGTGAAGTGACATTGTGTACAATAATTGGGACAGCTTGCCACTCATAAAGTCCAGGTTAAAAAAAAAAAGTGACTTTTTTCCACTGAATGTCATGTGAAACAGGTATGTCTTGCTTTCACCACTGTACCTGTGAATGGCTCAGTGGTGCAGCTATTTCTGAGTGGGTTTTGTAAGAATTTAGTATTCAGTTTGAGTCAGTAGCTCAGGACAGAGCTAGCATAGTCAGAAGAGCAAGAAAATGATTCTACTGAGATACTTGGCAGGATAATTTTATTGTGAATTTGAAGATGGGTGCTGAAGTAGAGTAAAGGGTTAGGGTGTATTATACAGTGGGACAGGAGAGGAAAGGAAAGTAAGGGAAGGGGTTGTGCATGTTTTGGCAGGAGAAAGCTAGAAGATGATTTTAGTCATTTTGCAGAGCTCCACCCTCAGAAGCACCATGGGAAAGAATGTGAAGCTATTTAATTGTTGCTGTGGGCCAGCTGGAGATCATAGAATCATTTTGGTTGGAATAGATCCTTCATAATTGAGTCCAACCGTAAACCTGATGTTGCCAAGTTCATCACTAAACTGTGTCCCTAAGTGCCACGTCAGTGCATCTTTTAATTACCTCCAGGGGTGGTGACTCAACTACTTCCCTGGGCAGCTTGTTCCAGTGCCAGATAACCCTTTTGGTGAAGAAATTTCTCTTAATAAGAGTCAGCATACCAGTTATGAATGAAGTGAGTTCAGGAAAGAATAGGCTTTTGAGGGGATCTTAAAATAATAAGTAGCTTCTCTTCTTGTTTTTTTTTCGTTTTAAATACAAAACAGGGACATCTGAGGAACTGGAGAAATCACTACCGCGGTTCTTAACACATACAGCACCAATTAGCTCAGTGGGCTAGAGCATGGTGCTAGTAACTCTAGGTTTTTTTTTAGTTCAATCCCTGTATGAGCCATTTACCAAAGAGTTAAAGTCAGTAATTCTTTTGGGTCCCTTCCAATTTAGAATATTCTGTAAATCTGTGAAACACCAACAACAGCCTCTCACAGCACAACCCCCTCCCCCCAAAAAAACTAAAATAAAACAAAAAAGCAACAAAATAGGTCTTTGTCAACAGCAAGATGAAGTGTTAACCTTGCCAATGTAAGTGTTAAGGCTGTGATATTTCTTTGGAAGATCAGTCTGCAATTTTGCATTATGCTTTTTGTGATTTCTGCATTACTCAGTATTTTATATTGCCTTTGTTAGATTTTGTGACAGGAAAATAGACAGTGCGGGTTCTGATCTATGATTACAGGAAAGCCATGTGGCTTGGTTTTTAGAATCCGGAATGTATTTAGTCTGTTTCCAAGTCCATTTCAATATGACGGACAGACTAACAAAGGTCTGAATTGCCGTTTGTGTAGTCGAATTGGTTTGTTTAAATTCTTTTACTTTTTTGACATGAAGTTTTCTTAGGCCTGCCTACCTTCCTTTCTGGCTTTACTTTTACTAAAAATGAGTCACACTTGAGTAAGTAATACACATTTTCTACTTCTTTGTAATGTATGATGCATTTTCAGAGGAAGGGAAAACAAGATAGCCAATCTTCCCTTAAAGTTAATATGTCACAGTTATTTTGTTAAATTTTTTATAGGATAATTTTTGTGAGAAGGCTCTTTGGAAGTTTAAAACAAAACTACCTGACAATATTTGACCAAAAAGGCTTCTGTTATTTTAGTTCCTTCTGAGGTAATGTACTATAAGGGAGTCTATTTCTTTACTATCTTGTTTTTCTTCAGCAGTATTGGTTTCAGTAGGATTGAAGAGTGGGACAGCTAACTTGCTGTATTTATATTATCAGCTCAGTAGTACAAATGTCTGTCATGTTCTCAGTTTTCTCACAGGTTTGTAGCTTTTGCTCTGGAGTTCCCCAGTTTGCTTTAAATTACTTACCTGCTCATAAAGCTTCTGGGAAATACCTGCCTCCCCTGCTAAGCACCACAAACATGTCTTTCCTCAAACCTTTCAGTCTCCAAAAAAGAGTTTTTCCTCAGCTGAAAGAGGACATGGTGAAGAAAAAGTTGTAGCTTTTCATGCAAAAATACAGGAAAAATGGTTTTAGTATATATTTATGTAGGCGTCCTTATACAGATCTGTCATTGCTACAGATTTGTTAATATGGTAGATTGTAGTATCATTGTGTCATTATTTCTTGAAATCCAAACTGACTGCCTTTTTTCCACAGGACAACTCACTGTTGTGGCACTTCTGAGTTAATGCCACCTTTATCAGATTTGCAAATAAGAATGTCCATTGCCATTGCACAAGAGGTTTTCTGGGCTAGCACCGTGGCCTTTCTTGTTCACATGGCGAGCTTAGTTTATTGTGCATATGTAGCCATCTGCACTTTCAAAATTAAAAACATATTTTCAGTCACTTTGTAAAGTTATGTTGCTCTAAAACTGCTCACCTGGGATCTTTCTTGTGGCATAACAGGGAACAGGTCCAAAAGTGTTGTGAGCCAGGGAAGTTCCCACACATTACCCAAGGCAGACGAAAGCATAGCTAAACTGTATTTTCAAAGAAACCTGATTATGGGGAAATGATCCTCCTCTCCTGTTTTGTTCTCTTGATATTAAGGGGCTATATGAAATAAACCATTTGTAGTGCCGTAACTAATTCAAACTACCTGTTTTCAGTGTGCCCCATCCCTGAAAGTGTTCAAGGCCCAGTTAGGTAGGGCTCTGAGCAACCTGGCCTAGTGAAAGATTCCCTGCCCATAGCAAGGGGTTTGGAACTAGGTGATCTTTAAGATCCTTTCCAGTCCAAACCATTCCACAATTTTATGGCTTGTGCTGTTACAAACCTCTTAAACTGAGTTAAGCCCTGGAAAAAGCAAAGGACTCCCAAACCTGGTACAATCCAGTAAGATTCTCACTGTCTCTAATTTTTCTTTTTTCCTAGGAATGCAGAAAGGTCCATGCACATACTCCAATGTAAATTCAAAGTTTTTAGATATCTGGTTTTACTATGCTTACTGCACAGCAATACAAGGTACACAAGTATGGACACAGCTATCTGGTGGTTGACTTTGCATATGCTGTGAGTAGATTTGTTGAAAAGGATCTTTCACATCAAGCTAGCACTAATAGAAATTGATGTTTAAGAACATAGCTTGTTTTCCCAAAATCTCACTGATCTTTTGTTTGAAACTTAACAGAATTAAATGGTGTGGCAGTACCATGTCTCTACATGTGCTAGAGTTTCATTTTAAGCATCATAGTCAATACAATTTATTACCTTACCCTTGAGTGGGCATCTAGCAGCTTATAAAGCTGATGACATTAGATTTCATTGGCTGATAGACAAAATCTTCACTGACTACAGTAGGTTAGTTTTAATTGGGGTGCCTATCTGCAAGTGCCCTAATTTTAAATAATGTCTTGATTCCTGGTGATGGTGCAAATACAGGTCTTGTCTGTCCAAACACATTCTGGATATATCCTAGTAAGATTTCTTGCTTTTCTAAATTTAAGTTTTTGAAGTACAGGAAGTGATAAAAAAGCATGGTTTATAGAGAGGTAGTGAAGATGATGCTTTCTTTATATCTCCAGTGCTTGATTTCCTTTGCATAATGATAAATACACAAACACACTTTTACAAACACCAGGAAGGTAAAAGACTGTATATGCCACAAACTCAGCTGTAGCTGTTCCATTCTGCAGTAGGAGGCAAGTTTCTTACCAGAGTTAGTGTGAGACACCACACACAAAAGCTCTGTCTTTGCTGCTTTTTAGATGTCTGGTGTTCAGGCTTGTTCTAAATACTCCATTTTATGCAATGCAATGATTTCTTGTTTTTAGAAATGTGTTACTTTCAATAGTTTACATCTTCAGGATAGCCTTAGTTTTTCATTTATCTCAGACTGCTGATATCTATCCTCAGTGTCTAATCTAAAACTCCATGAGAATCCTTCATCAAATACTTCCGTTTAAAAACTGCCCTGCCACAGTACCACCACCTACAGAACTTAGTGCAGTGTCTGTTACAGTAGCTCCCTGTGCAGCTCCCTGCGCCCAGCCCCACTCTGTGCTGCTTGTTCCACTCTGTCTTAGTTCCAGCCTTAATTGCAAAAGTGGGACAAGAGTGTCTCTTCTCATCATGGTACTCGTTTTCTGTTTTCTAGCAGAATGCAGGGTCATCAGTTGGTATGTGAATAGTGGTTTGTGGGTGGTTTTTTTTTGTTTGTCTGTTCTTGTTGGCATGGTGGACCCTTAAGAAGAAAGAAGACATTTTTAAGCCTTTTGTTTACCTTGTAGTCCACTTCCCATGCCACTGGAGAGGCCTAGCCCTCTATTTAAAGCATCATTGTGAAAAGCAGTTAATGTGGAGAGCAGAAAAGAGGTCTCATCTTTCCAAAATCCCACCAACCCTTTGTGTAGAGGGAAAAAAGGGAATAATGTGGTGTGTCAGTAACATGCTATATTTTAACTTCTGTTTTTTGGCTTATTTTGCCTTTAAATTACAAAGGGATTGAGAGTAAAGCTGTTCACTTATGAGATGTAGAGATTGGCATTTCAGACACTAAATGGATTTATTTGTCAACTGCAAATCTAAGATACTGATTAAAATCCGCTTTAAAGTGAGAGTGTTCCTCTTTCATGGCCTTTAGCATTTATTCTGCAGAACTCAGGTATACCTGATTTTGGTCCCTAGCATAAATCAGATAGGTGCTTCTCGGAGCAAAAGTGCTCTACATCCCTTTCTGAGAACAAGAGAGTACCTATTATGTTTATTATGTTAATGAAATCACATGTTCAGTGTATGTTTAGATTTTTTTTTCCTTCTTTTACTGTATCTGCTAATGCCCTCTTTTCTTTTGCAGACCCTTGTGATAATATGAGGGAGATTCTCCAAAATGTGGCCAAATTACAGGGCGTGTCAAATATGAGAAAACTAGGTCACTTGAATAATTTTACTAAGGTAAGAGCTCAAATAGTGTCATAGAACAAATGATTGATTGTACAGGTAAAATGTTTTGTATTTACTCAGTTAGCCATTGGCTGGGACATTAATGAAATTGCTTAATATCACAGAACAGTACTTAAAGCCTACGTACTATGGGAAAAGAAGGTATCAAATAAGGACAAGGAAATACGTGAGTGCAGAGTTATACTGAAGTTTGCATACCTGTCCTGCTGGCTGAGTTTTTGTAGTATTTTAGCGCTTATAAGATGGAAGTATCTCCCAATTAATGGGTTAAGTTGCATAACTAGAGTGAAAGATTTGGTTCCTGCTGTGCAGAATTGAAAAAAAAATGTAAAATGCCAGACTTTCTGAATGTAAACTGGTGGAGTATGGTGACGGGGCAGGACTGTATCAACGCACATTATATACAATGTTTTGGGCACTAATAGAATTGGATCTGCAACTTTCACTGCAGTTTTCATAGTGAAAAAGATTTAAAGAGTCCATTTCTGAAATATGTCCATGTTGCTAACCTTTGATGTGTTTCTTCCAAATCGTGGACAGATGACAGGTACACTTTGAAAATACAGCAGATATATTGGAAGCTGTCATTGTGAGCTGATGAGACAAGAAGTAAAAACTTATTGCAGGGTGAAGGTGTAAGCTGAAGAAACTGTGAAAGATGAAGGACAGCAAGTAGCATTTTTTGGGTAAAAGAGAGACCTGTGGAGAAAAGTTGAGGCAATTCATGGGAGGTGGTCATGGAGTTAGGGGAAAGGTGTTCATTGTAGGATGGTGAGTAGTTGTGGTTGGACCAGTGTTGCACCTGTCAATGCAAGGAAAACATGTGTTGCAGTCAATGAGGCAGGAAACTTTAAAACTTCACTGTGAGCCTTACCCAAATTTATGGACTGATAGAAGGACATGGTGAGTCGCACACCTTTCTGATAGAGATAGGGCAGCACACCTGAAAATGAAAACCAAGTTCCTGTGACTGAGGATGGATCCTGCAACCAGCAGCAGCCAATAAATAACATAGTAGAGGAGAATGTGAGGGTTAAAGTAAGGTTTAAATTATGGTTGCAGATAACTTTGTTACAAAGAATTGAGTAAGATTGCCAAGAGTCCAGCTGACATTTTTGAGCCAATCTTAAGTGAAAGAGCTAATACTCAAGGACAGGTCTGGGAAACCAGTTGATACAAGAGGCACAAACATGAGTGATAACCTTTGAAGTAGGCATCTTGGCTGTTAAAATTCTTGTGAGATTGACCACTTCAGTGGTAATGTGTAAGATTCACTTAACAGGAGAGCGAGTACTGAGAACAGTCACAATAACAAATGAATTTATCTTCCAATGAATTAATAGCAAATATGTAAGTGCTAAATTTTCTGGATTGATTCAGAACACGTGTAGGTGCATAGCACACTAAGGAACTGAACTTCATATTGAAATCTCTTCTTTGGGCTATTGCCTTGTGTCTGTCAGGCATCAGCCATTGACAGAATACTGCTGTTTTAACTGGTATTTCAAAGTGTGTTGCAAGAAAGTACTCTATTCTGCTAGAAAAGTCTGATACATAGCTAGGTTTTCTTTTTTGTGATAATCTGGAAGTTTTGAAATGTGAATGCTTCCAAATTCTCTAATTGTCTTAAAATTAAGGAGCTGGATTAGGTTTGTAGATGCATAATTTGTAGTGAAAAGTCAATGTTTGAAACTACAGATCTAAAAAAGAGTCAATTTCGCTATTGAAAATCAGATGTCAAGCATCCATAACTGCGTTAAATTAATAAATATGCATATTGTAATTAAAAGATGAACTAAATATTCTTTTTAAAAGATAGTTTTGAGAGATTGCATAATTCCATAATTGAATATTTAAGAATATTTGGGGGTTTTGTTAAACCCAGTATTGAAAATATTGAAAACATGTAGGAAAATGGAAGGATGGCTTTCATAAATTGCACTTAAAACTGGCAGGAAATTGAGTTTGTGAAAAGCAACTTAATAAAATTAAGTATGATGTTTGAAGATGGAGATTGTAGTTCATAACCCGATTTTGATTCTAAATCAAAATCATACTACTCAGTTTAATATTGAACACTCTTTCTTATATTCATCCCTGGCATATGTACTTTGTAAGTGTACAACTTAGTGCATTTGGTTTTAAAAACTCTTCCTGTTTTTGTTTGAACTGTAAATGCAGTTAAGAGAATAGAATAAAAGTTGCAAGTTGTACTGTATTGTCTGCCTTGTGGTTGCAACAATTCTGTGTTTGTCATTCCAGTGGTTAAAAGTGAAAGCCTGGAGCTTGGCAAGATAGTTTTACTTCCTTTTTGCACTCTGTTCTTCTACCATGTGTTGGTACACTCTCAGTTCCTCCTTTGTGAGACAGGAGTGTGAGTAAGATTGATATGCCAAGGGCTGAGGATGTTTGTATCCTGTCTTGGAATTATAGTGAATATGAACTTAATTTGTGTATAAATTGTCACATTTTGAGGTCCATTTTTGAAGAGCTAATTGTTATCTGGGGTATTTGTACTATGGACAGAGAAAGGACCTTTGGAAAATTTTAATAGCATATTTCAGATAAAATAATATGGAAAATCTATTATTCTGCTAGAAATATTGTTATACTTAAAACATCTGAACTAGTCTAAGCAGTTGTTCCCAACTACCATACATTTTTCCTTTAAAGACTGTGAATCTCACTGTTTTAGTTCTTTATTCAGGGATAGCAAAATGTTTTTATCGCTTGGAAATAAATAATATAATTTACTCCATATGTGGAGTTTCCTGACAAGGGTCATGATAGACACCGAGTTTTGTATTATTTTCAGGATATCTGAGACATGTTATGTTCAGGTTTCTTTACTTGAAACTGGACTGGATTTTTAAGGTGAGAGCTGTTCCCTATACCTCCCTTTTTTTAAGGAGCAGGAACATAATCAGCCTTTAAAAACCACTGAACTGGTACTGAACTAGACTCCAGGGTTTTGTGTAGAAGTTAAATACTTCAGATTTTTTTAAAAATAATGGTGATCAGAAGTCAACAGGAGTTTTTAGGGACAGTAAAGCAGATACTTTATATGAAGCTTGTGTGCTTAGGTGATGTAATTCCTGCTTCGTTGCTACTTCCCTTTAAGAGAAACATTAATTAGTCGTGTTCAGGTCTCCACAGCACCCGTTATTATTGTGCAAAGTATGCTTTATACATGATATGTTACAAAAACCTGCATTTAATTTGTTAAGTTTTTGCTAGTACTACTGACTAGCTAAGTCATTAGTGTTCAAGTTCTTTACCCTTTATGTGCAGAACATGGGTTTTTCTTGCCTGACAAGTGGTCTAAGTTTTCTGTTCCAGGAAATTAGCATTCCCAATCTGGTGATGCACAAGCTATGGAAAGGTGTGTTTAGCTCTGAATTGCAGCAGCAGCAGACTTAGAAATTTTAACTGCTTTGAATGAGAGTGTTCCTCCTCTGCTTCTTGTCACCTAGTAAGTGAAGCTGCAGTTTTGTAGGCAAAAACTTTTATGAAGTAGTGCCTCAATCTATATTCCTTTCAAGCCACTTTATTTAAGCTAATTTATATTCTGACCTGAAAACTGTTTGAAGATTTGACCTCTAGTAAATGGTCAGTGCCATATTCAAATGTTGCAGCAGTTCACAAGTCTGGTATATGCATTTAGCTCCTGTAAGCTGTGTAGGATTACCTGTCTTTAAAGTATATGGCCACCTACATAAGGCAAGCACCTTGAAGTTTCCCAACTTCTGCTGATTAGTACCAAAACATCGTGGTTACATCTTCTGGGTTTTCCCCACCCCCATGCGAAGCAATAAGTGATAAATCACTGAAAATCGGAAGAAACTGTACAGCTGCATTTACCCAGTGGAAAATACCTTTGTGATTTGAAGTATTTATTTATAATCCTCTATTATGGAAGGTTTATTCCACTGGAAGCTTTCTTCATACCTTTGTAAAATTAGATTTTCAATCTGTTCAAAACTAATTGTTATTATTTAATAAAGCTCTACTATTCTGCTCTGTATATCTGTTAGCTTTTTACCATGCTACTGACTTTCACTAGGATAATACGGATTCAGTGGTTTGGATATGGGTATGGCCATAGAGGCTTTCATGGATTGTGTCTCTAATTCATAGTCTGTCATTTTAGAGTTTCTTTGTCATTTGCAAAACCCAGGTATCTTACACTGAATGTATTGCCTGACTGTTACATTCATCCAGGTAGATAAACCACTGGCAAAAACCTGAAGTCTCAGGCTGATGTAGCAGATAGAGACAGAACATGTACTTAGAGACATTCAGCTGTGTTAGCAAACTTGTCTGAAGCCAGGGTCCACATTTTCAGTAGGGGCTTCTCTTAAGACTAGGAGCTACAAAGTAGTCTTCGCTTAAATATTACCAGTGGTGGCTCAAACTATATTTCCAAAGTTATAATGTAATAATTGCATTCTGAATGCACAGAATAATATAATATTTTTACGTAGTAATTGCTGTGGCCATTCTTCTAAATATAAATTTGAATGGTCTCAAATGTACACTCCATTTGTGCATGCTGTTGACCTCCTATGGTTTTGTTGTTCTGAGCTACTGTTTCCAAGACATGTTGATATGTTACTCATATTGCTGTGACTCATCTGAGTAGTATGAAAAACTCATAGCTGACAGTAAATGTGAAAAAAGCCTTCACTGTAAGTTAGTCACTGTCTGGCCCAATGTACTTATCATTTTGTCCTAATATTTAATATTATGTTTAGAGAGTCTTTGCAATGCCCAGTCATGGTGTATTTGACCACAAAATTTTAATTTTGTGGTAGACTCATTTGCAGTTTTAACCCACACAGTGTACTCTGTTTGGTTCTGTTTGTACCTATATAAAAATATATAAAATTTATTCTGTGTATTTAAAATTGTATACTTTTTATAGGTAAGATCTATATATGGAAAATATAAATAGTATAAAAATATAAATAGTTTCATAATTCCAGGTATTTTTTGCCACTTTAATGAACTATGTCATTGTATAGCCAAAGACAAATTTTGGTGTCCTGGTACTGCTTGCCTACAGTTTTGCTGTCATGGTATGTGTGTTAGTTAATTATTGAATCTTACAGTCAAACGTATGACAGTTACTTGGCTTTGTCAGGAATTCAGCCATCTACAAATACCACTACATTTGGGCTAGAATCATTGATCTGCTTAATGTTTTTTGAAGGTGTAATAAGAAGAAAGCAATAATGGTTTTTAGTATAATATATTTAAAGACAGACATTTATAACGTAGCAAATACCCAAGGAATTGGGACCAGCTGAACAGTCTGTTCTTTATAGCAGCTTCCATAACTATTTTTACCCCTTTCAAACTTGTGGAAATGCAGCCTTACCAGGCGGTTTCTTTTTTTTCCCCCCTAGATTAAAGAAAACCAAATGGTTTAGCCTTCATGGGTGGATTTTCTACCTGCCTTGTCCATTTTTCTGCTACACTTTTTCCGCTTTGCTCATAAGATGTCACACAAAACTTTGTTCTTGCAGTTTTGAGAGCAACCTGTGAAATGGAAAACGTCTTTTAGTCTCCAACATAAGGCAGTCCTATTAGTATTTCCAGAAATAAATTTTGTTTTCTTTTTTTGTTATAAATTAACATTCTGAATGTTAATTTCTGGACATTTTCTGTTTCTCTGCTGGCCTACTTTCATTTCTTGTGTGTCTGTTAATGTGTGGTACCCTGAAGGATATGATATGCTGTTCCTAATGTTTAGTTAAATCTTCTTACTGGTTTTGGGCACTCCTTTCAAGTCACTGAAACATTTTTGAATTCTGATCTTGCTGTCCATCTTTTTAGGCCCTTTTCTATAGGGAGCATATATAAATTACAAAGAAAGCTAATGCATAAGTACTGGTGTCCCATTAGAGGGAGAATAAACTAGTAGTTCTTTTCTTTCGTTTGGGAGAAGTATTTCAAATGTATGCACAGACACCATCACACACTTTTATAATTATTACTGTCAAATTCAGAAATTTATATCCAAACAGCAGTTAAACTTGATGAGTTTTAACTTGTCAGATTACATGACTGTGTTTGAATTTCAAGATAAGGTCAAGTTCTTTTCAGCATCAATGAAGATGTGTACAGTGGGAGCACATAGGTGAAGAGAGTTGGTATTGAGGAGCTAATAACCACTGTATCTATTTCGTGAGAGTGACAACCAGACTAGAACTGGTCCAGTGAACGGAATGGTTTTTAGCAGTGCAGCTAGTTAGGTGGGTTCCTGGAACATGTCAAATGCTTCAGTTTAATCTCAAGACTGCTCAAGATGCAAACTAATGGTAAGTGTGTGATAGGAGACTAGTTCACTAATGTACTAGTGCACATTATAGCAGCTTTCTGAAAGATGAGCAGAGTTTTTCCTACATCAGAATTAAAATTCTATGGGTTTTTGTAAAGTGGGAAAAATAGACCATTGAGGACAATATGTTGTGTTAAGTTAGGATTTCTCATTTTTGTCTGGGGTGGAATGCTGAGGCAAGATTTAGATGTATAAATGATTAGCCTAAACAACTATTGATGTAACTGTCTGTAACTGAACAATGGACTGTTTTTACTCACTGTCTTCTCACACTGTTTTGCTTACACTCTGCCAACCAATTTTTACAGTTCATAAGATGTCAATAGAAATGCTAAAGCAGCAGTGGTAGCCTTAGGCAGTCCAACAACATGGCATAAAAATAGATTGATGTTAGGAAGTGACATACTGTCATAACCAGTTAGTGCATCAATTTCCTAGTTTTATTATTACTTAAATTAGAAAGGTGGTAAAAAAAAGGTTATGTAAAAACTTTCCTTATGTTTTATAATCATCTTTGTTCAAGAAAAATGCCAAATCCAAAATACTTCAATTAAATTATTTGAGCCGAAATGTGGAGGTGATCCAGGCCGATTTAATAATCTCTCATTAACAGCCTTAATTTTCTGCATTATCACTAGGTATTTTTCTTGAAAGACAATTTTGTAAGATGTAATGTGATCACCGAATGAATTTCTACTTGTTGAGCATAAATCTAAGTACTATTTCAATTTTAATGATCTTGCTAAGAAAATGGGTTTACTTAAAAGTGGATTTTCTGTGCAATATGCCATTTTTTCAGTAGGAGGTAAACAGTAAAACTGAGGCATGGAATACACTAAATATTTTAAATTAACCTTGATTTGGCTCTTCGTGTTGTTTATTATAAATTTCTTATTGTTAGCAGTAAATACATATAAAGAATGAGTCACAGGGTTTGATATATTACAATATTTTCAGAGCAGAGATAATGACTAGTTAGCACAAATACTTCCTGGATTCCTGACTGAGTAGAAACTTAATACTGTGCTGACTTAGAACTGTACACATGCCTGTTTTGAAGACGGAGGACAAAGTGCAAAGCTATTGCAATCAGTATTAGTCACATTTTTGGAAATGCTTAGAAAAATGCTTTGGGATTTGGACATGATAATATTTTATAAATTTAGCCAGGAATAGTAAATGAGATTACTAAGAATTTCTTTGCTGCTTTCGAAAAGAAGAACAGCATCAGCTCTTCTTACAGAAGAGATTGTTTTCCTTTCCTCAAGAGGCTAAAATGAAACATTGGTGACCTAGGTTGCTCCTTTTAAGCATGGTTTTGGACTTAAAAACAGTGCTTGTAAATCTTTTCTGTTCACAATTACTAGATACGACTTAAGTGTCCGGTTTGTGACAGTTTATCGCTATCTTTTTGTGTATAAATTCAACCTTTACTCTGATTTTTCAGAGGTACAAGTTCTGTAGAATGGATGGCAGGCCAAGACCAAATGTCAGTTACAGGACACTTGGTAATGCCTTCTGATTTCTTTTTTTTATACTTCTGTGCTACTGTGACAAAACAGGGCAATGGACCATCAGTGTCAGTCTGTTTCAAAACTCTTACCTGAGCCCCTGCAAATTTGCTTTGACTTCAGTAATTTTGCTGTCTGCTCAAATTACCAGTTGCCAGCTAGCAGTCTGGTGGTGTAAAATGGACCGACCAGTACACAGCTTACACAACTGTGCAATCTTTTTTTGGTATGAAAATCCACAGGTGAGTCTCTGTATCTGATGTATATAGGAACGCAATACAGATAGCTGAAATTCTCAGAGAAATCTGAAGCTGTTACTCTCTCCCTTGCTACAAATTAAATTCTACAGGTTTTTTTGAAAGCATTTCCCAAAATATATGGTTTTTCATGGTCATTTTTGGAGAGCTGTAAATAATAGATATTTTCTTCGATTTTCAGCTTCTTTGTAATACTGGCCATGCTGAAGAAAAGTTAGGTTTTACCTATGACAGCATCATAATATGGTAAGTACTAAAGAGCACTAGAGCAATCCTAGGGAATTTGTTTCAGTTCAATTAAATAAACTTCATTTGTACTTTTGAACTAGTATTTTGTATTTGTAATGTGTTTGAAATTTCATAATGTAAGTATATAACCTGCAAATGTTTTAATGAGTAAAATCAGAAATACATTATTTACTTTTGGGCAGAGACAGACACTCCAAGGCAGAAGTATAGATTTCTTCATTATATTCCTCACAGATGTAAAAGTACCTCTAAATATTTCAGTCCTTGTAGAAAGAACTTCTTATAAAAATGTACATCTACAAAATACAGACCATGCTCTTGATACAGAATCAGGATTTGAAGATCAGTATTTTATGTTGTATTGGTATGTATATGTCCATGTAGCATTTCTTTCCCTGCTATTGACATGCCCTGTGTATATATTTTAAGAGGAATTTCTGTCTGTTTTGTGGCCATTTCTGACTGTCAGTTGTATACACAGAAATTTGTAAATTTGTCTTGAAGACCAGCACTGGTTACAAAAGCAAATAAGATCTAATATTTAATGCATTTCTATGTTCTTTCAATTTAGATCTCACTTAGGGAAAAAAGCTTAGGAAAGCTAATTGCTCCTTGAGCAAAATGTCTTTATCTTTTTGACTAGCTGTGTGTTTTCATTGCATACTTAAAAGATAGCAACTTACCTCTTCTTGGTAGCTTTTTCTTTTGAGCATTGAGTCTCATTATAATCTTGTCCTTTGCAGTGGTTTCACTGTGCCAGTTCTTTTTAACTGGTGTACAGCTTCCTTGTGAGAGGAAGAGGAGGGGCAGGCACTGATCATTTCATTGACCCACTGACAGGACCCAAGGGAATGGCCTGAAGTTGTGTCGGGGAGGTTTAGGTTGGATATCTTTACGCAGAGGGTGGTTGGGCAGTGTAACAGCCTCCCCAGGGCAGTGGTCACATCCCCAAGTCTGACAGAGGTCAAGAAGTGTTTGGACAACATTCTCAGGCACATGGTGTGACCCTTGATGGTGAGGTTGTCCTGTACAGGGCCAGGAGTTGGGCTTGAACATCTTAGTATTGAGAATATACCTGGTATCAACACAGGCTGGGGCTTGAACTGATTGAGAGCAGCCCTGCTGAGAAGGACTTGGGAGTGCTGCTAGATGAGAGGCTGGACCTGAGTCAGCAGTCCCATGTCCAGTCTTGGAAGTCCAGAAATTCAGCTGTGTCTTGGACTGCATCCAAAGTAGTGTGGGCAGCATATTCATATTACAGAAAATATGGTCTTGAAACAATCCCCTGCTTGGTGCTGAAAGTAATAATCAGTTAGTGTTTCTTGCAAATAATCTGGCAGCCTTTCTACTTTGTCAAGGTGTCACTTGGGAGTAGGCTTCTGTTACAGTGATTTACCCAGGCCAGGTATTCACCAAAAGATGCTGAATATTTTTTTCTTTGGAGTAGCCGATTACCATGTATGACAATTCTAGGATAAGGAGAGAAAAAAATAAGTCCTTTGTCAAAGTAGAAATACAGTCTCACCGGCTGAAATATTTACATTCTTTAGATGTCCAGTGAAAAATCCTACTAGTAAATGTCATTGGGAGGTTGAGCATTCCCACCACACCCTGCATGTCATTGATGAAGAGGGACTATTCTCTTGAGGGCCTTCAAAAGAACAGTGTGCTACCTGTGCTTTCTAACTCTATTTCTGGAGTTCTTCTATATCTCATTTCTTCTTACCTACCTTATTCTACCTCAAGTTTCTTGGTTTTGTCAGTATTTCTTCTGTTTTTCAGTTAACAAGTTGGATACAGGTTTTTGTTCTATGTCATTTCATGAATGTACAAGATGTTACTTGGGGGAAAAATACATTTGTGGCTTTTTAAGATTAATATATTGTCTACATCTGCTAGCTAGGATGAGGAGTTGCCTTCTAGGTTGCACATGAGAAGACCTGAAAGTCAGAAAATGAGTTCAGAACATTTATTTTTAAAAATCATACTTTTTTTTCATCTCAAATGAGTGGGTAGTAGCTGCATGTAGATGGTGAAGTCTACCTGCCTAATAGTTGTTTATCCTCATGTTTTCTTCATTGTAGTCTGAGGTTAGCTTTACTAAATGAAGCGAAAGAGGTGCGAGCAGCAGGATTGCGAGCCCTCCGCTATCTTATCCGAGACTCCAGTATTCTCCAGAAGGTGCTAAAGTTGAAAGTGGATTATTTGATAGCCAGGTAATTTTCCTCTTTCTTCTTGTTGTAAAGTTCTAAATCACTTGCTTTTTCATGATTGAGGAGAGAAGTATTTTCATATTCTCTTATGTTCTTGGTAAATAGTTTTGTATACACTAGTTAATCCAAATAAAATGCTATCCTAATAAATGATATATTACAAGTAGTCCAAAGAATTTCTTATTTTAATCATAAATGCCATTAACTATGAATTAATAAGGTTGAGATATTAGATAAACTTCATGTCTTAAATTTTGCGTGGGAGTTGTTTGATTCTTTGTATTATCACTGGAGCCTTCAGTACAAAGTCAGGTCTAAAAAGTAGTTGATGTCCAAGAATTTGTGGTCTAAATATAATCAATGATACAACAGAAGAGTACTGAAGGGCAAACCAATAGTGAGATAATACAATCAGCATGATGAATAGATGTAAATAATAGCATTTTTAGGGCTTCCTGTAATTAAATTTTTTATTTAATATGCTGAAACAGATGTGTGTGAATTTCTGTTTATAAATATACACACACAGTTTTAGTGTTCTGCTTAATTTTTTTGGAGCAAAAGGACTTTTCTGATCTGAGAACACTCAAAGTGTGTTGATGTGAAACATTGCCAGTACTTGGTGTGGTCTCATTTGCAAATCACAAATGCAGCTAGCTTGTTGAAGCATTATACTCTGCCATTGTGTATTTGAGAACATTCTGCTGACTTAATTGTAATGAAAATAGCTGAGACAATATAAACTGAAGCTAACTGATCTATCATAACAGGTGTGTTTGCTGAAAAGTGTAGTTTTTAGACCAAAAGTCAGTTCTTTTTCTTTTGTGCTGATATGCATAAATATAAACATGAGTTGTAAACAGTTAAGGTGAAAGTTACTGTGGTTATAAACAAAATGTCTTTTTAAACTTATTTTAGGTGCATTGACATACAGCAGAGTAATGAAGTAGAAAGAACACAAGCACTTCGATTAGTCAGAAAGGTAAAATCTCCTATGTATGATTGTATCTGCTGTGCCGCTCAGTTGTGCTGACTCCTGGTTGTCTCCATCAACAGTGCTTTCTCACAGTCTCTAATACCTTGCTTTATCTTAATCATGTAATATGAGTGATAATTTAAAGGAAGAATATAGTTAAGAGAGTTGTTTTGATTTTTCTGTTTTACCATTTAGCATCTCAAATGTGCTAGAAAAATCTTGCTTTTCCAAACCTGGGCAAGGTTTGGGAAACGCCTATCAAAGAGTGAATGCAAGGGCATAAAAACAACATTAAGTTTCAATATTGAAATTATGACAGCTTCATTGTATAGTTTGTTTAAGCATCTGTGAATGAGACATCAGGAGATTTCTACCATGTGAGAAATGAGGCAAATTGTCACTGAAGTAATCATTCAAGGAAGGCTTATGGACTTACTGCTTTGTTTGTGGCAGTTGAACTATCCAGGTAGGATTTTGTCTCAGATACTCAATAAAACATAGTCTGTCATGGTTACTGTACTGTGTACCTGTGGATGTGAGATTTAAAAGTATAGTAGCTGCATTTTCAAATTCATCCTAGAGAAATTGGCTTATAGACGTACCAGATGTATTCAGGAAACATAACAATATCCTGCCCTTGTGCTGGACTTCACTGTTCTTTATTGTTCTCTTATTCTTATAAAAACTACCAAAGACTGAAGTAAAGTTTGAAGTAGTTGGAGAATGGTTCCCCAGGAGCACTCTCTGTGTTAAATCTCTTTTTGTATTTTAAGTCTACCTAAATATGTTTTCTGTCTTACAGAAGATACAATGTACTCAATTAACACTTGTGCTTAAAAAGAGGGTTTTAAGTATTAAACATGGCTACCTCCAAACCCAAGCAAGCAAAGAACAAAAAAAGCCCTACTATAAAGGAAAAGAATCTGAGGAAGTTGCACTTTTATAAAAGTTCTTTGCAAATCTACTTTGAAATAACAGCTTCAGTTATAGACTCAATAATGTAAATCAGAAGATGGAAACACATTCATAATTTGTTTTATTTGCATCAGAAATTTGTCCTCATTATTTCTGGGCTTTTTTGAGCATTTCCTACTTAAGCAAAAACTTCCATCTTGCATGAAAGAAGAGATAGCAAGAGAAACAAATTCATTAGTTCGATCTGAATAAATGATGGTCAAAGAGAAATATCCAAGAAATCATAAAGCTGACCCTTGGTGGATGTTTTTCCTCCATCATATTGCAAGGGTATTGGCATACACCAGGTGTGTGCATCAAATCCACAGGCTGTGCAGCCATGTTTGTGGTTCCTTGGTGTTGAGAACTGTGTTGATGGAAAGCCTTTTCTAGCATCTTTTGGTACTTACCTATAAAATTCTGTTTTCTTAAAAGACAGTGTCAGACCAAAGCCACCTAGCCTGCTACCACTGAAGTGTACAGCTTTCTCATGTGCTGTCTAGGCCACAGCAATTAAGCATGCATTGGAATAGAGCAGTCAGTACTCTCACAAGGAATACTGTGCTTCCTTAATAGCACATTCTGTATGTTCACATTGTCCTTTTGCTGCCCTGCTCTTGCCCTTCTTCTGCCTCTGTCTTCATCTCCCTCAATGTCTCAGACTTAGTGATTTGATTCCAGGATTCCTAAAGGATTATGTAAAGGTCTAGAAGGGAAGAATGAATGGCAAATGACAGGGAAAAAAGCTAACAAACTTGTTCAGAAGATAATTTACTGAAGCTAAACTGGGTTTTTCCAGTATGACAGAACTATTGTTTTCAGTTTTAAGATTTGGCTCTTTAATCTCATCTTTGGTAGTAAAAATGTCTGTGAGAATTACATAGATTAAAATGAAAACTTTATCTTTTCTTTCTTTTCACAGAGAAGAAAATATAAAATATTTTGTATTTTTACAAATTATCTTTACAAATTTAGAAAAGGCAGTCATAAATTTGTTTTAAAAATATTAGGTTTAAATGGTGTAGGAAGATTTTAAAAAATCTGATTTCTAAACTGGATGTCCAATAGTTTTTGAAGGCTGAGTGCTCACTGCCTGTTTTGACTGCAGCTACAATTCTCTACATTTTCTGGTAAAATCTTTACAATTCAGCAATGTATTAAGCCATGAAAAGGGTGGCGTGAAGTTGCTTCAGGAAGCATTTTTCTATCTAATAGAAGTCAATAAGACATTTTTAAAAAAAATTTATAGTCCAGTTGTTTTCTTTTTAAAGTAGAAGTCAGGGTTACATGCAATATGTGCCATCATCTTTCTTCCTGTTTTCTAAAGAAACATAAATTGTTAATTTTGGTTAAAAGACCAAATTCATTGTCTTTATTACTTATTTCATCTTAGCTACTTGTAAGTAGCTTTCTATTACCTGTCCTTGGTCTTTAGAACTGCATTCTAATACCTAGAGCAGATACAAGGAAATACAAAAAATTGTTTATTCTAATGATGTATTTAGAATTGAGTATTACAGGAAACCTTTCCTTCTCCTGTCTTAAAAACAAAGAAGACAGTGAAGCAGGACAGCTTGTGTCCTCACAGGAAGTACCATGTCAATATCAGTTGCAGTTTCTAGAGTGGATTGGTGCACCTATTCTATTGCTTATTCTTTTTTCTTCTTGCCAGTGTAAAAGTGAAAGACTGTGTGGGTGGTAGAGAATTTGTTTTTTTCCTTAAAGTCCTATCTTAAAGCTTCCTGTTTTGTTGGCGTTAACATTGTGTATAATAAGAAGCTTCTTTAAAAACATGTATTTAAAGATAGATTTGTTAAAACTCTTCCAATATTTTGATCATAGTGATTGATCCCCTCACATTTTAACATCTCTGCAAAAAAAGGTAAAAAACTAATTTTGCACAAATACCTGTAACACATCAAAGTGAAATATAAAGTGGATACAGGACAAAACGTTTCTGGAAGAACTAAAAAGATTTTGTTTTGTACAAGAAAATAAAGATGATAAGCAAAAGCATGGGAAACTACCCTTAAATTTTAGATGTTTGATGGATATTGAGTATTTTTTTATGTCTCATTTTTATTTATTAGTGGAGAGAAAAAGGTGACATGGCTGATTGGGCTGTAAAAGATTGCACTGTTCCCTTTTTAGGCAGCTGGACAAAAACCTGCTTCCTCCTTAGTAATACATCTGTTTAGTGATACTCTTGCTCCGGAAGGATATGTGTATTTAATAGTCACAAATTGAAAAAATGTGTGTGAGCAAGCAGTTGCTCAGCCTTTATAATAAAATCCCGAACTTGGGGGACAGTGAAGAGTTGGTGGTATTGGTTTTTGAGAAGAGTGTTTCCTTACCTTTAATACATCTTGCTCCTTAATTGTATGTGAATTCTGAGTGTCCCAAGCTAACGACTTTCTGTGATGCAGAATGTCCTTAATAAAAGATGAGTTTGTAGTCTACTCTGTGTCATTGGATAATGTTCTTTGTCAATAAAGATATTATTGGGAAAAAAAAACTATGATGAAAGTAGTCTTACTTCTCACTGCAAAAAACATATTTTTAATTACTTCTTTTTAAGATACAATATAAAAATAAAAAACTGAAGCAAGAAGAGAATGGTAAATTGACTAACAAATTGAAATGGAAAAAATCTCTAGAACAAAAGAAAAAATTGTGAAGATTCACCAGATACAGAAGTTATAGGTGAACTAGTCTGTCTAACTGTATGTAGGAAAGAGAATGCTGGTGAATATATAAGTGTATTTAGAGAAATATAAAGAAACCAGGGGACTTTTTCTTTCCTTTTTGGCAGATGATCACTGTGAATGCTTCATTGTTCCCCAGTTCTATTACTAATTCTTTGATAGCAGTTGGAAACGATGGTCTTCAAGAAAGAGACAGAATGGTTCGAGCATGTATAGCCATTATCTGTGAACTAGGTAAGATGATTTTTCTTAATTAATGTTCAGTTTCGACGGGCTTGTCATTCACAATATTCTTTTAATAAGGAATTAGATATTAAGTGTTCTTATTGTCAGTTTCATGGATTTTGGTTATTAGCATGCTATAAACCAAAATTACTTAAGATCTATATATGTGTCCTAGGCAAAGGTTTCAGGTTTTCATCTTTCTTTCACAACTTGATGGTTTTTGGTTGCCTTAAAAACATTTTTCTACTGCAGTTGATGTTCCTTAAAGTAATGGATTTGAAGTAGGGAGATTTCCATAGACATGATGCTGACAAATTTAGGAGAGTTCTGAGAACTGAGCATTTTCCTTTATAAAAATTTTTGGGGTGGGTACTGTAGTTATAGGAGCAGTGGTTTATACTAGCTCCCTAAACTTTCATTTGGGTGCTGATTTTGGAAGTTTTTTCAAAATCAGTCCGTGGGAAATAACTTCAGCAATTTGTTTTCAAGATTGAAGCTTCTGTTTTAAAGAAATAAACAAAATGTTACTCTTACTTCAGTATAAATATATTATCTTTGTCAGTTCAGTGAAGCATAAAAACTCCTTATTGGGAAATCCAGGAACCACTGTATGGGAACTTAGTTGGGAGTTAAGTTGGGAGATGGCTGGAGATTGAGTGACCAGTGGTTTTGTGTATGATAAATTAATCTAAAATTGCAATTCATTGCCAGTGTCATCCAGTTCCATTAAAAGCTTTACATGTGCCTCAGCAGTGTTCAGGACAAATAAGATCTCCATACTTGAGATGACAAGTTTGTCATAAGCCATGAAGTGTCTTCAGTCACTGGCCAAAACGACTTGTTTTCCTTCATCTAGCACTTCAGAATCCTGAGGTGGTGGCTCTTCGGGGTGGTTTAAGTACCATCTTGAAAAATGTGATTGACTGTCAGCTAAGCCGAATAAATGAGGCTCTGATAACTACAGTTTTGCACCTCATTAATCATCCAAAGACGCGACAGTATGTGCGAGCAGATGTAGAATTAGAGGTGAGTGCAATTTTACTTCTTTAGTGACAGAAATTAAACACTATTTCTCATTAAAATGTTTTACTTTTGTCTTGGATTTCCTCTGTGTTAGTGCAGAGTGTCTGATGTTTCAGTCTAAGAGCCTAAGGTATATAAAGCAGGAATAATATGACAGTTTGGAGTGGGACTGAGGAAAGGGCAATAGTGATTTAACTGTGTTTTCATGTGAAAATAATGCATATCTTTCTTTTGTTCAGCGAATTTTAGCCCCTTACACAGATTTTCACTACAGGCATAATCCAGACACAGCAGAAGGACAACTCAAGTAAGTGTTACTGCTACTACTTGTGCTATCAGTTATGTTCATAGCATTGGAATTAAGCTGTACTTCCTTCCAAGCATTAATTCCAATATTATTCCAATACTAAATTTCTAGAAGTTGAGTATAGTAGGCCAGAGTGCAGTTTTCTGAAATACTGTTAAGCATTTAAGATTTAAAAAGGGCTTGTTTAGCCTAGAGAGGAGAGGGTTTAGGGAGCCCTCTGCTGAATAGCAACCTTTTCACTACCTGTGAAAATGCTTTCAAGATGATGTAGCTAGCGCTCTTATTAGTGGTGTAAAGTGGGAGGACAAGAAGCAACAGAGACAAATTGAAGCCAGAAAGACTTCAACTTGATGTAAGTGGCAGGGGAGATGATTTTCTCTGTGGCTGGTCAAGAGTTAAGAGTAGGTTGTCTGGAGAGGTCCTGCTGCCTCCATTCTTGAGAGTTTCTAGCACTCAGCTGGATAAAGCCTTGAGTTTTTTTGCAGATAATCCAGGCTGAACTACAGAAGCTTGTATATCTCCTAAAGCTCTGGACACTGTAAAAGGAGTGTGTGCTACACACTGCATTTGCTGAGTTCTTACAGAGGGGTTGAACTAGATGACCTTTAAAGGTGCCTTCCAACCCAAACCATTCTATGTTTCTACAGTCTGGCCTAGTCTGATAGCTAGTGACTTTTGGATCTCCTGAGATGGCTTCCAACTTGAATTATTCAGCATTTTTTAATTATCAAATGGGATTAGATGCTTAAGTCTGCATAACTGCGTAAGGTCCAAATCTTTACATCTCTGCTGTAGACAGTGTCAGTGGAGGTACAGAGTGATTAATCTGACCCCTGTAGGTGTTTTTGATGTTATCCTTCTCCTGTGGAAACTCCTCTGGAAGCGGAAAAGTAACAGTAATTAAAAACTAAACCTTTTCTCTGTGTATATACATTGTGTAAAATCATATGTACACATATATGCATGCATAAAACATTTATTTTAATTTGGATTTTGTCCCCCATCTCAGTTAACTACCATTTAATAATAATACTGTAATAGTAATAATACTCTAATACTGTTTGTTTTGTAATTATTACTTGCATTGTGACATTTGTTGTTTTAATGGCAGAGAGGACAGAGAAGCACGATTCCTAGCTAGTAAAATGGGAATAGTGGCAGCATTTCGATCATGGGCAGGTAAGATTTGTGTATTGTTTGAAACTGAATGATTGGAAGTGTGATTTTACTTTCTAGTATAAATGACACAGGATCTGCCTCATCTGATATTCTCATTTTTATCAATACCTTCCTATGGTGCTACTTAATATGTGTTTTGATACTGTAAAATTGGAGAATGCGAAAACTAGGTTTTTTAGACTCCTGACAAGGCACAGCTTTTCCCCCCCGTGTAAAATGCCCTGTAAATTATATTTTGATGGTCATTCTTGAGACTTGATAGGTGAAAGGATGTTTAAAATAACATCATATCATAAGAATTTGCATTTGAGATGGTTTCTGCCACGGTAAATGAAATTTTTTTGTCTGTGTTAAGAGATACTGGCAAATACTTTTCCTGCTTTTATCAGCTGCCATAGCTGAAGACAAATTAGAATTGGACATAGTTTGCAATTTTTCATGTCGAAGACATTTCTAAATCATAAAAGTATTTTTTTTCATTTTACTGAATTCTTTCTCTATGATATTACAATTTGTAAGATGAAGATACTGCCTCGGGTATTGCTTTTTTTTGTCAAGACACTGTCTTGCAAATGTAAATCAGTTAATATAAACATTTAACACAATTTTGAGTGAGATTTTTCCAGGCTGTACTTAGGCTGTTTTGAGACACTCCTTGTTTTATTTTTTAAGTTCTGAAAACAGTTGCTAAGCTTAATTTTAATATCCAGGTATCCTTCACATTTCTTGTGTGTTCTCACATGATTGGAGAGGAAGCATGTGATGACTTTGAAACTTCCAGAAAACAGTTTCTGATAGGTGTTACTGCATCTTCCTAGACTCAGGCCCTTAGATCTAAGAGCTGTTAGAATTCACCAGAGACTAAAAGGAAATGAAATAATTTTTTAGGTTAAGATACAACTTTTGATTAAAATTCTTTACAGTTCTGCTCAGTTGATAAAAACCTTTCAGGCTTAAGAGTTACTCATTACAGACAATTTTGTCTTTTTGTCATTTCTTTCATGCGTACGTTGTTTTCACAGATGACTTTTGAGTACTGTTCACAGTAGGAAGGACAAAAGTAGCACAATTTTAAAATGAGGAGGTACAGTTCTGTGATTTTGAAGTTTTGTTAAATATTATTGATTGGGAAGGGCATGATATTAGAAAGGTTGAAAGTGTTTTATGATTAGTAATTTTTTTCATGTATGCTTGTTTTCAAACTGGAAATCTAATTTAACAATGTGTCCATAGACCTTTCTTTTGTTGATGAGGGAATATTATTATACATTTAATGTTTTCTAGGTATTATCAGCCTTTGCAAACCTGGAAATTCTGGGATTCAGTCTCTTATTGGAGTACTCTGTATACCAAATATGGAAATCCGGGTAGGTGGTGAATATTTAGTACTGATGTAGAAATAATGTTTAATATTTTAATTAAGTTATTCTTTTTAACATTTTAATGGTTTAAATAAACACAGACTTCAGTTATGAGACAGCTGTCCTTGAGTTTATTTAACCCCCAGAGTTCAAGTCTGTAATTCTGTTACAAAATTCCTTTGAGGTTGGCAAGGACACTATGTATGTGTGACAAAACGGAGTAGAGAAAAGTACATAAATTAATTTTTATTCTATTGACAAATCAAAGCAAGTTTACAGTAGCTGCAGTTGCAAGTTTGAAGCATAATAACCAAAGTTGAATTCCAGGTAAATAACAATATTTCTTCACAAATTAAACTTACTAGATAAAAGTTGATGGTTCCAGGTGTAACTGTTCTAAAAATCTGCAAACCAAGTAACCTGAACCTACTATAGCATTCACAGTGACAGTAAGGGACAATTCAAAAATCAAAAAACCCATGGTCTCTTCTCCAGTTTATTTCAGTTTGTGAAAAAACACTGCAAAAAATGCATCAGTGTTAGCACTCTAGAAATCTCAAGGTCAGTATTAGTAGTGAAAAAAGGAGCAAATTCTGTAAATCTGTAAAATTCCTGTTGTGTTATGTTTTCTTTGGTAGCGAGGTCTGCTTGAAGTTCTCTACGATATATTTCGCCTTCCTCTCCCTGTTATTGCAGAAGAATTTATTGAGGCACTTCTCAGTGTAGGTAAGTATTTAAAACAGATGACATAAGAATTCTGTCTGTTAAGCTCCTGTACATACTTGAAACCTTAGCTGTCCCTGTGTATTGTAAATTGCCTTAGTGTTAACTGTTATATCACTGAATGTATTGGGTGCTCTGAAATCCTGTTTAAAATTCTTTATCACCTATTAAGTGTTGTAAATTTGATGAAAGACCAGCTTAGTTTGGATTAACACAAAAGACTGTAAGGTGAGCACTACAGATTAGACTTCTTTGAACTGTCAGGAGTACTCAGAATTGGTGGATGTGTTAGTGAGTACTACAGAAAAGTTAATAGGCAGTCTTTTCTATATATTGTCTGTCTGTTAGCTGTCCCCATTGGGCTTTGACTTCTGCTGTTTTGAGGGCAAGTGCATGCTTTTTCATGTCTTTAAATTTTACCAAGTTAGTATTTTACCTTTAGAATTAATACTTTGTAAGCCCAAGAGAATTCTCTACTTTTTAAAAATTTATAAGTAAATAAATCATTCTTTGTTGGAAGCTTGCTACTTCTATATATGGATGCACCTTGTAACATTTTAGGTGCTAATGGTATTTTCTGTTAAACATATTTAATGTGTTTATGAAATGGAAATATGACTGTTTTTGTTGACACTTAGATACAATCTTTGTCCTGGCTTTCAAGGTACCCTTGCTTTGTTCAGGACTTGTTAGAGATCCCCTCTGACAAAATTTTCTGTAATTTGAAACCACCTGAAATAATATTTGTGGACAAGGATTATTATTTACATACTGACTACCACTAAAATAATACAGTGAAAGCCAATAATTATAATTACCATTTGTCCATATTTTCTTGTTCTAGATCCAGGAAGGTTTCAAGACTGCTGGAGACTTTCTGATGGCTTTGTAGCTGCTGAGGCTAAAACTGTTCTACCCCATCGAGCCAGGTCAAGGTGAGGCTTTACTGAACTTAACTTAGTCTAAACCATTCTTCATGTTCGTTTTGTGGCAGTGTGGACAAAACATTTCTTGTTTTCATGCAAGAATAGTAAGAAATGTACTTTCTAAACGATTTCCATACTTTTTTTCTCTTTAGGCCTGATCTCATGGATAATTACTTGGCTTTAGTGCTTTCTGCTTTTATTACCAATGGACTTCTAGAGGTAACTAATGACTTTCAGCTTTAATAGATACTTACTACTTTTTTCCTGCAAGAGTTCAAGTAAGATGTTACACATTAAATGTTGTAATATTTTTTTGCTTTTTGAAGGGTCTGGTTGAAGTGATCACAAGCAGTGATGACCATGTATCTGTCAGAGCAACTATACTTCTGGGAGAGCTTTTGCACATGGTAAATACCACTCTTGGTAACTACTTGTAAATAGGTATTTGTTATTATAGCATTAAATTGTCTTCCAAGCTTGAAACATGTAGTTTTCATCTGAATAGTGGATTAATTTCACGTTACATCTTCTGACACTTTATATATTAAGACCAGTATTATTCAATAGGAAGACTGTTTGAAAGTATTGAGAGTGCTAGAGATTCTGTTCCAAGGCTATCTGTAGCTCTGACTCTCGCCAGGACACTTTCTTGCCATAGCAGCAGTTGTATTTTAAGCTGGAACCCTGCAAATGCACCCACCAATAACTATGTTTAGGAAAAGGACCAAGGTTAATTTTTGCTTTTCTTAGAATGATGGTCAGCAGTCTTCTGACAGTGTGTTTAACTTTTTGCCTCACAAGGGAGACAGATGAAAATTCAAGCTTGATGTGCTTTTGGCACTTGATGTTACTCATTCAGGCAGCTCCATCTTGGTGGAGTGCTCCTGCTGCAGGGAAACTTCAGCTTCATTCCACTTCTGTGTACCTAAGATAGTAAAAGATTAGTTTAAGAGAGAAAAGGTACGGTAAAAGCTGAGATGATTATACTGTTTTTGTAAACACTCCAGTGCTACATTTCAGCCTTGGCTTTTTATAATTACTATATGCTATTTTTCTGGTTTCCTGAATTCTTTTGAATGGGAGTGATTGTTAACTCACATTGGAGTTACAGATATTTTTTGATTTTCTGAAGAGATGAGCTGTTAAACAGATATGACTACTGTTTCTCAAAAACTGAAAAAAAAATTATCTGTTTATTTAGTATTTGGAAATTTAAGTAGTTTCTTTATCTTCATCTTCTTTAGTTTCCAAAAAAAATTGCAGAACTACATATGTTTATTAAAAGCAGTTAAATGTCCAGTAACTTAGAATGTTATGTTAATTAATCAGGGTTTCTTGTGCAGTAATGCTTTAGTAGAAACCATCAGCTTTAACTGGATTTCTGATTTTAGGGTTTTTTACTACTTTTATGCACATGACATAACTACTATATAACATAATTACTACTTTTATGCACATGCACATCTGGTGCTTTGCAGGTTTTTGCAAGTTACAACTTGAACTCCAGTGGAAACAATATGTATTATAAAACTCTGTTTCTAGTTACTTTCTAGTGTAATTCAGCTTCATTAGTTAGATCACAAATTCAAAATAGTGTGTGTAATTATGCTCTGACATTAAGCAAAAGGCAGTTTTGTTGTCATAAATTTGTGAAAATCTTGTGAAAAGCAGTAGATTCTTTAAATGTTGATCCTAAAAAGATGGATGAAATTGTTGTAATGAGTTTTTCTAACTGGTCTTTTATTGGGTTATTTGTAGGCAAACACAATTCTTCCGCATTCTCACAGCCATCACTTGCACTGCTTACCAACACTGATGAATATGGCAGCATCCTTTGACATCATGAAAGAGAAAAGACTGTAAGAATTCTGTGTTACGTTTGAAAGCATGAAGTTCTGTCACAAAATGCCATCTTATGGGTACTTTACACAATTGAAACTTCCTAATGGAAGAAGTAAAACAATTTTATAAAGTATCTTGTCTTTAATACGTGTTTCTCCTACTTCGTGTTCTTAGTTGCTTTTCTTTGTAGAAGACAAATTGACTGTGTTGAAGTTTCTTTCACCTGTAAAAATGTATTTGTTAATTACTCTTGCCATTTCTGATCTGTCTTGTCAGATCAGTATTCTGATCAATGTATCATAATGTTCTGTCCTTCATTGTGTTGTCAGTGATAAATTTCAGCATTTTTTCAAACTGCTAGTGTAAAATGATAAATGCTGCTTGTGGAGTACTTCGTAAAAGTACTGTACTTTTCTGTTTTTTAGTTTTGAAGGTTTTATATATGCCCGTGAAAGATTTTGATGTGCAGTGACACCATTCATTTTCAAAAATAGGCATATCTGAAATTTCAGGAGAGGATGTTTCACATGGCCAAAGTGGTGGGGTGAAAGAAGGGATAAAGAGCAGAAGACTGATGCTTGTGCAGTTCATGGAATATTTGTACTTTTTGTCATTTCTGGACATAGCTGATGGAGTAGTAAGAATTCCCTTTTCTGTTGAAAGAAAGTGATTTTTTTAGAAGACTTTGAGGATCTTGGCATTGGTCAGCACTGCACTGTTTTATAGTCTGAAAAACTGTAATCTGTGATTAAATTTAAATAATTCAGACAAGTGACTGAATCCAAAGGTACTTTTTTGAAAATAAAATTTTAAAAGTACTCTCCTACACCATGATAATTTTTGTGTATGGGGAAGAAAGATAGACTTAACTCCTCTTTTTTTACACTTTGTTTTTTTTATTTGCTCAGTAGGTGAGGTTTTTTTCTGCTACCACTGTGTTTTACTCTTGGCTGGCGGTTGTCATTTATGTTATCCCTATCTTTTCCCAGAAAACAGAAACATGCTGTTGGAACTGTTTAGATATAAGAGCAGGAAGTGTACTATTGATGCTACTGCCACCCTTGCTGGGCGGGGATGAGAATGTGTGAGAGACACTTCGTTACTCTAAGTTGAAGCTAGTGCTCTCAATATCCAGTTTCTCTGCAGGATGTCTATCTACTGTGACATCTCACAATGGAAATCAACTTTAAACTTTACAATATTCTCCCTGAACTGTGACAGATACCACTAATTTCAGGGCAGCAGAAAAGTTATTAGTGAGGGTAATACTTCAGTGCTTAGAAACTCTAAAATATAATTTTCTGTATAATTTCAATATGAGACTGAGTCTTGTGGATGTATAAAAATGTATCTCAGGAAAATTATTTTCTTTGCTTCAGAATTGTTAGTGAGATCTTTCTTGAACTGTTTACTCAGGAGGCAGTGGTCCTCCTTAGTCTGGTAACAATTGCCAAATACAAATTATATTTTTTTTTTTTCTATTAGGCGAGCAAGTGCAGCACTCAACTGCTTAAAACGTTTTCATGAGATGAAGAAAAGAGGCCCTAAACCTTACAGCCTCCATTTAGATCATATTATTCAGAAAGCAATCTCAACACACCAAAAAAGGGATCAGTACCGTGTGCAGAAAGACATCTTTATTTTAAAGGTATTATGATAATTCATTTTTCAAACCTGAATTTGACACTGTATTCTGGAGACTTGGATCCCACCCCTCAAGCTTCACTCAGTGTAATTCAGAATCATTTGTGTGATTCTATGTAGTATTTTTTTATCTCATTTGTCTTGCGGGTACTTGTGGATACTAAATTGCATTTCTAGAAATTGAGGAATGAAATTCCAATAATTTTTAATGCTTTTTGCGACCAGTTGTAATCTCTTATTTTTAGGTTCTTAATGCAGTCCTGTAACCAAAAAATTTACCTTCAAATGCACATTACTGTGAAATACACAGTATGATTTTTACACGAGCAGTAAGTACTTTATGTGGCAAGACTGAAAAAAATGATGCAGGAAAACCTGCTGTAATTTTTCATGTCTGTCTTCCAGGATACAGAAGAAGCACTCATCATGAATCTTCGAGACAGCCAAGTTCTCAATCACAAAGAGAACCTGGAGTGGAATTGGAATCTAATAGGGACCATACTGAAGGTGAGCTTATAAAGGCCATGATAATATGTTGAAGAAATTGTTTGGGGAAAAAGTCTGATGTGAGCTTTGACTTTCTAATATTCATTCCAGAGTACATGTAATGATTTGTTTTATTTCAGGAAATTAGACTCTCCTGAGTTTAGTGAGTGCTATAGTCTCTTTATATACAGCCCTTAAACTATATTCAAGAACACACAGTAGTTAAATTCACAGTTTTTCAAAGAAGCATGTATTGAATGCTCTGTGTCTTTATTTGTATAGAAATCAACTTTATAGAATTAGGTATATTGTCTTTAAAGCTGCTAATACTTCAGACTGCGGAGGGATACTGCTATGTTCAGATTCCTAGCAGATTTTTTTTAAATAATATAAGCTGAAGGTTATAGTAAGAGATGGGTTCTAGCTCAAACTTCAGATGCTTAGATTGAACCACGTGTGAAAATTTCATTGAATGTTTGGAACTAATGCAAATACTTCTGTAACATCAATTTAATGACAGAATTAATTTCTTTTTACATCATAAATACCTAATGGGGTGAGGGGCATTGTTTTAAATATATTTAAATATATGAAATACATTTAATGCGTAGATTTTAAGATACTACCTCTTTTTGTAATACTTTGCTTGACTGAGAAAACTTTCTGAATACTTAGTGTAGTCTTCAAACCAAAATTGCTCCAAAATGTCATTCTGTGCATCAAAGCCATCCTTCAGTTGAGTAGCATTTTTTTACTGTCTTCTGTGTTGTTATAAAGATGGTGAAACTACAAAAAAGGATTAATGATGACAGTCGTAATCAAGACTATGTTGGTTTTTTTTTTTTTGAGAAAAAGAAAAGAAACTAAATATTTCTGTGCCTTTTTTTCAGGGACCGATAAAGTTGAAAGAGCAAGAATCTGTCTGGTATAAAGACCTGAATATGTTTATGACAGTAGCTTTGCTCCAACAGATTTCACTGTTTACAGACTTTTTTACTGCCATTATAAGATGTACTGGGTTACTAGATAACTATCATTAGTTATAGATACTTTTATATTTGATTGTGTATTAAAGATATTATCAGACACCTGTTTTTCATAATCTCACTGCTAATTAGTCTGTGTAGTATTTTGACAGTGGAAGCCCTATGTAGTTGACCTCTAATGTGTTTTGGGTTTTTTAAACTGAAATTTATGTCAAACAGCCAGTTTCTCTGCCATCTCAGACCTCCCCAGCAATGTATTTTCTAGTGTCCTGTCAAAGAGTTCCTAATGTCTGAAAATTGGGGACTTCTTTGTGAATGAGAAGTGTTGTGTGTTTTCTGACTTACTCCTAACCATTTCTGTTGCTTTGTGACACCACCATAAAACTGAGATGTTACCAGAGTGGTCGTCTTTAGTCCTCTAATGAGCAGGATCCAGATCCCAGGGTCTGAAATTTGTTATTTCATGTGGTTGCTCACCTCTTCGTTGTCTGTTGTAGCCTTGTGTCTGTGGAGCATCAGCTCTCTAACCACCTCATTGTGTGCATCTCAGGTGGTACCTTACTGCCTTTTTCATTTGCTCAGCTTGCTATCTAAGCTGCTAAAAGAGAGCCAAAGTGTCAGCTTCATTTGTATCTGGCACTGTTACTTGGTGTAGTCAGTTTTGCTAATCATTAACTAGTGCGGTGTTTGTCTTAATACTGGAATACAAACTGGAAATGTAGAACTGTGTCATGTAGATAGGAAGGAAGAATGTTTGATGCACTTTTTCCATTCCTGACTGGAAGATACTCACTAGTAGCAACAGAAAGAAATCTGAAACCATAGAGACAACAGATGGCTATAAATACTGAGGAAAATTTAATGAAGAAAGAATAGGTCCTGAAGAGAATATTATTTTTCATGTGGTCCTTCTTAATACATCTTACAAAGTATCAATAAGGGAATTTAAATACCATTTTAATAAGCACCGTTTAAGTGATCTGTGATAGAATAATGACTACTTTTAAACCAAACTTGATGAATATTCAAAACAGCAGCCAAAAATTATTTATGTGATGCTTATCAAATTTTTTGTTATTTGCAGAAAAGAAACTAGGCAAAACTGTTTATTTTTCATCAGTTTCTCAGATTTTTTTTTGTTTTCATTAGAATTGTGGTCTTGTACATGTAGCACATGGCCACCATTACCTGTCCTTCTCTAGAAAAATACAAAAAATTCTTGAAGCAGACAGTGTGGGCTTTTCAATAAAGTAATGACTTTTTTAAGATGTAACATTAGGGGCAAGAAGACTTTCTAATTATTAGGTAAATACAACTGATAGAAATAAGTGATTTTTACTGACTAATCAAGGACTGTTGTACAAGTTTCATATAATGCTGTATTTGCTGTTTTTTCTAGTGGCCAAATATAAATCTAAGGAACTACAAAGATGAGCAGTTGCACAGGTATGTAAAAATCATGTAGACTTTCTTTGAAGAAAGAAATTTGGAAAACTGGTTTTTACTATTGCAAAAAAATACTCCCTAGATGTATTTTATTTCTAAAACTTAATTACAGATAAGAAGTTAATGTGTAAATAATGTAAGGTGTGTAATTAAGTTGCAATATTTGCTTTAATAAGCAGGTGTTTAATCTGTGTGCAGGTACTTTATATATTTTGTCCCTTAGGTGTCATACCACCTTTGCAAATGCTAAATTTCGTTTTAAACCTTAGGAATGTTACTGCTTGATATTTCAAATAGGACTATTTTATGTCAGAGCTTGGAAAATTTTTATAGAACTGTCTATAGTTGTACAGTTTTTTAACTACAGCTTTGATCAAAAACCAAGAGGAAATTATTTCTAGTTGCTATTAAAGGCAAGAGAAGCATGTATAATTAGCGAAAAAAATGACAAAACAAACAAAAATCCTCCAGTACAGCTCTGGTTCCTTTCATGTCTGTGGTCAGTAAGACATTTTTATTACTTTTTTGCCTGTGTGGTCATAGTGTTTCCAATTAGTTCTTGGATGTGCCTTTTAGCACGTGTTTCAGAAAGAGATTATGTTATTTTGAAGAATAGGTATGTATTTGTGAGCATGAAAAGCTTCTTCCTGAATTGGGGGAAAACAAAAGATAGAATATATGCGGAAAGTCTTGTGTGGCTCTGTTACAAATTTTTACCAGAAGTAGTCAGAGTATTTTTCTGAAGTATTTACAGCATAAGCAGTAGTCTCATTCTTATCATGACCATAAATTAATTTTGGTTTTATTTTTTCGGGGTTTTCCTGAAACGTTAATTGCCAGCCTGTACTTCGGGGTAAAGGATTATTTTCCAAATCTGGTGATTTGTAACATTGCTTCTTTAGAGCAATGTCTGCAGTTCTGACTGTGACACCAACACACTCTCCTCAACCTGCCTATGTGGGACAGTGTTCCTGTTCCATGGGTTTGTGCTGTACTCAAGCATTGTTCAGTGCCTAAATAATTTATCCAAATTGAGAAAATCTGGAATTGAATTGGTGTGAAGCTTCTATTATAGTTCATTGACCCTTTCTGCAGAATTGGGAGCTTAATGGCTTTAAAGTGCTGTTGCTCCTCTTCAATTACAAATGACTAGGCCCCAAATCTCTCTAGTTTCTGTGCTGTTGATAAAAAATTTTCTGCCGCTTTGTTTTTCAAGTGTAAATTACACTTATTTTTCCTTCCATAAATTGATCTCTTCTGTAATGTTAGTGTTGTTACAATGATCTTACAGCTGCTAAAGTGAAATTCCAGGTATTTTTTTAAAGATTCCTTCATTTCATAGAAATACAATTAATGCAGTTTATGTATACACACAGCATCACAGAATCATGGAAAAGACCTCAAAGATCATTGAGTCCAACTGTTCACTGCTAAAACATGTTTCCAAGTGTCATGTCTATATGTCCTTTAAATCCCTCTGGAAATGGTGACTGCAACAATTCCCTGGACAGTTCAAATGCCTGACTGCTCTTTGAGTCCAGAAATATTTCCTAATATCCAATCAAAACTTAGTTTGTGGCAACTTGAGGCTTTTTTCTATCAATCTGTCACTTGTCATCTGGGAGAAGAGACCACTTCCACCTGGGTATAGCAACCTGTCAGGGAATTGTAAAGAGCACTATGGTCTCCCCAAGCCTCTTCTTCTCCAGGCTAAAACCCCCTGCTCCCTCAGCTGCTCCTCATTGGACTTGTGCTCCAGACATTGCTCCAGTTCTGTCGCCCTTCAGTGGACTCACTCCAATGTCCTTCCTGTAGTGAAGAGGCCCAGGGCCCCAAAACTGAATGCATGTACATTGATGAACACACATACATGCTCAAATATACACATAGATACATACCTGTATAAATCTGTATGTTAATATATATTTATTGCTAGTAACCCAGAATAAAATACATTTTATTTGACAAAACTTAATTAAGCTGTCAGGTTTCCTCTGTAATTGGTCCTGTGTTTGGAGTTAGGGGTAGTGGATTATTCTGACTTTTTCAAATTTGAGTGCAATTCTGTAATTAAGTTTTCTTGATGCCTAATATATCTGATGGATGGAATATTTTGATGAAATATTTTGTGTTATTTTAAAGCACAAAATATGTGTTTATTTTTTGAAGAATTCGTCTTCAAGAGAGGAGGATCGTTGCTGAAGACTTATTCCTGTGATGCAAAACTCAAGCTACATTGCTTATTGTGATTTTAAAAAGTCTGAGAATGTGTTAGCAATCACTGTGTTATGCTTCAGAAATGGTTAAGCAGGGTGTTTGGAAGTAGTGTTGCTGAATAAATGAGACTTTTTCCTGTCAGAACAAGAAAATGGTTTTTTCCCAGTAGCAGTAACTATAATAGCTGAAGAAAACTCAGGTCACAAATTTATTTTCTAAGCTGTTTGTTAGTCTAGGTATACCATCTTTGAAAATTGCAACAGGATAAATTACAGTGGAATAAATTATGAGAATGAGAAGGAAACTACAGGTTCTGAGAAGTTCCTTTGCTTATATTAAGTCATGATATAGAAAACCCTTTTATAACACACAGTACAGCAGTATCTCTAAAATTAGATAGAGTCACTACTGTTACTTGCTACTCTTTTGTTAAATTTTTAAGACTTACTATGTTATATGGAATCAATTTTTTCTACTAGCATACTTTCATATTGTGAGAGTGTCCTTATCATACTGAAAAATAGCCAATTCTGTTTTACTTTCTATAGGTTTGTAAGAAGATTGCTGTATTTTTACAAGCCTAGCAGTAAACTCTATGCTAACCTGGATCTGGACTATGCCAAGGCGAAGCAGCTCACTGTTGTTGGTTGTCAATTTACAGAATTTCTTCTTGAGTCAGAGGAGGTAAGAAATTTTCAGCTACAAGACTGGAAGCAGAATGAGTAATCTTTCTGAATGCCGCCTGGAAAAACCTTAATTTTGGTAAAGACTTCTGAGATTTTGGGTGTCAAATCTAAAATCATCAGTGTAATTAAGAAACACAGTGTAAAATACTGAGGAAGATGACTGTTTATGTAGAAGTTTTATTAAATAAGCTTTGTTAATTGCAACTTAGAGCTTGAAGGAAATTTTTTATATTATTTATTCTGTGTATAACCTTCCTTTTCTATCTACTTCTTTTGTTCTAAAGACTTGTACCTCGGGTCAGAGGAAAATGTCATTGAATAATATTTTGTCCTTTTCCTGGAAAGAGAGAATTAGTCCTAAGATGTTTCCATGCTTAGCTCCTTTTATTTGCCTTGAAACTTCTTCTTCAGTCTGAATTGTTTTCCAGTCTGCATTTCTGTTTTGTGTCTGTGTTGTGCTTGTACACTTTTAAGAAATTTAAAGTAATGAGTTTCAGTAGAGAAAGAGACACATTTCTATTACTAACAGATGACACTCCTCTTTCTTTTGCCAGGATGGACAAGGTTACCTGGAGGAATTGGTTAAAGATATTGTACTTTGGCTCAACTCTTCATCAGGCATGAAACCTGAACGTAGTCTTCAGAATAATGGGTTACTAAATACCCTTAGCCAGCACTACTTCCTGTTTTTTGGTACTTTATCTTGTCACCCTCATGGAGTGAAAATGCTTGAAAAATGTAATGTGTTTCAGTGGTGAGTACTTTTATTTGGTTTTAATTGTACTTGCAGTGTAATAGTTATGCAAATTTTAAATTGTGAAGGCTACCATCTGAAAAGCTGGAAACTTTAATGTTATTTTGGTGTAGTTACAGGTAAAGGTCCCCATTTTTTTTCTAACGTCTTCTAGTGTGTCATTACTAAGCAGACAGAGATGATTATGGCATAAACAGCTTCCTTTTTCCTTTCCACACCTGTATCACAGAGATGAGTATCAGGAAGGATTACAGTGTACTGAAAAATGCAGTGTGAGAAATAAAAATACGCAAAACTCAAAACACATTAAACCATGAAAAAACGGCAGGTACCATACTCTCTGTGAAATGTTGATGTGTATTGCACTTAAAACTTCAGTCCAGTATATTTAAGTGAAGTTCTGAAGCTCAAATTTTTTTCAGTACGAATAACTTAGCTTCCTTTGGGAATAAATTGGCCAGTGACTAATACTAGTCTATCAACACACGATAAATTTTAAGTAAAAATGCAAGTGTTTTAATGTACTCTTTTTTATATTTTTTGTGATTTTTTGAAAGCAAGTTTTTTACTGGCTTCAAAAACTTGATATACAACGAAATCTAGACCAGTTAATAAGTCTAGCTTAATGGCAAGCTTTATGCACAATGTTTTACAATGAAGAATTGTTCACAGAGCTTCGTGAGCACTAATTTTTATACGTATAATCACAAAATATGCTGACAAAATTTTTGCAGAGTATTTATAAAAGGTGTTGCTTTGGGCTTTTCCCCTTTCAGTTCAATGGATTATTTCATCCCTATTTGACTTTATAGTTATAACAATTTCAAGTTACTCCATTTCATACAAGAACATACTTTGTATTCCACATTTATAGTAGTCAAAAGTATAATTCAAACCACTTAAGTTCAAATTATTGATGGTTCAAGCAGGTTCAAATACTGGTTTTATTTTCTTCTTCCTCCCCTTTCATGCATCCAGTCTTCTTAATCTTTGTTCTCTGAAGAACCAAGATCACTTGTTAAAATTGACTGTTTCTAGTCTGGATTATAGCAGAGATGGATTGGCAAGAGTCATCCTTTCTAAAATCCTGACAGCAGCTACTGATGTAAGTTCAGTTCAACTTACCTTCCTTTGTTATTGCCCTCTATACATTTATTTTATTATTCAAGGTGTATGACTTTAAGTTGTTATATATGAAAAGGGTTCTTATTTTTTTTATTCAAAGAAATAAAACTCCTACGAATGTAGCTTCCAGAATATGTTGTGAACTTCATACCCTGTATTGTATTTATGCTCAAGAAATTAACTCCTTCAAGTAGAGCTTTCTCTCATACATGATGGTGGCTTAGGTCTTGATATGTATAACTAAGTGTAATGTGATTGTTTAGGTCAGTGGCATCTTAAATCAGTTGTGAAGGTATTGTTGTCACAATTCCTAGCAGCACTAAGCATGTTAGCCTTCTAGTAGCAGATACAGTTCTGAGAATGATTGAGGTTACTCAGTGCATTGGAGTTAAGTAGATGTTATAGCTGCTGGAATGAGGGGTTGGTTCAGAAATAGGCATTGGGATTTGTTCTTTGGAATCAAAGAAGGTGAATGGGGATAAAAAATATAGTTAGGTGGATTTGGGAGAGGAAACTCTTGACTTTTAAGGTAACATTGTTAGACAAGCAAGCACTGATGTCAGGGAGATAGATGACAATAAAGAAGTTGAAATATAATGAAAAGAATGTTCATTACTTCAAATGAAGTTTCTTTTGTCTGAACAGACAGAATATGTTCTAGAGTAGATACAAGAGAGAAAAACATAGGTACTAGCTTTAAATGTCTCACTGTATTTTGGAAGAGGAGGACATAAATTGAGGATATTTCTCTAAGACTGTCAAAGATATGAAGATTCTTATGGATAAAGAGTGGAGTCAAAATATTGAAGATAGTTGAGGTTGAAGGACTGATTTATTGAAAGATAAAGCTCCCTACTGACTATAATTTTTTTAATTGTGTTTTAAAATCTCTTCAAAAGATATAATAATACAATAATAAAAGATATAGTATTAAATACTTAGAGTGACCAGTTTACTAGTGATCTTAGATTGAATTTTCCCGTATGCTAAGCTAGAAATAGCTGTCTAATAAACTGTAATTTTAATTGATAATGTGTGCATTACAGTTGCTTGCTGCAAAATAGAATAAATGAAAGGTACTTTTAGAAGTTATAAATCATTAACTGTGTTAGTTATTTTCTGCCATTCAAGAAAGCATTTTCCTTACTTTGCAGAGCTGCAGGTTGTATGCAACAAAACACTTACGGGTGTTGCTGAGAGCTAATGTAGAGTTCTTCAGCAACTGGGGGATTGAGTTACTGGTGACCCAGTTACATGATAAAAATAAAACTATTTCTTCTGAGGCACTTGATATTCTAGATGAGGCGTGTGAAGACAAGGTGAGCATCCCTTCTCTTTCTAACCTCTTTTTGGTATGCTGCTCCTAAGCTCTTCCCCACCCCCTTCCCTAGTAGCAAAGTACAAATATGCAAGAACCTAGTGATGGTTTCCTTTCTCCATGGTCATTGATGGACTTCATAAGACCCCTTTGATGAAACTACTGCAATATTACTTACAAGAAAACATAGACTTCTGGATTATGCCTGTATTGAAATAGAAATTGTAACTTATTTTGTTCATTATATTTCTTGTAAAGTAATTTATATTTATTGACACAAGATAATCCTAGAATTATCAATTTTAGCTAAGTTGGCATTTGATACTTCTTCTATAACTTGATACTTGCTGCTTCATTGCAGGCAGAGTGTTGTAGTTATTGCAGTTTTCAGAATTATATAGTGCTCAAATACTCTGTGTTTTTAATTATTTTAGGCCAATCTTCATGCTCTTATCCAAATGAAACCAGCTCTTTCACATCTTGGAGACAAGGGTTTGCTTCTACTCCTAAGGTAAATGTTGAATATGCTGTTTGACTTCTGACTGTGGAAACAAATAATTGTTCTTTTTATTCAAATTCTAGAAGTTATTTAAAGGAGAATGTTAACTGTCTGATGTTTTTTTACAGATTTCTGTCCATCCCAAAGGGGTTTTCGTATCTAAATGAAAGAGGTTATGTAACAAAACAGATGGAAAAGTGGCAAAAGGTAATGCTAAGAAGAAAATGTTTGCTAGATAGGAGGAGGAATGGTGTAAATATGCAGATTTAGAATAGAAATACTTAAAAAACAAATGCATTTTAATATACCTATAAAGCGCATGCAAATATATTTATTGCATCAGTGACATGACATTTTTGTGGAAAAGGTTGACAGAGACTTACAGTTCCACAGCTTCTGTGTACATGTGTGCTTTTGATTTACCAAGACCGTTACATTATTTTGGTATTTCAGCAAATATTTCAGGAGTGTAGTGACCTTCTAAAATAGGTTGTTGTGGAAGGTCATAATCTAGAGAAGTGTGCAAAGGAATGCTAATTTTCAAGATACCTGTTACCTCTGGTTGTTGGTAATTAAAGTTAAACCTAGAACTCATAAAGACAGAATTGGCTGATGCTGTTAGGAAGTGAAGAGGAACACGGGACCTTTAAGAAAAATTCATTATTGTCATAATTTGAATGAAACTCTTCATATGTTATTTTGGTTTTGTAATTGATTGTAAGAGATTGGTCTCATTTCTGTTGGCAACTTTTTTAGTAGTTTGTGTCACTTCTCAAGGAGTACTGAAATGCATGATGATCTATTGAAATTGTTTGAGTGTGTCAGATGTGAAGTATTTCTTCCTTTTTTTAACAAATTCCCTGAAATAATTATGAAATCAGTTGTTGACTCTGCAAGCTCGTTATATGTGTGAAGTGCATTCATTTTTTTGAGCCCACTTTCAGATCATAAAAAAATTCAGTCTTTCTTAAGGAGCCTTCCTCAATTATTTCTTCCTTACAAAGTCTCATACTATAACACCAGGAAGCACTAAATGTACTGTGTCAACTCTCATCTGTCTTCTTACAGGAATATAACTTAAAGTATGTTGAATTGATTGAAGAACAACTTAATGAAGCACTTACAACATACCGCAAACCTGTTGATGGGGATAACTATGTTCGTCGGAGCAACCAAAGGTAAATTTGGGAAAATGTGTTTTGAGGCACAAACTGGTGGGACTGATCAGGAGAGCTGTAAACTGAAATGTATGAGGGGAAAGGGGTGCCAACAGGATTTCAGGTTTTTTTACTGCTCCTGGAGCAGTACATCAGCACAGTATGAGAAACACACAGGATGACCTGGATGCGTTGCTTAGCTCCCAGAGTTTTAATACTATTTATTTCAGAGCTTTTATATCATTAGAGCTTTAACAGAACTCATTTTATTAAGATTTAGTAGATTGAGTCCCATGACTGGAGTGCTGGAATGGAGGGCTACAGGCTTTTCAGGAGAGATGGGCAGATGAATGTGTCACTCTATATAAGGAAGAGGCTTGATTATACAGCTCTTAGAGTTAGTGGTGATGTGGTTAAGAACCTCTGGGTGAGGACTTAGGGGTTGGAAAACAAAGGGATGTAGTGGGTGTCTACTACTGATTGCTCAGCCAGGATGTTAGTACTGATGAGTCATTCTGCAGACAATTAGGAGAAACTTCTGGATCAGTAATTCTTGTTCTTATGAGCTTCCTGTGGAAGATTTTAACTTCCAGGGGTCAACTGCAAGTATTGTAGCGCAATGACAAGCAGCCTTGGAAATTCTCTGTAGGAGATGTCTTCTTTGCACAAGTACTTAGTGAGCCAATGAGGAAAGATGCCCTTTTCAACTTGCTGTTTGTGAATATAGGACTTGTGGGAGATGTAATGGAGGGGAGTTCTCTAGGCCACAGTGTTCATGGCATGGTTAAGATAAAATTTTTCAATGTAGTGAGAAAAAGCACAGCAGAGTTCCTACCCAGGTCTTCAGGAGAGCTAACCTGGGGAGCTACTTTAGCAGAGAACATTTTTGAGGGCCAAGGTGTCCAGAAGTTCTGGTCCATCTTTAGGAGCTATCTTTTAGAAGCACAAGAACAGACAATCCCATGGTGTAAGTCAAGCTAGTGGGGCAGAAGAACCACCTTGGCTGAACAGGAAACTCCTCATGGAGCTGAGGAGAAAAAGGAAATTAATTGTATGATGTCTAGAAGGTCACCCTTCATAGGAAGGCTATAAAATTGTGATTCACGTAAGCAGGGTGAAGGTATGAAAGGCCAAAGGTCATTCAGGACTGAAACTGAGCACTGTTCTGTCTTACAACAAGAAAGAGGAGGTCTGAAGAAAACACTGGCTCAATACTTGCTGAAGATGGTCACCTGACTTACAGAGATGAAGGAAAAACAAGAGATTAATTAAGATTCTGTGATTTTTTTGCTTTAGTCTTTAGCAATATTGATAGACCTTGGGCTGCCTGGTCTATCAGTAGACCAGATATCCCTGAGCCAGAGATCCACAGATGTGGAAACTCTGGCTTTCCATTTGTGGACACTAGCATTGTAAGGGGCCATCTGTATCAGCTCAATGTTCACTAGGTCATGGCTCCGACCAGGCCTCATCAGTACTAGCTTGCCAGTCCTGAGGGAGCTAGCAGATACTGTATCAGGACTCATCTCTTATCATCCACCAAAAGTCTTGTGAGTCTAGGGAAGTCTCTGCTTATTGGAATCTAGCCAATTCATTCCAGTTTGCAAGAAGCACATAAAGGAAGTACAGACTTATTAGTGTAACCTCAGTTCCTGGAAAAATTATGTAGAAGATTATACTGGGTATTGTTGATAGGCATTTGAAGAACAATGCAGTCATCAGGCACAGTTATCATGGGTTCACTAAGGGAAAGTTTTCTTTAACTCAGTTGTTAGCCTTCTGTGATAAGGTCACCCATCTGTTGGGTGAAGGGAAGGTGGTGGATCTTGTTTTCCTGGACCTTGGCAAGATTTTGGATGCTGTACTTAACAGCATCCTTCTGGACAAGTTGTCGAGCTGTGGAATGAGCAAATTCATGGTGTAGTGGGTGAAGAACTGGCTGAAGGACTGCGCCCAATGGGTTGTAGTGAATGGGACAACATCTGGTTGGTGACTGGTCACACCAATGCTGTTCCTGAGGGCTCCACCCCAGGGCCTGTTCTGTATCAACANGAAGTCCTTGGGCTTGTCCTCTTTGGAGAGACGGAGGCTGAGCAGTGACCTCAGTGCTCTCCCCAGCTTCATGAGGAGGGGAAGGGCACAGGGAGGTCCTGAGCTCTTCTGCCGGGCATCCAGGGGCAGGAGGAGTAGGACTGGCTCAGAGCTGAAGGGGGACGGAGGGAAGGTTTAGACTGGATACTAGGAAGCATTTCCTTACCACAAGGGTTGTGGGTGGTGACAAAGAAGAGCAGGCATCCTGGAGAGGTGGTTGATGCCCCAAGTCTGTGAATGTTTAAGAGGCATTTGGGCAGTGTCCTTAGTAACAGGCTTTAACTTCTAGTCAGCCCTGAAGTGGTCTGGGAGTTGAACGTCCCTTCCAATTGAAACAGTTTGTTCCTTTCTAAATTCCCCAAAAGAATTCTCTGTTTGAAAAGAATCAAGGATAAATCATTGTATTACATTGCAGTGTAATTTATTTTAGAATAAAATATTTTAAGTGTTGAGAAACCTATGTATGTTTCTCTCTCTGACAGATTACAGCGACCACATGTCTACCTGCCAGTTCACCTTTATGGCCAACTGGTGCATCATAAAACAGGCTGCCATTTATTGGAGTCTCAGGTGAGAATAATCGTCTATAGCTTGAAATATTTTAAAGATCGCTGTAAACCTTTTGAGAAAAGGTTTTTAAAAATATGGCATTTAAATAAACATTGCAGAAGAAGTTGATTATGAGTCTTAAGTTGTGAAGACAGTCTTTGCCATCTAATCTCATGTAAAATTCCTTCCTGACATTGAAATATCACCAGAATACCTTGCAACATTTTCTTAAAATGACTAGCAAAATCTTAGCATGGAAGGCCAGTTCATAAATAGAAAAAATTGTTCGTATCTGTGGATTGTATATTGACAGTTATATATGTGGTAAAACTATGCCTGTCCTTTTAAGCATACAGAAATGGGGAGATGTGGGAATAAAATCTTTCTAATATTTTGAAAATCTAAGAAAACAAACCCTAAGCCATAATTGCTTGAATTCACTTTTCATGTGGGATGAATTAATGAATTAACTATGCTCTTTGAAAAGTTTGAGAGAAAATGTATATAGTAATGTGTATAGAAAGTGTATTGCAGTGTGTTATTTGACTAATCTATCATCTTTGTAATATCTGGAATAACTTCATGCAATCTGATTTCATTAAAACTTCCTTTTGCATTTTCACTGCTGTTAATTTATGGTTATTATTCCAGAATTACCACTGTTCTTCCTAGAGTGCGTGATTTAAATTATTGCTTTAACTTTTACTATAAATGCAAGAGAACCTTTTTGACTGAAGTCTCCATTTTCGACTTATTTTTTTCTGTTTTTCTCCTTCAGAGTATCGTTACAGATCTAAGTTACACTGTTCGTTCCCCAATGCTGGATAAGTGGGAAGGAATTAAGCAGCTGAAAGCAGCCCTTTGGGCCTTGGTTAGTAATATATTTACAAAGTTTTGCAGTTGTTTAGTTCTGTTATAACTGTTGATTCTTAAATAACTAAGCAAAATTCTATAAAAATAAGAAATTAGGGTTTTTTTTCAAAAAAGTATATTTTTCAAGTTGGCATTTTGTTCCATAACTGTACTTTCAGTTGAAAATGATTCATCTATTTCATTCTGAGGTTTTTAATAATCACTTAGTCTTTTTTTCTTTTTAACAAATGAGAGTAACACATTGCTATATGATTATTAGTATGGAACTGGTAGTTACAAACTAAACCATGGTCTGAGTTTAATGTATTTACTGTGGTAGTCCCTAATGTTTGTGCAAGGACATTGGCTCCCAGTGTTGATTCATGTGGTCATGTCACCCTGGTAATTGGGACAGACAAAAACCTAGTGTGTGTGTGTGTGTTTCCAAGCTACACTGCTAAATGTGCTTCTTGTCTTCCCCAAAGTTAGTTTTGGAACATTTGTCTAAGGTGACTGTTACTGGAAGATACTGTAGATATGTAACAAGATGCCTGTGTAAGAGGAATGTATAAACCAAGATCATGCTGCAGGCTACAGTAGAACTTGTAAAGTGAGGAATACATAGTAGTTCTAACTTTGAGCAGCTTTAGGTATTATACACAGTGTGCTGAGTGCTTTTTTGTAGTAACGCTGCTAATACAATAATACAATGGGAAATGCCAGAAGGGGTACTTGGATCTTTTAACTGCTTTGAGAAGATGTGGCTTCAAATGTATGACCAACAAACAAAATAGTCAAAGCTTTACATTGGTAGTGCTGCAGATCACATTAAGATCAAAACTTACTTGACAAATTTCATTTCAGGGCAATATCGGATCATCGAATTGGGGTCTTAACTTGCTACAAGAGGAGAATGTAATTCCTGATATAATGGCACTTGCTCAACATTGTGAAGTTCTGTCTGTTAGAGGGTATGTGCATCTGATTTATACATAAAATTTTCAGATTGTAGTTGTGATCAGTTTTCAAATAGCTTTACCTGATCTACAAAAATACAGATTTGTACTTTATTGGAAGCAATTATTAAAGTCAGTGATGATTGAGTAGAAAATTTTGGTTCTCTGCAACCGCAGAATTGTGTAGGAAGTCTTAACATGCAGTAAACAAATGAAGTCTATGAAAAAATGTAGGTACTATTTTTCTCCTGTTCTATAAAACAAAATACTTGCTGTTTATATCTCTGTGAGAATTTAAAATCTCTTTTTAACATATTTAAAAGCATAAATAGATGGTATTTTCTCTGATATTGCTACTACATAAATTTTTGGCCTTTTTTTCAAAAGGTACTTTTCTACTTCATGTAATCAGACTCTTGTGATAATTTTTATTTTTTAATAGTATCTTATTCTCAGATATATTAATGAATTTCTTAAGCTTGCATTGATTTACAAATAAAAATTATGAATATACTATTTGTCAGTTTTGTGAAGTTTCTCCTGAATTGCTTTGAAAATGCTTCCTTTCAAATGTGAAGTAAGTTTAGTTAAATTAGGTGCTATTATTATTGTTCTTTTTTCTACATATACATGAAATACAGAACCTGTGTCTACGTGCTTGGTCTAATAGCCAAAACTAAACAAGGATGTGACATTTTGAAGCATCACAATTGGGATGCAGTGAGACACAGTCGTAGACAGCCTTGGCCTGTGGTCCCTGATGACATGGAGCAGCTCTGCAATGAACTTTCTTCTATACCCAGCACTCTTAGCTTGAACTCTGAGTCTACCAGTTCTAGGCACAACAGTGAAAGCGAATCTGCTCCATCAAGTAAGTAACCAGAACACCAAAACAAGCAAACTGGAGAAAAAGGAGCAAGCAAACAAAAAAAACCAAAAAAAACCAAAAGCAATCTGCAAAAAGCCCAACCCACCACAAACAGCATTTTGATGTTCTTACCAACTTTTTAGCCGGATGAGGTTCAGGCCAGTAGTGTAAAGGTCATCTTGCAATAAAACAGTACAAGCAAGAGGACAGTTATGTCCATTCAGAGAAATGAAGGGGTTGAAACAGTGTCTTAGCTTCACATTTGGTTTAGAAGAAAAATTTTCTCATGAGGGTAAGTTACTAATTTTTATGTTGAGTCATGGCCATTTGCTGTAACATGCTGCAGAAACTGCCATGCTTAGGTATAAAAATACACTTGGTTGTCCTCAAAAGAATATTCTAGAAAATAAGTATTTATGTTCTCTGGGTGTACACATACACCCAAAACTTTGCTGTATTTAAATTATTGTATATTTCAAGTACCTAATGCATTTTATTTTTAATATGGATACTTGGAATTTAAATTAAGAAACAATCATGTTTAGGTATCATTAAAGCAGTTCTTAGGTTATAATGCTAAAAGCTAGATGTTGCAATGAAGTAAGATAGTATGGCTTTTCTTTTGAAGCAGTGAGATCGTCAGCTCAATTAATCCTCAAGATAGCTAATTTGCATGAAGTTCCGCAGGAAAAAAAATATTAAAGTTACAGTAAATTGCATAGACTCCCGCTTGGGCTTCTGCAGAATGGCTTCCTATTTTGCAACATGGTTTGTAGACTTTGAAGAAATGCCTATTTTGTGTGACAAAGTCTCTTATAATTTCAGGTATGTTCATCATGGAGGATGACCGTTTTGGTAGTACTTCCACCAGTACTTTCTTCCTAGATATTACTGAAGATGCAGAACAAATATTTTATGTCAGACCTGGACCTTCAAAGGACAAAGACCGTAGTCCCTTTCCGTTTTTTTCTTCTAGTAGACTTGTGAAAAATCGCATTCTAAACTCTCTTACTCTGCCTAATAAAAAGCACAGAAGTAGCAGTGATCCAAAAGGAGGAAAGCTGACATCATCTGACAGTAAATCAGGCCTGAGGCGAAATCGTACAGTAACAGAACCTAGTGGTAGCATAGATTTTCCTGCTGGGGAAGAATTGAACCCTGTTTTCAGAGTTCCAAAAATTCAGACTTTACGATTAGAAACTTCTTTTGTTGGAAGTAAGCATGTGGAAGATACTGATTGTACTCAGAGTATTGGAGAAAATGATCTGAAGCTTCCAAAAGGTCTTGGAAATGAAATTCATCGGGAAAACACAAGCAAAGAAAAGCTAATAGGAGATGGTACTACACAAACACATTTCAAAAGTCGTAGCTTAAGTTTTAATACAGATACCACAACAAGTGGCATAAGTTCAATGAGCTCGAGTCCTTCAAGGGAGACTGTAGGTGTGGACACTGCAGATGTAGATACTGACTGCGGAAGTTTGAGTACTGTCGTAAGCACAAAAACAGTTAAACCAAGTCACTGCTCAACACCACAGTCTAACCACNCTCTTTTTAACATATTTAAAAGCATAAATAGATGGTATTTTCTCTGATATTGCTACTACATAAATTTTTGGCCTTTTTTTCAAAAGGTACTTTTCTACTTCATGTAATCAGACTCTTGTGATAATTTTTATTTTTTAATAGTATCTTATTCTCAGATATATTAATGAATTTCTTAAGCTTGCATTGATTTACAAATAAAAATTATGAATATACTATTTGTCAGTTTTGTGAAGTTTCTCCTGAATTGCTTTGAAAATGCTTCCTTTCAAATGTGAAGTAAGTTTAGTTAAATTAGGTGCTATTATTATTGTTCTTTTTTCTACATATACATGAAATACAGAACCTGTGTCTACGTGCTTGGTCTAATAGCCAAAACTAAACAAGGATGTGACATTTTGAAGCATCACAATTGGGATGCAGTGAGACACAGTCGTAGACAGCCTTGGCCTGTGGTCCCTGATGACATGGAGCAGCTCTGCAATGAACTTTCTTCTATACCCAGCACTCTTAGCTTGAACTCTGAGTCTACCAGTTCTAGGCACAACAGTGAAAGCGAATCTGCTCCATCAAGTAAGTAACCAGAACACCAAAACAAGCAAACTGGAGAAAAAGGAGCAAGCAAACAAAAAAAACCAAAAAAAACCAAAAGCAATCTGCAAAAAGCCCAACCCACCACAAACAGCATTTTGATGTTCTTACCAACTTTTTAGCCGGATGAGGTTCAGGCCAGTAGTGTAAAGGTCATCTTGCAATAAAACAGTACAAGCAAGAGGACAGTTATGTCCATTCAGAGAAATGAAGGGGTTGAAACAGTGTCTTAGCTTCACATTTGGTTTAGAAGAAAAATTTTCTCATGAGGGTAAGTTACTAATTTTTATGTTGAGTCATGGCCATTTGCTGTAACATGCTGCAGAAACTGCCATGCTTAGGTATAAAAATACACTTGGTTGTCCTCAAAAGAATATTCTAGAAAATAAGTATTTATGTTCTCTGGGTGTACACATACACCCAAAACTTTGCTGTATTTAAATTATTGTATATTTCAAGTACCTAATGCATTTTATTTTTAATATGGATACTTGGAATTTAAATTAAGAAACAATCATGTTTAGGTATCATTAAAGCAGTTCTTAGGTTATAATGCTAAAAGCTAGATGTTGCAATGAAGTAAGATAGTATGGCTTTTCTTTTGAAGCAGTGAGATCGTCAGCTCAATTAATCCTCAAGATAGCTAATTTGCATGAAGTTCCGCAGGAAAAAAAATATTAAAGTTACAGTAAATTGCATAGACTCCCGCTTGGGCTTCTGCAGAATGGCTTCCTATTTTGCAACATGGTTTGTAGACTTTGAAGAAATGCCTATTTTGTGTGACAAAGTCTCTTATAATTTCAGGTATGTTCATCATGGAGGATGACCGTTTTGGTAGTACTTCCACCAGTACTTTCTTCCTAGATATTACTGAAGATGCAGAACAAATATTTTATGTCAGACCTGGACCTTCAAAGGACAAAGACCGTAGTCCCTTTCCGTTTTTTTCTTCTAGTAGACTTGTGAAAAATCGCATTCTAAACTCTCTTACTCTGCCTAATAAAAAGCACAGAAGTAGCAGTGATCCAAAAGGAGGAAAGCTGACATCATCTGACAGTAAATCAGGCCTGAGGCGAAATCGTACAGTAACAGAACCTAGTGGTAGCATAGATTTTCCTGCTGGGGAAGAATTGAACCCTGTTTTCAGAGTTCCAAAAATTCAGACTTTACGATTAGAAACTTCTTTTGTTGGAAGTAAGCATGTGGAAGATACTGATTGTACTCAGAGTATTGGAGAAAATGATCTGAAGCTTCCAAAAGGTCTTGGAAATGAAATTCATCGGGAAAACACAAGCAAAGAAAAGCTAATAGGAGATGGTACTACACAAACACATTTCAAAAGTCGTAGCTTAAGTTTTAATACAGATACCACAACAAGTGGCATAAGTTCAATGAGCTCGAGTCCTTCAAGGGAGACTGTAGGTGTGGACACTGCAAATGTAGATACTGACTGCGGAAGTTTGAGTACTGTCGTAAGCACAAAAACAGTTAAACCAAGTCACTGCTCAACACCACAGTCTAACCACCTGCCTCTCTCAAAATCCAACTCTGTGTCCCTGGTTCCACCAGGGTCTTCTCATACCCTTCCAAGAAGAGCCCAGTCTCTTAAAGCTCCTTCTCTTGCTACAATAAAAAGTCTTGCTGACTATAACTTCAGCTACACAAGTTCTCGAGATGCATTTGGCTATGCTACACTAAAGCGCCTGCAGCAGCAGAGGATGCATCCCTCACTGTCTCACTCAGAAGCCTTGGCATCTCCAGCAAAGGATGTGCTGTTTACTGACACTATCACCATGAAGTCTGGCAGCCTGGATTCTCGACTAACCCCAAGCCGGTAAGAAATTATTACATGCTCATTTCTTACTTCAGTCCTGTAAGAACAACTTAAGTGTCTTCCTAATATTTTTTGTATCTGCACCTAAAAGGGACAGTTGTTGCAAGGTGATTCATAACTTCACTGAAAGCAGTACTGGTATTTAATGAATAACAGAAGGATCATTCTCAGCTTTGAAAGTGCTATCAGAGAAGCCTAGCTTTCATAGCTACCATTATTAAAGTTGCAAACACACCGAATTGCTCATGAAGTCAGAGTTGTATTTCAGAAGAGAATTTTCTCGATGTCACTTGGGGAGGTTTTAGGACAGGGCCTCCTGCCAATATGCTATATTTGTGTTCACTGTGGCACTGAGTGTTATCACTGATAGGAATGTCAGTTTGGCTTCTTAGCTACAACAGATCAAAGATTCTACTCATAGCATTTATTTTTAGATGGCAGTGTCACCTCTTTATTTTTGAGCAATATTAGATGTTCGGAAGACTAATTAGAGACTTACATAAGATGTCTAGCTCTTGACATTGACACTGTTCCCAGCTGCAACTGTCACTGCTTAATAACCTTCCCTTAAAAGCTCTTGTATTAAATTTTTCCTTAACATCATCCTTTAGCTAGTGCCTTGGATTTTCACATTACTGTTGAAATGGAAAAGGCACTTTTTATCTCTGTTCTTACCTTATCATCTCTTGAATGAGAGAATGTGGAGACACTACCAGAAGATGAGTCATCTGCTTCGTGCAGAAAAAGCAAATGCTCAGTCCTTGAGCTGCCCTCTTCATACCCAGTTGCGTGTGTATGTCCTGATTAAAAGGAACATCCATTTGTTGGTACTTTCACATCATTCTGGAAAGATGCCATGAAAGATGCCTTTGTTCTAGTAAGTTAAAGCTAGACTGATTATGTTGGTTAGATTAAGGATGATACAGTAGTTACCTTGTGCTATCCTGGAAACTGGAAGTGCCATTCTTTGCTCTGTCACTGGCATCCTGTGCTAGTGCAGGAACGAGTGGGTGTTATTTCAATGGTAGTACAGGTTCTGTAATGGCTGTAACTAGTCTTCTACCATTCCTTGCAGTCATGTCCTTGATGTGCAGAGCAGCCTTGCTGCAGTGGACTTTGATCCTGCACGCGGTGTCATACTGACTATTCCTGGTGCTTAACTGTTCATGTTCTCTTGTGTCAGTGGATAGAGTCAAGGATTTGAGCTGACCTGCTTAACTGAAATGTCTGGAGTGCTTGTATCTCTGAGAAGGTTAAATAATTGCAGATATGCATACTCAAAGAGAGATTCAGATTGTGTTAGTTGCTAATACAATTGATTGGAATGACGGCAGTGAAACTAGTACATGTGTTTTTCTTGCTGGTTATGCTGTGTCACCACTGAAAAATTATGGTCCTTATAATTTCAGATTGTATTTACTAATAATATATTCAGAGTACATTTACTGGTCCAGCTAAAGCTGTCCTTAGCTGTTTTTTAAAAAAAACTAGAAAGAAAAATTCTGTGCTTTTTAACTGCCAGATTAATTTTTCAGTCTTCAGAAAAGTTTTATTTATGGTTTATTGACATATTCACATGTTAGTAGCAATTAACAGTCATAGATTTAGTTCTATGATATTTTTATTTGTTATTTTTATTCAGAAGGTTAAAAAACCTTTTTCTTTGCATAAATTTTGTGAGGATCAACTTCCCACCTTTGTTTTTAAAGACCAACCAGAACTACCAACATGCGTATCTTGGATCCTGATAGTGGCTCTCACCCTATCACCTGCAGACACACTTTCATGAAAACTTTGTAGTGTTTATCACTGCTAATGGTATATCTGTTAGCTTTTCTAGGAAAAGCAGGGACAAACATTTAGAATTAACACTTCTATCTTTAATTTATGTTGAGGGTAATTATAAAATGTTTTGTTGTTAAGTAGTTAATGCAGTTGGTAACTTTTTGAGCTTTATGATTACACAATTATTTAGCTTGGAAAATACCCTTAAGATTGACTCCAGCTATTAACACAACATACCCAAGCCCTCCACTAAACAATGTCCTTAAGTGCCACATCTACATGTCTTTTAAGTATCTTCAGGGATGGTGACTCAGCTACTCCCCTGGGCAGACTGTTCCAATGCTTGACAACCCTTTCAGTGAAGAATTTTTTCTTAATATCCAATCTAAACCTCCTCTGCCACAAACTGAGGTCTTTTTCCTCTTTTTTTGAAGTATGGCTTGACTTCTGTTGTGAGTCCACTGCTACTGTCACTAGCATTGGTCAGAATTACCAGCAAGAAATCTATTGATGTTCTCTGTTGTATTTTGTGCATTTCCATTGCATAATAATTTCTTGAACCTTCCATGGTCAAACTTTGATAATTTAATTTTATCTCAATATAAATCCCATCTGTAGGGATAAGAGGACATTTTATTGCTCATCTAAAATAAAAAACTGATTGAAAACTTCTTCCGAAGCAAAAAGTCAAAAAATAAAAAAATGTTCACTTTACCCTCCAGTATGTCATAATTTGCAGTAAAAATTTACTGTTCCTGAGGTGTGCTTTTGTGTCAGCAGTCCTTCTTACTTTTAATACGCCAGAATGAGAAACTGCAATTGTGATTTATTTGTTTCAATGTTACAGGTTCATGAAAGCTTTAAGTTATGCTTCGTTAGATAAAGAAGATTTATTGAGTCCTATTAACCAAAATACACTTCAGCGTTCCTCCTCTGTTCGCTCCATGGTTTCTAATGCTACCTATGGTAGCTCTGATGATTACATTGGCCTTGCTCTTCCTGTGGATATCAACGAAATATTTCAGGTATGCATGTGTTAACTGATTTGGTTCATTTGCATTTTTTTACTAAAAGACAGTCAACTGTTGCCTTTTCATCAGAAGAGATTAAATTTAGAGAAATGAGGAAAAACAGATGTAGTACTTTAAAGAAATGCATTTTGGAGAACTAGAGTTTCTTTTCTAACTGTTCTTCTAACCTGTGTACGCAAGATCACTAGGCTAATTTGTGATTTAAAGTCAAATAACAGCAAAGGCTTTGTTAGAGGAGTGTTAATCAGTGGTGACAAATTTGCTGTCAGAAGATTTTTAGTTGACATCTGGCTTTTTTACTAAAATTAGCATAGTTGGTGCAAATTCATTAATTCTCCTTTAGGCAACCAATAATTGACATGTTCATCAGTCATCTATAAAGTATATGTGTAATCACACAGTTAATTCCCTGATACCATGGTCTGTATTAAATAATAGATTATTTTTATATCTATCATTATAGTATTATATTATATTGTTTTAACTTTGAAGATAAATATATTTAAGTTAGAACAGATTATTTTCAGTGTCTCAGCAAATTCCTTCCTCTTTCTACTTGATAGAAACACATTCCCATTTAACAAACTAATGCATCATGGGCTGTAATTTTCTGTTACTTAATTATCAAAACCAGGACATGGTCTGTGTCAAAGGTAAAAGTGGGCTTCCTTATTTTTATTTTACTTCATCTTTGCCTTTCAAATCTAAATAAATTTCTTTATTTCTTACAGTCTCAAAAAATTGCTAAACATAAAGCCAAATCATGTTATATCATGTATCTGCTTCTGTTTTTCCTTTGTGAAATGGCTACTTTCACAGTCTTCGTGGAGTATTTGTTACCTAATTTCATCTCTCAGATCTTTTTGTAGTTGAGACATGCTTCAGCTCTGCATCCTACAGGCCACATTTTAGATGTCCTGGTTGTTTTTGTACTACATTTCCAGTACCTCCAGTGGTGTAGTGTGATTCATGGACAGATCATGAATGGCCACTGTGGGTCTCTGTTTTCCTTACAGCCTGTCACCACCATTTTAACATTTGCTAACTCTTCATGAGCCTTTGTTAATAAATGTTCATTCACAAATACATATTTTTCTCATTTGGCTTTTCTTTAGTACTCAGGAGCTCATTCTTAATTTCTTCCTCTTACGATACATTTTTCCTGAAGTAAAAGACACACAACATTTAAATGCCTCATAAAAGTGGTTTGTTTCCTTGTGTTTGATTATGACCTCTGTTAATTTTAATTTTCACTTGGGTATTCCAGGTAAAAGAAACTCCCTATTTCCAGAAGAAAACTACTCCTCCATTTGATGAGCATGGATCTAGGGTCTTTACTTCTGATGCAGGAGGTACTGGTCTTATTCCTCTCCTGTTGCTTTCTGTTGTTTATTTGTATATTGGCTGGGTTGTTGATTTATTTGTTAATTTCTCTTTACAGAAAACATCATTTTAGCTGTTAAACTTTGAGGACTGTGTTCTGGAATCAGGATAGTAGGCCATTAATTCCCTGCTTTATTTAGATTGAGCTAATGTGTTGCTTCAAAGTTTGGTCCTGCTCTAAAAAATGAAGGAGGAAAGCCTGCATATCTCTGATAACGTGAGCTACTGCTGCTCAAAGTCTGGTAGTGATGCTGTATTACAGGAAGTAACAAAATTTAAGCTTAGAAAAATATGAATCCCACACATGGAACTATTTCCCTTTGATTACACATTTATAGGAACTTATTACAGTGTTAGATGTGTATTTCAGAAAGTAAATTGTTTTTCTGTGATGTGCTCCTGACAATTTTTCAGTGAAAGTGATGAGACCAGAGAATTGCAAGTGCTCTAATGCCTGGCTTGCTCTGGAATGTACCTCCTATTTACTCCAGAGAAGTCAGAAATCTGTAGGGTCTTAGTATGTGTAAGGCTTGACAATGCTTTTTTTTTTAGTAGTTTATTAGGGTAGCTGTTGTCCTTTGTTTTGGGGTTTTTTTCCCTTTTATATTAATATTGTGCACAAAGTTCATTTTGCTGGAAGTGTGTTTCTGTTGTTTGCTAAGTTTCAGTGTAAAGTAACTCTTGTTCAAAACTGTATTTGTTTGTTTTTTCCACCTAGGAAAGAGCATGTCACTAAAGTGTCTTCTGCTTGTTTCTGCATTGCTGAGTCTAGTTTCTTCCTGTCACGGTCACTAAGTTACAGTTTTTTAAGTTGTGGGGTTTTTTGCATTCATGCATGTGTAATTTCAGCATCTGGTATATTGTTGTATTAATCTCGTTTGACATTATGAAAATTGGTAATGTATTGGTGTTATGTGGGTATTAGTAATGTTGATACCCTGTCAGGATTTACTACTTAACCTTCTTACTCTGTGTGCTTAGAGGTTGAATTCTGTCCTTTGCAATGTTTTGTTATGTATAATAAGTTGGGACTAAAACTTTGTCTCTTTCTCAAATGCTAACAATCTTGGGAGTTTAACCACTCAAAAAAAAACTGTATAGGTCTTCACATGCACTCCATCCCCAGCCTTAAAAGGCTTGAAAGTGGAAATTAATTGCTGGTTGCTTGGTTTTGTGGGTTTATTTTGTTAACTGAATCTTATTTACAGGTCTTCCATCAGGTGCAAGTGATGTTGTCAAAAGCCCTTTCCAGATGCTGCGCCAGCAGATCAGTCTCACAGAAATAATGAATACCAGCCGTTCAGATGCCTGTCAGTTCTTAGAAGGTACAGAGGACACAGGGCTCCAGGAGCACACAGATGAGAACTGTCTTTACTGTGTCTGTGTTCAGATTCTGGGTTATCAGCCTAACACCAAAGTGAGCTCTTCCTATAATCGTACAGGTTAGTGTTCCCTGTGGAGAAGTGTGATAAAACTGATAATACTGGCTTTTGTTCATCTTTAAATAATCTGCAAACGTGTGATCTTAAAGTTATTTCTCTAATAAGCTCATTATGTCACCAGTGGTATTGCTATGGTCATTTCCAGCTTTCCATTTTTAGTGTTAGAAGTAGGTGCCTGCATGTTCCTTTAAGTATTCCTAAAAGCATGTCAAAATAAAATATTTTAAATCTCTTTTAGTTCTTAAAATGTGTGTTCTGAAAACTGACAGTTGCTGTTCAACTAATGAAAAGTCTGACATCAAATCAAGTCTCTGCTGTAAAATACAACGAAGGAAATGTGTGGAGTGTGTTGAAGCTAAGCTGTGATTTCTGGGATTTAGTCATCTTGTCTCATATTTTGAGATTTAGATGAGATTCAGAGTTATATTTTCTAACCTTCGCTGCAGAGCTTGCAGTTACATGCCTTTTGTCAGTTCCTGTGATGGAAAGATAATCCAGTAGTGGATGTTTAGTAGGAAGCTTCCCTGTTTTACGACACTGTTAGATATTTATTAGTAGCAATGTTGGCAAATGTGAGGAATGGCTCAGAGAGCTGAGCTGGCTGTTGAGTTCAGTAGCAAGAAGGGGTGGCTAATAAAATCCCAGCTGTAGTTACAGGTGCAGCACAGCGAGGCTCTTGCCAGAGCCCTTCCTGCAAACACCTGTGATAGTTGTGTGAACAAAAAAACCTCTGCACATGCAAGAGCATCTCTATTGTGTTACATAAAACGGAGCATGGATGTATCAGTAACAGTACTATGTGTCGTAGCTTCTTAGGCTTCCATCAGTGTCTGGAAAAGACTCCACTCATGTATTTTAAGATTTTTTTTTTAAAAATCAATTTTGGAAGAGTTTTAGGTATGATTTGTCCAGAATCCACCATCTAGTTCTGAGCTGATTTATGCATAGTATGTCGTGCACCAGTATCTTGTATGTTTGCCATTGTTGAAAAATAATGAAAGCATATGAATTGAGGAAAAGTGTGAATAACAAAGGTACAACATCTTGTTAATGTCAGATTTTTCAGACATTCCATATACTGACTGGTGTGGGCAGACCATTCACAATCACTTAGATGTGCATTCCTCCAAATTTTCTGGAATTTCAGGCTGTAGTGATGCAGTATCCCATGGTTCAGCCAGCAGTACCAAGAGTACAGAGCTTGTATTAGGTAAGTTTGAAAGCCTTATGATTGAGACTATCACTAATAGGCTTTGTGCAAAAGTTAGATTTCACTTATGTACACTGCAACTCTAATTAATACTCTATATTAGACAAAAAAACAACAAATCTGAATAAAAACATCATCCCTTTCCAGGTGAGAGAATATAGTTCTAAACTCTTCCCCCTCTGCTATACAGCATTTCTGCAGATTATTCAATACCTGACATTACAACCAAATTGATTGCCTTTTTTTCCACGGATGTTAATTTTTAAGAGTTAATTTTAAACTTTTTTTTAAAAGTCCAAGAATTACTGAATTACTGTAAAGAGAGATTTTTTTAATATAGCTATGTATTATATTTTAAATTATTATGGTTTTTACGAAGTACCTGATTTTTAAATTCTCCACCATCTGATAAAAGCTCATCCAGTTTGCAACATGAATTAGGGTAACAATACCACTGTAACTTTATCTTGCAGGTTTTTCTTTTAAATGATAGAAATATTTTTGAAAAGGTAAACTGTTCAAATTCCTGAAAATAGGGGTGTTCTAACTTCACTAGAAATATTTTTGGTAGCTCAGAATATATATGTAAATATGCGTGTTTGTGTGTGTATGGAATGCATGAACAGACTTACAGTATAAGATTAGCTCAAAGAACATTCTGTTTAAATCCACACACTGTTTTATTTATTTCTCCAGGAGTAAAGTCAATCCCAGATGACACACCAGTGTGCCGGATACTTCTGCGGAAAGAGGTCTTACGTTTAGTTATCAATTTGAGCAGTTCAGTAGGAACTAAGGGCCATGAAACTGGACTTCTGACGTAAGTTTTATACATTACAGATGTTTTAGCAGCAGTTAGTCATAAGTATTGTGTTAAGGTCTCAGGGATAGTGAATAATCTCACTTCTCAAAAGTCAGGCAGATATGATTGTAATGTAGAAGCTAAACAAATAATCTTAATTTTTTTGCTCTGTGTTTAGAATTCTACTCTTAACCAAGCTTTTTAAAATCAGTAATTCAGCTGTAGTGATTACGTACCTAGTGTAGCATGTATCTTTACAAAAGAAACTAATTTTTCTTATCTGAATAATAGATGAGTACAATAACAAACTGAAAGTGACTTCTTGAGATACCCAGCTCTACTTTAAACAGGAGTACAACTCCTAAAAATAATTTACAAAAAATATTCAAATATAGGAATATAAATCCAGGGACTAAATCTTGTAACTTATAGGTTTCTGGGATAGTGACATTGGAAACCAACAACTGCTAAAAAAAAATGGAGAAATGTGTGGTTTGGTTTCAAAAATGCTTACAAGTTTAAAAGATCAGTTTAATCTTCTTCCATATTTTTATGACTGCTGTGTACATGTGTACATGTGGATGCCAAGTATTTGATACAATGTTCTCTTTCTAAGTCTGTTATTTTAAGCCTAGGCAATCACAGTAATTCTGTGCAATTTACAAGTTGTATATTCTGTTTAATCTCATTAGTGTAGACTTCTTCCAGTTTTGTGCAAAGTAATGCTGTCTGTTGTGATTTTCTTGCTTTGTCAGTTCTAGGATTTATAATGCCAATGCCTATTACTGAAGAATTAATTATTACAGTCTTATTGAAAATTTAGAGGTTTTTTTAATACAGTGGAAATCTGTTCAAGGCTTAAAAAATTTGTTTATTCTCTTGTTCAGAATTAAGGAGAAGTATCCCCAAGCATTTGATGACATATGCCTTTACTCTGAGGTGTCCTACTTGCTAGCACATTGTACATTTCGACTTCCATCCCGAAGGTTCATTCAGGAGCTGTTTCAAGATGTTCAGTTCTTGCAGGTATGTGGAGGGTGCACATGCCCTGAATGTACTGAAATGGCTGTCTGGGTGCAGGTTCCATGTCCTGCATAATCAGATAGGTACATCCTAAGGGAAACCATTTTGTGATGTCTCCTGAGGAAAACTTCTAGCAATATTAATACTCCATCCTTTTCTTTTAGATGCATGAGGAAGCAGAGGCTATTTTGGCAACCCCGACGAAACAGCCTGTAATTGATGCATCAGCTGAGTCCTGACGTCTGCTCAGGCTGTGCATTGCATATGGACTTTGAAATGCTCAGACAACCTCCCACTGACTGGATAAAAAGTTTGGAACATCATCTTCGAAACCTTCCAGAAGCTACTGGTACCTGAAGACTGAACTGAAAACATTTTCTTCCTCAACCAATTACTGGCACAGTCATTTGAGCCCTTTGGGGATTTATTAGACATTACCATAGTTTTAATAATAGTAATTACCAGTATATGCAAGAGCCAAGCACTGAACACCTCCACAAGTTTTCATTTCATTTTCTACCATAAATTACGATGAAATAGGACAACTTGCAGAGACATTTTTAATTGACTTCCAATTCTGTTCCAGAGAAGCAGAATGATGCCTTGCTTTTTAAACCCTGGATACCAGGAATCAGAGAGATGGGGGTGCATTCCACTGCCAGCAATGGGGAGCCTTGCTGTAGTTGTGGGCACCAGGGGATTAATGTTAGCCCTTCTCTGTTGATTTTTGTACTGTTTATAACACTACTTTGGGGATTTGTAACTTCAGACAGAAAGAAATGAATCTGAGGTTTCATTAAGTTATTTTAATATTGCTATAGTTGTAAGACATTTTATTAGCAGTCTCTTCGATTTCATTGCATACATGTATCTTATCTGAACCAGTTAAGGATTTTCACTACAATTTGATTTTCAAAACAAGTCATTTAAAACTTAAAATGCTGTAATAGATTGTTTTCCCTGAATACTATGCATGTGTTTGCAGTTTCTACACTCATGCTCATATACTACAAATATGGGTCTTACTCAGCTACAATCCTTTAAAAAGCATGATTTATATCAGATAAGCAAATATTGTATAAACTGAACTAGAAGACATTTAATCATTGCAGGTTTTGTGAGGAGAATTATGTATGACTGTTTTCCAAGTTCCACAGAAAAAGCTTTTTATAAAAACAAAGGTTTATTTGAATTTTCAATGGATTAGTGATCAAGCATCAGATAGTACTAATAATTGTAGTGAAAAGCCTTAAGTAACAAATTTTGGAGCAGCCGTACTTATAATTTTGTACTGGTATTTAAGACTTGTTGCAAAAGTTAAATGATACAGTGACTGGTAATGATTGAAGTAGTTGCCTCTATCCTGTTACTAGTGCCGTTTCTAAACTAGTAAGTGCAAGCTAAAAAAAAAAAGTAGGAATCCCTGTCACTTTTATCATGGATCTAAAGATTCAGAAGCCTTTATATAAAGGTAGTATAAATATATGCAAATGTGTATATACAGTAGCATGGCCACCTTTGCTAGAATGCCTGTAATAGAAGGGATTACCCTTTGATTTTGATATAGGTGAATAATTCAGCTGGACTGTACTAAGTAGAACGTATTTTTATCCATTCACTCCTACCATTTTTTATAATTGTCAGATTAATACTTAAGTGAAATTTATCCTGATGCTCATATCTCTGTTCTTACTAGCTATGCTACTGGAGATTTCAATAAGTAGTCCTGTGAACAGTAACTCAATTGCTAGTGAAACGTAGAATTTATTTGTTCTTATTGGAAATTTCATCATGCCACATAAGCACTGCTTTGCAGCTATTACTTCACTAAATTCTTATGTGCACTGCATACCATCAGGTTCTGGTAAAGCAGACTGTAAGTTGCTGCTCATAGTCAAATCTAGTTCCTTAGATTATCTTTTCATGAGTTCCCACTGAAAGGAGCAAAAAGAAACTGATTGAACTCTTCTATGATCATTGACACAAATAATACATCTGTGTGGCAAGACATGTTTGAAGTGTTTAGAAAACACACCACACCAGTAACTATTAGACTTCTGGTCATAAGAAATAAATGCTTCTGTAAAACCAAAATGTCAATCACAGTAGACCAAATAGTGGTATAAACTCCAAAGGAAAATAATGTAGTTTTCCCACAAATGGGGATAGCGTATGTTATACAGTAGTTTCAAACACTACCTCAGTTAGGCTAGAGTAGAAGAGATTCGTTTTAATAACTAAATGGGGTTACATCAAACAACTCCATGTTATTTTTCTGCAGTTAAGGCAAAATAAACAAGTTTTATCACCTGTATTTAAAAAACCCACCTCTGTTCATTTGTTAAGTTTAACCCATAGCACTTAATGTAGAAAGCATCATAGGAAGGCCTCTGATTATAGAAAAGTAAGCAAATACACTTTTGAAAGAATCTCCATCCTAAAATGCTCATGTGTTCTGAACAACGCACTTGTGTGGGGATCCATGACAACAGAAACTTGACATAAAAAATTATGGCTGCAAATTCAGTTATAAAGCGTGATTTTTCTTCTGAAAGTGTATGAGTGTCAGTAGATTTCAACAAGTATGCATCAAGGATGTTAAGTCTGTATTGTACATAACATACATTTCTAGAAAATTAATTTACACACTGACATTAAGCTCACACTGATGTTTCACTTTAATTGGCAGATGAAGGGGATACTGTTATTGAAGGAAATTTATATTGGCTTAGGTATAAACTGTGAATTTCTAATTTTATAGTTCTCTTTTTTTTAAATGTCCCTTTCAAAGTCCTTATTTTAGGGTTTTATTTGTAACATGATAAAACTTCGAAAGAAAACTGTAGTAAATAATGATTGTGCTTACATTAGCCCTAATAAAAAATCTCTTCCACTTCTCCTAGGGAAGCTGACAGACCACCCACTTTTTATATTTCCAGTCTGAGTGATTGGTGATACCGCTCAATAAATGGCAACATGTGTAGCATTCACTTACACTGTACACAAATGCAGTTCGGTTGCTGTGGCAGAGAAAACTCCTCAAGGACTCAACTTGCTCACACACAGCTTAGAAGTGGGAGTCACTTCATGAGGGAGAGGCTGCTTGTGGAACCAGTCACAATTGGCATCAGCTGCCTGATTTTCTTGGTCTGCTCTTACAAGCAGGGGAAGGGGGAGCCCTTTCCAAAGAGCAGAGAGCTGACTTGACAGGCACCTCCATGAGTGCCTGGTCCTCTTCACGGAGGGAAGGAAGACAAGGCTGGGGGCTGTGTGTCTCCTTTTGGAGAAGAATTTTTCACCTCTCTGAAAATCAGAAATGCAGAACAGTCCCAGCTGTCGTGGACATCACTTGGAGCTGGATATGATCAGGCTTTAAAGTTCCCAACTTGTATGTGGGGCCCCTGGCATGTTGTGCTTTAAACAGTTGCTTTTCCACATCTGACAGCTCTTACTTGACTGTCCTCTGACAAACATACCCTAAATATGCTCTCTTTGCAGGGTGGTGGTGGTTTTTCCCCGAGTCCTAAACAACTCACTAGTTTCGGGTGCAGTGGCTCAGCACACTGAGGTAAGCTGCCCTTATAAACATTTCTAAGGCACCTGTGAGAATCCTGCTTGTCTTTCTGATTTCACTTTCAAACATTCATAGTGGTCTGAAAAGAGAATTGTGGTTTGCAGAGAGACTGAAAAACAAAACCAAAGCACCTCCCCTGGGTACCCGAAGAATAAGGTGGCTGCTCAAGAAACCGACTGTAACCAAAACCTAGTGAGGGATGGAAGAGTTGCTGCTTTGTAGTCTGTGCCTTGGAGTTGTTTGTTAGTTTGGGCAGCAGGAAGCTGGCAAAGCTTGTAAGTGAACGTGAGCTCAGGTGCAGCAATCACAGTGGAAGAATTCTCACCAGGCTCTGAGGTCCTGCCCACCTCCCCACAATCCTGCTGCTCTGAGCAGCACTGGGGCCACTTGAAAACAGGTCCAGCAAGTTTTTTGTTCTTTTTTTTTTTTAAATCACACTTCTATTACTGTGTGCTTATGAAAGGTACACGATGTGAGAGCAAAACCTTAAAACTGTCAAAGAGTTTTTGAGGACACGCTAGAAACCATGCTGTTACATTTCTGGAGGTCTCCATCTCCTTGGTTTTTGTTTAATTCCCAGTGGTGGTTCCCTGGATAGTTTTGTTTTCAACAGGTTTATAGTCATTAAGGAACGTGGATTTTCTTCGGCTTATTTTTGTAGACTAGATGGACAGCAATGCCAGAACATGCAGAAATTGCACATTTTGCTTGAGTTGCTTTTAAAAATACACCATTTTATTTGCAAAACTTAATTTATGCCAAAAAAAGTCATGTCATTTTGCCACTGAATAGGGTGTTTCAGCACAAGATGCTATGTCTAAAGGGGAAAAAGGCTTTACACTTTGTAAATCTAATTGAAAAATTGTTCTAATATTGGGCTGTCAGCATCCCTAACACTGTATTACAAGAGATAATCTAAATTAATCTTTCTGATCTGGGAAGGGATCAAGAAAAATCTCAATACTTATTCTCTGTCCTGTGTGGTCTTTTTTTTGTTTAGTAATACGCTGCTACATATTTGGAGGTTCTAGTGTTTGTAGGTCACTGAACAGACATTGAAATCTGATTTATATTGTATACCTGTAACATAGAAAGAAAAAGTATTTATATATTTTACGTAAGAATATTGCATTGAGCTGTGTATAATTTAAACAGAGGCTTGTCCCAAAATGTTTTTGCCCACCTTGATTTTTTTTTTGTGTTTTTTCTTTTTCTTTTTTTTTTTTTGTATACTGTGTACAGTTCATGTCAGTGAGCATTAAAGGCCTCCTAAAGCGTAGTCTTACAAAGGGATGCGTTAATAAAATGTACTTAAACTTCTTATAGTTGTTCTGGTCTCCTGTGTACCTCTCAGCATTAGAAAGGGGTTGGAATTTAGTTTATATTTGTAATTACTAGTTAACTAGAACAATCAGAAGCTTCCCAAATAATTTTTTTTGCAAAAATATATTTTACATTAATGCTTTATAAGATAAAGAGACTCTTTAATAGTCCACACATCTTTTTATTTTATTTTTTTAATTTAACATACTGAGAATTATTTTCTACTATGTGATGGTTTAAGTATTAGCATTTCAACAACAGCTGTGAAAGTTGCATTATGAAAAAAAGAGGATTACAGTTTTGAACTCATTCAACCATTAATGTAGGACAGATGTTTTAATATATAAAAATTATACACACTTCTCCACATATGCCAAAATACTTATCTTCAGTTCTGGTGCCCAGACTGTGCCCTCTGACTGGCACAGAGGCATTATCCTTCATGGAATCCTCCATTTGTGTGCTTTTTATGCACAGGAGGTTTCACAAAGCACCACCCATCGGAGCCAGGAGGCAGGACAGTTTACAGGGAAAGAGGAGCAGGCTTCTCCTTCCCTCACTCAGCAATGATTCGCTTCCTGGGTGGAATTGCTGCAACCAGGCCTCAGTGACAGCAGCTTTATCAAACCAGGGACTTGTGCCTGGTTGCAGCTGTCACCCTGGCACGACAAACTGCAGCAATGTGAAAATTTAAAATGCTTTGTGCAATATTCTTTGCACAAAGGCTTTGACTGACCTCTATATCTGAATTCCTTAGTACATAACTCTTGATTTAGGATACCTTTTCAACATTTTAGAATAAAAACACCTTTTTCTGAAATGCAGAGCTCAGAAGTTTTGTATTGGTTGTGACAAAGCAGCTCTCTTGTGTTTACTGGCCTTTTTTCCAGCAGTAAAGCTTTTAAGCTACACAAGTACACACAATGTGATGAAGCACTCTGGAGAAGCAAATGTTCCAAGCTGTGAAGATATTGTGGTATCAAGCTTTCACATGCATTGTTACTCAAAGAGGTTAAGATAAAGAGAGGAAGTTTCCCTGGCATGTATGTCATACAGTATCAGCCTTGTCCTTTACCCTCCCTGTTCTCTTGCCCTTCAGCAGAAGGTGCCCAGCTGTGTTTCCTTACTTGGCTGGCTGGAGGCTGAAAGGAAGGACTATGCTACAAACTCTACTTCTCAAGTCTGAGAGCCACCTGCACCTGTGCACAGCACACAGATGGACATGACACGGTGTGGACTGAACACCTCCAATCACATATGCCCATCTCTGTGTCTGTGTCTTTGTACCTCCCCTTTTCCTCACTGAAGAATTCTCCCTGTTTGCAGTCAGTACTTGTCTCAGGCCACAGGCTGTGCAAGGTCTTACTGGTTTTCCTGTAGCAACACAGCTTGTGACATTACAACAGTATCTGTAAGCAACAGAAAAAAAAAACCTAGATGTGGTTCAGTATCAGAACTCACTTTGTCTGCAGCTGCTTGATTTCTAGGAGTGTGATTAGCTAGTGAAACACAGGAAAGGCAAGTAACTGCATTTTAGAAAACTAGCTGAACATCAAATTGTCAGACACACTTCATTTGTTTCACCTTTGAGAATCACTTATGCTATGCTCTTAAGTTGAAACCATCTCTTCATGACAGATTCCAAACAGCATAAGGAGGGAAAATCAAAGGATTCCTTGTGCACTGAGGTAAATTTGATGAGACTTTCAGCTACAATTCCAACTGTACTGCTTCATTACAAAATGTACGATTTCCTGAAATCAAAATGAAAGGCCAAATTCACTCCTGCCTACTGTAGGGATTCTGAGAGTTACAATAAATATTTTGTTTGTTTGTTTGTTTTTTAACACATACAAAACTAGAGCGATCTAGATGTATGCAGCCTGAATATGCTGTTCTTCACAAATGAGGTTCATACACCTGTGGTTATGAACAGCCTGTTTGGTTGCTTGGTTGGTTGGCAGGTTGCAGCTTGCTATGGAAGTACAGGGGTCAATGCCAAAAGTGTAGTTGGGACACAGGTAAAGTAAAAGCATGATAATCACTGCATTTGGGTGCTCTGGGCAGCACTCCTAGGAAAGTCAAAGTTCCTTTGAATCTTCTAGGGATGAGCCTCACTGTATGCAGGTAATGCTTCTATGATGATTCCTTGCATTGTTTGAGGGAGAGAAAATACAAGCCAGCCCCAGAATGACTGGGCTGGGTTAACACTCCATGCACAGCAGCACAGCACCCACTGGCTGGGGTGGCCAGAGTACGCAGAACACCACAAGAGAAATACACTCCTTGAGCAGCATGACCTTCCCCCTTGTTTCATTTGCTCCTCTACTTTATGAACAGTTTTAATATCTGCATCAGCCTGTGACAGACTACTGTGATGGAACTTTCGGCATAATACAGGCCACATACCAGCCTATAAATGTCATCTAATGCCCGTAAATTGTTGTGGATCCATAACACACATAATTCCTATGTAAATCACTACTCAAAACTAGTCCAGGAACAACAGCTTTGCCGTATTAATGGAAGTCAGGCAGCTGGGCTTGTGAGAACCCTAATCAAAAGAAGCTGTGGTTTTAGAAATTCTCATTTATAGTGTGTAGGCAAACACTGGATGGACCCACTGGAGGACAGAACATCAAAGCCTCTCACCCAGGCAGTGCACATCTGTTTGTGAGATGTATCTCAGACTGTTCTTTCTCTCAGCTATTTCTCTGGTGGTTGACGCTGCATCCTCATGAAAAATATCTAAATAGCATTGTGGCTGGTACAGCATCACTGCCTGATTTGTCTTGCCTGCTTCCAGTGTCTCCGGTATATGGTAGGGATCAGATTCAGCCTCGAGTGAAGAAGAATAAGCAAGATTCTCAAAACAAGTATGAGTTTGAGGTGTAGGTGTGGGTGGAAAGTCACTCACTATATTTTCACTAGGGTAAATCCAGGAAGAATTGTAACCATCAATCTTATCTTCAGTTGATGTTGATGATAACGAGCTCCAGGTAACAGGATGCAATTTCTGAGCTTCAGCATCACTGTCCACAGCTAGCGCATCAGGACGGCAGTCATTGATCTTCAGCACTTTCTCAGAATCAACCTGTGAGAGAATCATTAAGCAAAAAAATTACCCAATGAAAGAAGCCCAGAGTAGAGAAAGGAGAGTGATTACTTTAAGGAATTCTAATATTCCTCAGGTTTTTCTAGTTAGCACTTTTCAAATAAATGAATTTGAAGGAAAGGCTCTGTAGAGGATGTTCAATGGAAGCTGTATGTTATGTGAAATTTATCAAACTATTTATTTAGAGATTTCTGTTTTACGTAAATTCACAATGATTATATTTGAGGAAGGAACCACATCCCTCTAGTCTAAAGACTTTGCCAGGTTTTTTATGCATTCTGATTTTAGTTTGAGGCAGAAGCAACTGGAAGACAGCAGCAGTGGCTGTTAGGTGTACTTCACTCCTTGCTCTCACGCTGCTGTTCAGTGAACACCACCAGCCCCACAGGTGCCAGGGCAAAGGCTTTTGAGCCCCCTGTATGCAGCACAGAAGCAGCAGCTCCCAGTTCAAAGGGGCCACAGAAGAAGCTGAAGGCCTTTTGCCAATCCTGTTCTCCCAGCCAGGCCTGGCAGTGCCTGGCAGAACCCCCTGGATCCACCCAGTGCCAGCAAATGCAAAGCCCTGCAGTGTCCTCCTGAGCAAACTGGGCTGCAGGGAAGTCCAGTATCCTCTGGGCTGTTGAGTTCAGACAGTGCAGGGGTTTGAACAGCAACAGTGGAGGAATCACCTGCTGATCAAAAGGTTTCCTTTATTCTCCAGTTGTGCATTTTTTTTTGCAGTAACAAACAGCAATATAAGCTGGTTATTGCAGAGTCATATGAATGTCAAAAGGAGAGTTTTCCACTAAATGGTAATATAAAACTGTGTTAATTTGCGTATAATGATTAAATGTAGTCAACAAAAAAACCAACAAGAAGTAAATTTTAAAATGAAGTCAACACAAGAATAGTTTTTCTTTTTTAAAACTACTAAGCAAAGAATGAACAAACTAAAAACTCTAGATTTTCAGTTATCTTACCTTAAACTCTTTGAATGACAGCACTTTGCTCTTGTTAGGACTAGGTATTGCAGGACAGCAGCACTCTTTCACCCTGGAAATAAAGAGACCACAACAAATGACATTTTTATTCTTTTATCAAAGCACGCTCTACTAGCAGAAGCCACGCACAGATCTGTCAAGGCACAGCAGCAGATGACCAGTGTCTCGGAAAAAGCCAACTATTTAAAACATCCACACAGTCAGACAGCCAAAGGAAGAAATGAATGAGGCCTTGTAGTGGGCTTGAAGTAACAAGCTGTAGCAGTGGTTTATGAATTAGATTAGTCTGTCTACAACAGAAATATGCAGAAATATTACAACTTACCACTTCATCTTCCAGTGGCATATAGCTGCTACTAGGGTTGGAACTATCACTACCAGGAATAGAAAGTACAGGATGTTTGCTGTGGAAGAAAAATAGTTTTTAAAAAAGGGGGGTTTTTTAACTTTTCACATGTTAAAGTCAATATAGCTTGAGTTTCTGGGGCAAAAATAACATCAAGTCTGTGTGGGATGCCTGCCAGTAGCTCAGCAGTAAAACACTGTGGCCCATGGTTGCAAAGTACCTTGGCTGGACGTTCTGGGATACCTCTGTAAGCCTTTAGACCTTGATTCCCTTTACCAGAATGGAATTACAACTAGATTGCTTTTGATTTTCACTCCTACTGGCACCTTAGCTGTAAGACTAATTTACAAAATTTAAGGCCATGATAACCTAACTAAAATATTGTTTTAGGTTTTCTCTCAGACCCACAGAGAAGACAGATTCCATTTTGGACTGAATATAGCAAGAAAAACACTACACAAGTGTTCAGTCTCCTAGGATTTATGCTGATACAGGGATATCAGTATTTCTTTCTAGCTGGAAGACAGCCCTGGGCTATGCAGTTCACAAACAGCTGAGGCTGTAGGTGGGCTGAGGGGAGCACTGGTTAGTGCCTGCCCTCCCTCTGCCTTGTCCAGTGCCCTCCTGCTCTGTGCCAGAGAGTTTGTGTATCACATACCACAGGAGGGAATGGACGTTACATTCTTCTTGTATCTCTTTAGGGTTAATTAAGCCCTTATTTTTATTCTCTACTTGGCTGTACAAAGGTCTGGCTGGCTTATGGGTGATAGAACTTGTGTGTTAGAAGCAGAAGCATGCCTGCGAGGGTGCCACAACACTAGTAGTGAGCCTCAAACATGGAGTCTCCTTGCATAACACAATGCTTCCCTCTTTCCCATCCCTTCCCCTTCATCTCTGACCCCAACAAAGTCTTTCAAAACCAGGCATCTCTAGTTTGGATCCTAAGTTTCACAACCATGCTGACTGGTATTTTCAAGGGACAAAGTCATGGGCAAGTGATTTCCTCTTCTGCTTTGCGATCAAATCTGCCCAGTCAGCAAACTACTGTGGCCATGCCAACAACCCTTCTGTATTGGCTTGTGAAGGAGTGAACTTGGCAATGGTTTTAAAGACTGATGAGAGTAAGAATCAACATTAGAAATTCAGGACTCCATAAGGAATTACCTGTTTGCACACAAGTCTGTAGGTTTTCCTATATTAGAAAACCAGTCAAGTCCAAATACAATTCTTCAATGAGTTCTCAAACAGACTTGCTAGGCATTTAAATGTGCACATACTCAGCTATTTCCCAGAAGGGTGTAAGACTTAAACAAAGATGTGAATTAGGCTCATTCTAAAATATAGAAAAAAATCCTTTCTACTTAGAAGTATCAAAATGCCACATTGGTATGCTTGTACCATTTCTCAGTTGGATTCTTTCTTAAGTGAATGTCGCATTGAATTAAATGTTTTCCCTTAACAAAGGAAGATCATTATAACATTTTAAATCATCCCATCCTTCTGCTAGAGGACATTATTCACAGCCAGTACTCACAGTTATATGGTGTATATATGTATCTAAAGTAAGCAATGGGAGTCTCTCCTCCACCTGTAAATGCTTTAACCACTATTTTGTATTCTGTGTTCTGCATCAGGTGTTTCACGGTGTATCTCTTTTCTTCTGGGTTTTCAATTGTGTATTTACATAGCTCTGATTCATCTAAAACAAAACAGGTAAGATAGAATCATGGGATCACAGAATGCTCTGGGTTAGAAGGGACCCTAAGGCTCACCTAGTTCTATCTCCCCTGCCATGGACAGGGACACCTTCCACCACACAGGTTACTCAGCCCCATCCAGCCTGACCTTGAAAACAAACACAGCTCTCTGGGCAACCTGTTCCAGGGCCTCACCACCCTCACAGTAAATCTTCTCCTAATAGCTAATCTAAATTTACAATCTTTCAGTTTAAAACCATTACCACAGTAATCATCCTATCAGTGCAGGCCCTGGTAAAAAGTCTCTCTACATCTTTTTTTAAAAAGCCCCCTGTTAGGTACTGAAAGGTTTCAATAAGTTGTCCCCAAAATATTACAAAACCAGTTAACTGAAATAACAAAACATTTGCAATCCGCCTTGTTTGTAATTTGCTCACTTTCTTGAGGGAAGGATGATGCATCCTGACTCACTGCCACAGGGCTGAACTCACATCCCTTCTAACTGGACTGGCCACAGCAGTGTCCTCCTCTGGCAGACACCTAACAACTTGTTGTCAAAGACTGAACCTTGTTTATTTTAATTTCTTTTTTCTCGAGCATTGTACCAGAATGATTTGAGTTTTGCCATTTCTTTTTTTTTTTACCAGACTCCTGTAGCCCTTAAGCTTATGTCAATTTCTTTGAAGATAATCAAAAGCAAGAAATCTCTGCCTAAGAAAGAGCTATTTTGCCTCTCTATTGTGCAATTCCCAAATCCCAGGGAGAAATGGGTTAGCTTATTTCTTCTGTTTTCAGTCACACCCCTTGCCTACTAGTAGAAGCAGTGAAGCACAAAGTCTTTCATTTAAATTTTTTAAAGTCTAACTGGGATTACTTACAGAATTATGGTACTTATATAGTTAGTTCAGTTCTGACAAGAACTTCTACATAAGCCTCCTTCAGTTCAAGCTATGCTTTTCATCCTGGCACTAGTCTAATCAGCAGAAGAACACAGGACATGACCCAAGCAGAAGAGGCAAGGAAAAAAAATATATTCTTTTAAAATGTTGGAAACGGCTGAGAATTATAATGGAGCAAAGTCATCTGGAGCAGTTTTGCATGTGGAACAGAAAGGTTTGATATATATTTGTGGTTTTGTGCCACTTCACAGCTCAGTTTTGCTGAAGGAACTCCACTGTAGAACACCCACACAAATACTTTCACTAAAAAAGAATTTACACAGGGAATTTATTCAGTGCTCCAATTTTGAAGGAAATAAATTGTATCCCATCTGTTTCTAAAATATCCCAAATCCTAGTAAGACTAACACACTTCTTACGACTTTTATCCAAGTAGACCACAAACAGATGTTCTTCAACATTCATCCAGAACTCACATCACAAGAGGCAGAATTCCTCCTGTAGTACCAAAGGAGTCTTTTCTGGAGCTAAAAAGGAGTCTTGGACAACAGGATGTGGGCTGTAAATCACTATAAAACCAGGAATCACTTCTGCCTTCCAGCACCTCAAGCACAGAGAGGAACCAAAAGCAACAAGTGTTAAAATTTAGAGACAGCTGAATGAGCCAGCCAGACTGCCTAATGTGAACCTTCTAAGATGCTGCAATACCAAGAAGTCTTCCACCTGTATCAATGACAAAACTTTCTGTAGTAGAGAGCTCAGTTACCTGAAAGAATGTGCTTTTTTGATCCTTTCAAATTGCAATTTCCTTGTACAGGTGACACATAAACATGGTAGCCTCTTACAAAACCAGGCTCTGACTCATTTGTGAGATATGAATCCCAAGACAATGTTACTGAATTGTAAGTCAGGTCAACTTTTCTCACAATAGGGTCAAGACGAGGAGCTGGAAGAAAGGAAATTCAAGTTAAACTTGCAATTATTCTTCAAGAGTGTTTTATGATTTGAAAAATCCATACTCCCATGTGGTACTTATATCTTTCTTGTATTTAAAAGGTGAACAAAGCCAAAGTCCTCTACAAAAACTGGCATCTTCACAGACCTTTCATGCATCCACATAACACACAAAGCATTAATTGATAATCACAGCTTTGTTTAGCTCTCCTAATAAACATGGGCTCTGCCTGGTCACTGCACTAGCCAGATATCCTCTATGTAAGGCCTGTATGTTGATACAGAATGTTTAAATGCCTCACTGAAGATACTGAAAGAACACAAAAAAACCAATTTTATCTAGCTGGAGGAGGAGGCAATTATTCTATTTGTGACAAATCAATTTAGCAAATGCGCAAGCCCCAAATATGTTCCTAACTTACGCAGCTCCCTGAGATAACCAATCTTCTTTTCCAGTAAGGAGGCTCTATTAGCAACAGATCCATAGATGAAGAATTTGTATCTCACCCCCGGAACAAAAGCAACTAGAAAACAGTTGAACAAAAATAGGTTATGGTTTGTCTTTCAGTGTTACCTTTATTTAATTGCTTCCTACAGAGGTCAATAACCCATTAGACACACCTTCTCTGAGTGTTACTGTGCTATTAAAGCAACTAAAGGAGACAGAGGGTAAGCTAATTCTTGGTGTGCATTATGTGAATTAAACACATTTATTCTCTCTGAAAGAGAGAACTGGGAGAGGTTTATATATATATATATATTTTGCCATACAGTGTTCAAGGTGACTGAACAATAAACTCCAAAGGCACCAAAACAAAAGACAATTTCATTTCTATTTCTGGCCCAGGCAGGTGTTTTGGAATATTTGATGCAGACACATATCCAGGTATCAGGATTCCTTGTTATTCTGACACTTCAGTGACATCCACTCCCATTCACATTAGCAACGCAAACCACTGAAGAATTTGACAATACTCTTCCCATTTGTTACCACAGTACTCTTTATTACATGCAGGTTTCAGCACATTTGTATGAAATGAGGTGATGTTCCTTTATTGCAAATTTATCTGTGTTCAATCAAATTTTGATCAAACAAGTTTCATTCCAAAGTGACGTCTCAGAGACTATAAGAAAGCTAAATTCTTGCAGCTGTGGAAGCATATCACAGCAACTTTCACACAGACAGAAAGGACTTAGGTCTACTGGCCAAAACTGAGATAAAAATACATGCAACTGATCCTAAGCAAGGGCTGTTGCTGAGACACTTCATTTGTGGCACACTGACACCACCAAACCTCTCACTACACCGTGGGTTTAAATTACCTGAGTCTAAACTTCTGATTCATGTTATAGATAGGATAGAGCTCCCTTCTGCATCTCTCTTGCTAAATTATTTTAACTCCTTCATTAACCTCACCATGCTCCTTCAAGATGCTGCTATAAGCCACTCAGAAGAGGTTTTGTCTAAAACACTGTGTTGACTTGTTTAATACAGTATGCTGCCTTCCAAGGCTTAAGGGTGCCGGTACATTTGTGGTGTCCAATTAATTTGGTAGGAAAAACATGATGTCACATGCCTTTGAAGAATTACACCTGCACAGCACAGAATTCAATATTCAAAATATTAAAAAAATCATTTGTTTCCTAAATTCAATTAATGCCCACAGCTTGAAGAACTGCTGCACAGTCAGAAAGAATATTTGTTTGGCTTTCACCTGAGCTGATCACAGCACTGGAAGTGTTGGGTGCAAATCTCTTCCACTGGAAATCACAAGGCTGCAACCTGGGAAAGTTACACCAATCAATAATGTAACTGTCATATATACTTCTGGGCTCCCAGGAGATGAAAATGCCATCATCTGTACCATTAACCTGTCCTTCCTTAAGCTCTTCAGTTCCTAGGAATGAACAAAACAGAATCTCTTATTATTGTCCTGCATGACAGTTCAGGCTGATAAATAAAGATCAATACAGTTCCTATACTAACCAGTTGAAAACAGCAATAAAAGAGTTGCACTCCTTTGCTAAATGACATATGGGCCTTTCACATGCTGAAAGCTGACAGCTCAGAAAACCATCCAGCGATTGTTACTACATAGTCACAAAAAAAAATCATCTGCAGAAACCTAGAGGCAGACAGTCACAAGGAACTAATCACACTGGCACTGGCTACACCGTCAAGGCACCTAGTGCAGGTCTGAGGCCCTAGTTTTAGGCAAAATGTATTTTGCTCTGTGGAGACACTCTCTACACTTAAGTTTAATAAACATAAAGCTGCCACCCTGTAGGAGAAAATACAGTCATAATTTCCAGACAGCAGTGGTGTGAGTTAAGAGGTAAGGTTAATTTGTTGCCCAAGATGATAAATTATGAAAATTCACTCAAAACAGGCAGAAACAAATCTACAATTAAATATAACTGAAAATACTCCTACTGTTATCTGTAGCTCTAGAGATGATCAATACCGAAGGAAGTGAAAAATTAACATTGTTCTTTGCCATAATACTGATTCTGTAGGAATGGTTATCAATGAAAATCCTTGTGCTATTGTAGACTGAAGAAAAGGAGATTTTCTCAGGCTTGGAGCCATCTTCTATTTTTTCCCAGGTTACTTCATATGAAATAATTTTTCCATTTGCTTGAAAACTTGGTGTTTGCTGAGAAAAAAAATTACGGAGGAAGAGAACAATAACTTAGTTAATTTTGCTGAAAAAATATGAGAGGATAATTTAGAATTTTAAATAACTAACAATGCGTTATTTTTGTAACAATATAAACACTTGTTTCCATACATTCATACACATACTGGTTGAAATGGAAATGCAGAAATCTTGGTAATGGGATCTGTCTTGTACTAATACTTAGAAAAACAGAATTGTATGTCTGAAATTCCAGGGCAGCACACCATCATAGCTATATGTGTTCTGTGGTATTTTATATACAATCTGGTTTAGATTTGTAAAAAACATTTTCATATTGAATTGCTATCAGCTGCAGAAAAATCATGGGAGAAATTTCCATCCACTTGATGACGGAGTTTGTTTCTATTTCTATAGGGATGTCTCACCTTCCAGAACAAGGTCACAATTCGTCCTCCCAGAACTGGTGTAATTTCTCTCCATATGTCCAGTTTCCCTGATGGAGCTGCAATAAATACAGTAAAACAAGAAAATGAGAATGCTCTGGGTGTGGAAAGGATAGGCAGTTGAACTGCTTCCTCCCATTTGAAGAAATTCCACTCACAAGACTTCATTTTTCCCATCACTCCCAGGTCTTGCCCAAACATTATCCTTTAACATAATTTTCCCTGTATTTCTTTTTCTGAATTAAAGTCAGAAAAATTTCCCTAGAAAATCTTTGCTTGCAGTCACCAGACTCTTGTTCCCACCTCTGCACCATTCCTCCAGGCCTCAAAGGGCACTGTTACTCAGTCTGTCCATCTTCCCACTCAACTGGATTTCCCACTGCCTGCACTGGAGGGAATGTCTGAGACTAGCAGGTAGGATGATAATTATTTAAGAAGTCATCTTCTTGAAGTTTGCTTAGCATGTTTCTTTTATGCATGGAACAGGCTTCTGCTTTAGCTATGCAGTGGAAGAGTAACAACAAACTGCAAGGAGAGGTGGTGAGCAAGGAAAACCCCTCAAACTTTGCTTCTCAGTGTGTTGGACGTACTTCCTTCCTTAGTTCTGGTGGTCAGGGGCTGGCTCCACTCACTCCACCTCCAGAAGTGCTTGGCTGCCCCGCAGCGCACCCTGGCCCTGTACTCTGTGTACGGCTGCAGCCCGCGCACCGTGACGCGCTTGGAGACCCCCACGGAGCTGTTGTGCTGCAAAACACAAGGACACAAAAGGCACAGCTCAGAACAGTGGCTTCACCAAGCTGCTCTTCTCTGAGAAAACAGCTCTTCCTCTAGAACCTGCAAGAGGCCAGTTAAGCTTCGCTTGGGAAAGCCAGTCATGGAACAATGATCAAAAAAACCAGATAGAGCAAAACAGTGGGAGATCCAAAAAGAGAGCTGGAAGCCACTTCTGTGTAACTGTCTGAGTCACTCAGAACATGAGTACTTCTCACATCCAGGAGAGAATTTACTGAGATCTTGCCTTATAGAGTCTTGGGCTATTACCTCATATAAAAGCAGCATGCTGCTCCAAATCTATGCAGAGCAATCTACAGCTACCTTTTCTTTCCATTTTTTTTCTCCCAGCCTTTACTCCACCCCCCTAAGAGACACAGTGAGAGTATTCTGGCAAGAGTGAAAAATGCCAGCATGCCTTTAAGCCTCTCCTCAAAACTGACTCCAGCAATGGCAGCTGCAGTGGTCACTTGATCTGACAGCTCTTAAGCTACAGTCAAGACTGAATGCAGCTTGACTATTATCTTCACTGTGACTTTTTAATGTGCTAGAGGCAAGCTGCCTTCTAAGAAAAGAGCTACAGAGAAGTGACAGTAAATGGGCAAAGACTCCATCCACCTCACCATCTGTGGAAGAGATGGAACAAGATAAGGAATTTACTCAAAGGGGCTGCATAATCAGTGTAGAGCTTGGGAAGCAAACAAATCCAGAAAACAGACATACCAACATGCTCACAAGATTTACAGTGTATTTGTATTGCTGGGGAATTATTTTTAATCACATCAGAAAGATCCTCACTATGTTTTTGTTTAGGAAATTCAGTTTTCATACCAGTTCTACTTTGCCATCAGGTTGAACCACTTCAGTCTGACAAAAGAGTTCAATTTCATTGTTTTCGTAATTCCAATGTAATGTAATTTCTGTATCTGTGCAATCTTCCCAAACCTGGAAAGGTGCAGTGGGATACACTGGCAATGGAAAATCTGAGTTAGCTTTTATAAAACATAACATATATGCAATAGTATATTAAGATATTTTAGCTGAGTAGTAAAATCAAATAAAAATATTTTTCTCCTAATCTAGAAGAAATACATATAAATTATAAAACATCATTTCAGAATGTAAATATAAGTAAATGTTACACAGGGTTTAAAAAAACCTCTTGTGCTGTCTTAGAAATGTTTTAAAACATCGGGAACAAAAGGAAGACACATTTATTGCAAGCCATTAAAATTCTCTAATTCAGGCCTGGCAAAAGCTCCTGATGTAACATGGTAACATTTGACACATTCCTACAACCCACAATTGGGTCTCTTTGACAGAAATTTTATTCACAACTCTAACACTGACTCCTGTCAGCAGTTACCCTCCAGTAAACAGTGTCAATGCTACTTCTTCCAAAAGATTTCTGAGATACTTTACTGCTATGAAGAGTATTCAGCAAGTGAAGAAAATTTCAAACTCTCCTGTATTATCAGTAAAATAGTGAGGAATGTAATGCAGTGTAAGGGAATGGCAATGCAAGTGAGAGTGTGCTTACACCCTTGGCCATTTATCCTAAAACTTCATTAATTACATGATTGAATTACACTACTCTACAAAATACGATTTGAGGACTTTCATATTCAAAAGAGTTTGGTTTTGATATAGAAGGTCCAAACTAGCACATGCACAATTGGAAATAATGGATGTACATTTTCCTTTACTTACTGACATCCTTTAATAAGGAAAATTCTAATGCAAATATTTGCAGGACCAGAGAAAATATGAAGAATTTCACAGGAATCACCATGCAAAAGCTTAACTCATCACACATATTATACATCTTTAACTTGCAGCTATCACTAGGACTGGAAAAAGAATTTGAAGTAAAATTTTAATGTACTTATCACATTGAATGTAAACTATTTTAGCCTGACTTCCCATGAAAACTGAGTTTATGACATTGTGTTGTCTCCCTACAACCTGTCAGTTTACTACTCCACTTTCTTGATCTGTTTCTTCCACTTCCAAATAATCAGGCAATCAAATTTTAGAATTCTCATGCCTCTCTGAAACAAATGTAACATAGACATTTAACATAAATTCCTTTATATAAAAAAGCATGGCTAGAAAAACTGTGAGCAATGCCTCTGAGGAAGGAAGCAGTGCCAGGATGCAGCAGTTACACCAACAGCCTCCTAACCCGCTGTCCTGCAGCTTCCAAGCTGCACAAAATACAAGTTGCCTCCTGCTTTTTCAAACAGGTAAGGCAGCCACAGGACCTGGGGAACACTGAAGAGGACTCAAAGAGAACTGGAAATACTGCTGGAGACTGAAGAAATACCCTGTTGTTTTCAGGCAGGAGTAGGAAGGAATTTATGAGACAGATGCCAGGCACACTGAGATAAAGGACACAACTACTAGGGAACAAGGAACCACACCCATTAGATACTCCTCAGAAAATAACCTGGCTTTTGTCACCAATGAACTACTCTTCCTCCCTTACAGTAGCACAGTGGAGGTTACTGTCCCATATTAGGACCAAGAGCAGGTTAGCACCACCACTTCCTTCCCAACAATAGCTCTTACATGTGTATCACATCTCATATCACACCAATTCCCAAGTAACCTACACAGATATTTTGCTTAAATTCCTCATTTTATATCCTTGCTTTCTCTTCCATTAACCGGCTTCAGCAAAGCAACAGATTTTGAAACATTAAGGGGTCATTCCAATAACCAAATTTGACCTTTGGAGTAAAGCTATTTTCTACTGTTAATACAACTTCTCAAAGGCTGAAACTGAAGAGAGACCAGGTAACTATAGCACAGGGACAGATAAGTAACTAAACTGTGAAGATAAAAATTGAGGACTTTCACACATTAAACCATGATACAGAAGTATCAAGCTCAGAAGGAGCAACAAAAAGCCCTAAACAAAGACACAGAAAAAACCCTTACTTCTGTGATTTACATCAAAAACATGTGTGGCAGTTTTCTTTCCCAGTGGGTTTTCCACAGTCACTGTGACATTCCAGATCCGCTGGTGGCCTATATCCCAGGAGCATGAGCACTGCTTAGAACAACTTACTTTGCACAGAGCCATTTTCGGGGATGACCTATCAAAGAAAGGGAGAAGTAGGAGGCGGGGCAAAGAGAGAGAAAGATGTTTTCCATAATATACAATCAACATAGATCTTGGAAGTTTCTGATGTCCAACTAGAATACAGCATCATAAAAAATAAGGCTGAGGGGCCTTATATAAGAAGCCACCCACTTCCTTCCCTTAGCTTGAAGTATGATGAATACAAATACTCTTAAAATAAGTTTCCTTTGAAATCCAGGTTTGTCTTTTTAAGACACAGCTACACTGATTTTATAAATTTCCTTATGGATAGTCTAAACCAGAGACTTATTTGCCAAAACTCAAATAATTCACATGTTTACTATTAAACTTTTAAATGAAGTTGTAATTTCAACTGCATCCTAAAGTGCATTTTCTAACTTTCCATTTTTAAATCACCATCATAGTATTTTAATAGAAGTGAGTGATGCAGAGACCAGGAAGGTATGCGCAATGCTGGCCTGTTTTCTGCTGAAATCTTTCAATGAAGGTTTGTTGTGATTATGAGGTATCTGTCCTGCTTGATGAGTTTCCCTTTCTCTGCAGGCCTTGCTGTAAAGTCCCTTTCCTCATGTAAGGGCCATGTCTGATATGCCACAGCTGTGTAGCCTTGACTCAGACTGCTAAGAAAGAGCTATCAGATTTATTTATTATTTTAGAGTAAAGAAGCCAGCTGAAACCACAGAAATTATAGACACAAGGACATTTGAGATATGATTGTCAGTAGCTCAAGGACTCAAGAAGGAAAACATCAGCATGTAAAGCTCTAAAATCATAAAGAAATATAACTAGGGAGATTAATCAGGCAGAGTGTTAAGATTGAGTAAGCATTAGTGTCAATGGATCATGAGCACACTAATACTCAGCCTACAAGCTGATCAGATCCTAGTTATCTGTTGTGTGTGCCACCCAATAATTATGTTATACTTCTTAGTTATCTACATCCTGATTTCAGCGTGTCTTCAGGCCTACTGAACAATATGCAAACATATTAACTCAAAAGAATGGTTAGAATAAGCTTTATCAGGCAGAATTTGATCTAAAGAACTGTCAACTTTGTAATAGCTAGTCTGATTCAGAGCAGTTCTGCACTGCTCAAGCTTTCTTAAATAAGTGATCAGTGAGGTAGAAAAAGTCAAGCAGCTAATTACACTGATTTTCAGATTCTAAGGGAAAGAAGGAAATAAGGTGACTGGTACAGCACAGATCAGAGTTAATATGAGACTTACGTTTTAGACAAGGTGGATTGTGGTGCATTCCGTCCATAAAGATAGGTCTCTCCTTCTTTCCAAGTACATGTTACTCTTTTCATGTCTTGAGTATGGCAGGAAAAATCTTTAGGTGTATCAGGTGGTTCTTGTCAGACAAAATAACAAAAAAAAGCATCATGGCAGTCAAGGCAAAACTCATCAACCTTTTTAATACATTAACAAGCTAGAAATAATGGATAAGTATGAAGTCTGGTTTACTATAGATGGTATTATTGAAATTACACTTATTCAATGACCACTCTGCAGAGATACTCAGGATAATACCATGAGTCAATAGCAATCACTTTTGTACTCTATTATCTTTTTTTTAATACTCATCCATTCATTTATTCATTCTGTATTCTTTTCTATATTTAAAAATTGCCATTAGCCTTCGAAAAGGAGACTGTTTACCACATGCACACAGACAATTGAAACTCAACTCCTAAAAGGATGGGTATATTTATGAATCAACCACCTGTCATAGGATCAATTAATTTAAAGCTATTCTTTCCTGATTTCTCTATATAAGTTTACAGATCTCAAGTTTAAAGACAGATTTCAGCCAGACATGACAAGACCAAGACAACTTACAGCAAATTTTTTTCCCATCCATTTTTTCTACAGTTATTCTTGAGTTAATAACAAGAGGAAAATAAAACAGTAACAATGTGTTCACTTACTACCCACAAAGAAAGCTGCCTGATGTGACTGCCCATCTTCATCAAAACAGTAGAAATGAATGGTAGACCCTTTGTCATGTGACGGATTTTTCACAGTGAGAAATTTGACTTGACTGTTTGTGTAGTTCAAAACATCAACAGTTGGGCGTACAGAGAATTCGCTAATGGTTTGACCTCTCCCTCCTATGCAGCAGAGAGTGATAGCAGAGCCTTCTGCTAAAAATTTTTCTTTTGGAAAGATTTGTGGCCCACTTCTATTTGAAGCGTCCAGGCCTGTAAATTAAAAAAAAAAAAAAAATTCAAAATCTGCTCAAGGCAGCAGCCTTCAGCCAGAACACAAAACAAAGCATTTACTCAAGAATTTGCTAACACTATATCATCCATTAATAGACTTTTATTTTGTATTTTTCCCAATACAGAGGTGAATTTCACATGTAATATTACCTTTGTCTTAAACTCATAAACATGTAATGTAGTCCAACAAACTATCTAAATCTGTTTTACTGCCTTTCACTTAGAGAAAATAGGTGTTTTGTCAATAATTGCCTTTGCAAAGGAATACCATCCAGCTCCTATGCACAGCCTGTTGCTTTTAACCAAAATGCCTGCTCTTGAAGACTTGGAGCAGAGGGCTACAAAAACATCATGGTCTTATGCTCATGTAGAGCTGAGCTAAGAGAAGTCAACATTGACTGAATCAGATCAGTGAGATAATCAACTTGGAATGAGACTCCCATAGCTTTCTATGTTGGTCTGCTTGCCGGATGGAAAAGTTAGTGGAATTGAAGTGACTCACAGTTTTTACATATATTGCACAGCTAAAATCTACACTCAAGGATCTGATCCAAAAACCTGATGATATTTAGAGTTACTATCTTTCAGAGAGCTCTAAATCAGGTCTGTAATGTGGGATCAGTGTGTGACCAAGCATTAGTATTTTTGAGCCCCATTCACTTGCAACTGAAAAAAATAAAATCTCTAAGATTGAGTAGATTGTGTGACAAAAAGTAGAGCCTTGTATCCTACTGCCCATTATACAACAAGAGGGAGATGAGTGCCACAATCCAAGTATGAACACCTGTGATGCCTCTTCTATACACATGATGTCTCCAATATCTAAAAGCCCTTGCTGCTCTAAACAAGTGTTTCATCATAAAATCACTACAGTCATATTTTCTAAAGTAGTTACGTATTTTGTTTAAACAAGATTCTCTGGAAACCAAACTGCTCTAATAAGTCATGGTAATCCAAAAAAAATACAAATTTTGTGATGTCATTAATTACATTATCGGTTCTCTGTGTTTATTCTCATATAATTCACAAGACATTAATTCCAAGTGGAATAAGGAGCTGACTTGCTCCTTTCTCTCGGCTTCTGTAATACCAATTCAAGCTATGAATCCCAGACGAAAGCAACACATTCATCAGACCATGCAGCCCCTAGCTATGTGCTTCCCCTCCTTTCCCTGAGTCTGGACCAGGGATGTATCTAACCAAGATCCCATGTCATTTCATCTACTACATTGTTTAATGTGTGAGTGAAAAAAAAAAAAAGCCCTAAAATTTTTGGTCTACTAATTTAGGAGAGTCTGGAAATTATAGCAATGGCTGAAGCACTGCTATTATTGCCAGCAAAATATAAGGAACTGGTTAGTGCTTAGAGTGATTCTTGATGTGATGCCATCTCTCCTGAACTCTCCAAGTTACATTCACTGGTGAACTGCAAACTAGCTTCATACTTGAAAAAACCCCCAATATTGCAAAGTCTTGTTTTGCTTACCGGGGACAGTCTCCCACAAACTCCAGTTACTCCAGATTTTCGATGCTTCTGCCTTGCTCCTGATTCTCACAGCATGTGACATACATTCCAAAGGTATGTCTGAATCCCATGTCCAATGAAGAGGCTTTCCCACTTTATCAAGTGTGACATTATGAAACTCCTACAAACAAAAAGCATTAAGGCAAAGTATTGAAAACACAGCAACATGAAGATTTGGAAATATAACCAAAAGCAGTGAGAAAACTCAAAGAAGACAAATGCTTTTGAAAATTTATGTCTGAAACTCCACTAGCTACACATGATTTCATACTAACCAGTCAGCTAATCAACTGCTTACAGATCTGTGCTAGCAGTGGTGGAGTGACTGACATGCTGACATATTTGGGAGTGAGACGCTACTTCTCATGACATGGATTTGATCCCAGAGACTTTCAGTAGGTTATTTGGGTCTGCTATTACATAAGCTGCTGCCTACAAATGCATCCTGATGCTCTGGGTTACATATCAGTGTGGTGGAGTCATCATCCCTGGAGTGATTTAAAAGATGTGCAGATTCAGCATTTTGAGATGTGGTTTAGTGTGGACTTGGTAGTGCTGGGGTAACAGCTGGACTAGATGATCTTAAAGAATTTTTCCAACCCATGAGACTACATCATTCTACATATTTTAGTACTTCTTACAGCAACCATTCCAGATTCCCAGCATTTAGATCTGTGCTGCTCATATGATTTGTACCAAAGCTCTGACTCACACTGACAATTAGGGAACTTCTCTCCAGTACTGCTTTCTATCGGCAACACCTGCACTTTCACATTACCACTGCTCTGAGAAAACCTCTGCCATCTGTTCAAAATTTAATTTCTCAGTTATAGTCCTGAGGAATGTGGCCACTGCTCTAGAATTTATATAGGCTGTCCATGCTTTGGTTTGAGCAGTTTCTTTATTGGTACACATAATCAGAAAAACACAAAAGCAAATATATTCCTGTACGGTAGTGACATCCACAGTAACTTGTCATCTCTATTACGAATAACAGTACAGACTACATCCCTGGACTTGAAACACTTCTACTTCCTTCCAACAAGCTAGTAAGAATTTGTTGAAGGACACTTCAAAAAACCCAAAACTTAATTGTTTGTAGCCCTATAGCCCCAATTACTGACTTCAGGGTTAGACCTACTCTTTGCGCTAAAAATCCTATCCAGCATATAAAGTGGTAAAAATCTTCAGAACCGCATAGAGCTCATTTGCAGTGAAGATGTGGTTCTTCAAACTCAGAGACAAAACATCACCAACTAGGGTGATCAACATAAGCTGTGATTTTTAACAATGCCTATCTTATTTGATTGATCACTGATTTCAGGAAAGCAAGCCCTTGTCTCTTTGATGTACTTTCTGACAAATAGCAACGCTAAATGAGCTAGTGCAGTTTTTCAATTTTACTAAGTTTTAAATTTTATTTGGAGATGTTCCCATACAAAGTCACAAACAGAAAAACACCCAGAACAGGCCTAAGCCTATTATTTGGGTGATCTCCTCTTCAGAAAACGTTGCTGGTTTAGATGCTAAGGAACACTATCAGGACAGGGACTTTGCCAAGAGACATCACTACATCTTCCGTCATTGTAAATGACTACTACACTTATTTTCTAAGTACACTTACTGTCCACACAGTAGAAGCTTCATCAGTTCGATGGACTTGTATCTCAAAAGACATTGCCAGCTCAGCATCATGTGCAGATTTGACAACATCCCACTCCACCAGCAGCCGCTGAAGATCCAAATCCTTGGAAATGTTAAGGTACGTTACTGGAAACACATCAGATTCTAGGAGCACAAAAAGGGCACAAAAATATTACTGTCTAGCTAAGTTACAAAGCAGATCTGAAAAAAATAGTGGTTAGAGGTAAGATAGGCTCTACACCAGGTGGTTCTGAAGGAAAAAAAAAGTCATCAGGACCTATAAAGGAAAAGATAAAAGGAAAGATAATTATTCCTCTTAAGGAATCAGCAGGCTAAAATGAGGTTCCTGAATCTACTCAATAGCTCCCCACCGTAATATTTGGTATGCTATTGAATTTCTTTATGCTCTCAATTTACTAGCTGTTTTATGGGAATTCAGATCCATCCCTTTATAATCTTATGAAGAGGAACAACATAATGTACTAAGAGGGACTAAATCCCCAAAAATCCCAAACCCCAGAAAGCCTTCAAATCATTAGGGCAGAAACTCTGGGCTCAGTTTTGATCTCTGACTTAATCCAGACTAAATAAATTAATGCAAAACCATTATTTGAACAGAATAGGTTTCCCAGAATAGAAAGGGTTTCCCTCCAGTAGCTAGCTAAGATGATAGTCTAGTATTAAGCACATTCCTAGCTGCTCTACACAGAGCTTAAGTCATGCCTGTGGATCTTCTACTTTAATTAGACATCTAGTTCTAATGGCACTTGTATTTTTTTCTTGGTCTGGATTTAATTCTAGACCATGACATGATAAAATAAAGTTTAAAAGTCAAGACTTTTGGTGTTGGGATATAAAAGGCCCTGCAAGATTGTTCTCTGAAAACTACAAATAACCCTGTAAGTGGTTCCTCTTTTTAGATGATTCTTTTGTGGCCCCTCCCTAAAAACCCAACTGTTGGAAGAGATGAAATATAGCACTCACTGATTTGTCACTTCTCTACTTCCTGAAAACTGAGCAAACATAAACCCCCTAAATTTGATCTGGTTGTTAATGAAGCCTGGAAACTGAAATGTCCACGTAACTATTTCTTTTGCTACAGGTGCTTTCCTAGGTGCTTCTTCTTGTTACAAAAGTACCAGGTCAGAATGTTTATTCTAATAACATAGCATCTTTTCATAAAATAGAACTCATTCTGTGCATTCCTGCCACATTACAGACAGAGTCATCAAGGACATGATGGATTGAGTGATCTCAGCAGCCCCATCTCAAACAACTTCCTGTCCCCCGATACACTTCACCACTGAGCTACCAGAGACTTTTGCCATGTATCACTAGCAGAAATACAAGCATTCAGAAGATTTAGACTGAGAATCTACATTTTGATGGATACTTCTGGTAGCCACCACATATCCAAATCATTCTGCAATTTATCCTGCAGTATCTGCATTACCCTAACCTCTGTGCAGCAGTTTTCTGACACAGAGATTTATACATTAGGAGAAGGGAATGAAAGGCTCAAGAGAAGCAGCAGTTATAACAATCTCTGGTCAATCAAAGGAAGCCAATAAAACTTTATAAGTATGTTTGTTAATTATGAGAATACAGAGATTCACCCAATTTTGTTGTTTATATAAGTCCAGACTATAATTAAAGAATAAATGGAGGAAATAATGTATTTTACCATTAGTAAAAAGTTATTAAAAACTGCTGGAAGAAAGGATTCCCTTTTAGCAAATCATCCAAAAATTCTGTTGGGATATTTTTAACTGATTCCATTTTCAAGAGTACTAGAAGTCAGAGGAAATAAAACCATATGCTTTCCATCTAGAGGAAACTACTAGTACAGCCATCTTCAGATAAGCTTGGAGAAGAAATCTAGTTTCACTGCTCAAACACATGGTCTCAGAACCAGGACTGTGGTATCTTCAAGTGTTTTGGAGAAAGAAATACATGCAACACACTGTCTATAAAGTTTCACTGCAGTCTTAATTTATAATTATCAGGAAATGATTAATGTGTAAATTATGTGAAAGCAGAATTGACACCCTTAGTGTTTCTGAGAGGTAAGTGCAAAATGTTTCACATGCAGAAATAAAACTTCCTTTTTGGCTACGGTAATGACATGGCCCTTAAAAAGTGTATCTGCTGCTTCACAGTTGCTGTTGAAAAATGATGGGCATCGGTTTGACACTGCCCTAAGAAAGCCCAGTATCTATGACAATTATTGTCTGAAACTGAATAAACAAGGTGGAAGGCTTGGGGGTAAATTTCACTGAATGATGACAGAGTATCAATTTTATGTTTTACTGGAAAAAATAAACACTATTAGCTTCACTGCCAACAAAAGCCTAGGCAAGGAGCCAGAACAACCAAAACAACACAGTGATTCATAAAATTAACTGTGGAAGTGGATGATCACTTTATTTTGGGAACATAGGACAAAACACACTTCATTTTCCCACATTTCACAGACTTGCACCATCAAAACAAGATAAACACTATTAAAACCCCACTTATGCTGAAGAATTGATTACAATGTTGTTTGTCTCCAGTGTGTAATCTTAGCAGCTCATTTTCTGGTCAACCTTACTTGTACATTCATCATTCATTTACCCAAAGCACCATGTGGCAAATCCCTTGGGGGATCTTATTTTACATAGACAAGCTGATCTAGAACTCTGGGCCTTGCCATTACTGTTTTTCTTTCTGCACTGCTGAAGCAACAGAGGAAAAGAGGAACTTGAAGAAGGAAAGGACCCTGCTAGTCTCTCAATGAAATTCAGTGGCACAAAGAGTCCAGGGAAGGGAAATAAATATACCTGAAAGAAAAGCCAGCCAGTTGGCAGAAACCCCTTCCTTTTTCATGGTGCATCATTAAAAGAAACTTCTGTATATCTCCTGAATTTCCCTATCCTCTTTCTGCTCATTTTCTAGTAAATTCTAATTGCAAGTGTCACTATTATGCGTATTGCATTGATGGTGATCCTGTATCTCCTCTCTGCATCTGTTTCTTTTTGTCCAAATGAAAATATCATCCCTTTTCTCACCATAAAGAATACTTCCACGTGACAAACCTGCCAAGGTCTTACTAGTTTCTGGTTTTCCTCCATCTGTACAAGTGTCCCTCCACTATCTCTCTTCAGCTAGATAACATATCACTTCACAATCCACACTAATTTGTTTTCCACAGAGTCTGGCATAAGACAGTCTAGGTCATCAGCTGGAGCTTATACAAAGTACTAAAAAATAGAAGAAATAATATGGTTAAGGATATATCCAAAATTTTGATGACCACCAGTTACAATGTAGGCATTAAAGGATTTTGTAGCATAATTTTAACATGTGGAAGTATTTGCAGCATTCACAGTCACAATATTCTCTCCCAGCAAAATTAACTGAGCAAGGCATCTTAAGACTTGTCTTAACTTGCAAGCTAACTCAAGACTATATGAAGAGCTACAATTAACAGAGACTGATTTTGTTCCTGAAAAATTGCATGTGAAAACAAGTGACCAAGTTACTGTAATGAATTAACTGTTTGGACTTGCCTGCATTACAAAGTTTTGCCATTCTAGGAGCCCTAGTAATAAGACTCAAAACTCAGACTTGGGTGAATGGTGTCTGAACACATGAATTCCAAGGCTGAAGAGAGGCAAAATGTCTGAAAGAGATATATTACCCCTTCAGCATGATAATAAATATATTTTTTTTATTGTTAAAAACCCAAACATCTCTCTTCCTTCTTCATCAACTTAAAAAAGTAAATAAAATTTCCATAATGCAGACTAGACTGTGGTAAGGTCTGCTTCTTAGTGGTGGTCACAAAAGGGTCAATTAAAAATTTTCTGTTTTCTTTTAATGGAGACATACCCAAATGCTACTGCTAGCAGCAAGTACTTTTTTAGTACTTGCATTTTTTACCACAAAATACACAGCCTTCTGAAAAGTTATCATTATATTCAACTTTTCTCCCTTCAAATATGCATATTTGCTTTTGTATTTGTATTGGATAAATATAGGAAGTGTGCAAAATAAAAATCTGTCCTGGAATCTTATGGCACAATCAGAGAAGAGCCAACAGAAATGCTAACATTTTCATAGATGAGATAAAAAAAGAAAGGAAAGAAGTAAAAAACCATTAAAGTTGTCAAAGAGGAAATAAATTATTTGAAGATGACAGTACAGATCATCAGAGAAAGAGAAGGAGAAAATAAATAAAAACACTTCGGCTTCACATAATTGCAAGTTGTTGATTCAACAGGCAATTTTGCATAATGGGTCACAAAAGGCAATAATGAAAGTTGCTCCATCACCTTACCAAAGAGAATAATTTGATTAAATGTGTGACGTTGCTTAATCAGAGACTTACAAATCAGCAAGTTGAAAGCTTCAGCTGTAGATTGCTGTAGATTGATTCCAAATAAAAAAATCAAACATTCAGACACTTACCTTGCTGTGAATATGAAGTGTAGCACGTCCCCAGGGGGAGCAGTACTGCCAGAATCATGAAGTGATTCATCATTTGTCCACCTTTTCCTGCATAAGACTTAACAGCAAAGAAAACATTTTATTTATTTGTTTCTTTCGGGAGCAATGCAGCATGCCAAACAATAGTCCAGATAATATTACTATATTTAAGAATGAATAAATAAAAACCCAATCACACAGACTCCAGGAAGCTAAAGAGAAATTCAGGAAGAACACACAAAGAAAGATAAGGAATGAAAAATGTAAACCTCTTGTCTTTAGGACCTAGTCACAGCAAAGTAGCACTATAGTCAAAAAGTTCAATTGAGTCTAAATAAATAAATCACATAATATCTTTAATGTTTTTTATCCACTTATTTCAAATAATTATTGAAGCAGAAGTTTGTCCTAATATATTTTGGCTTTCTTCCTGCACAAGTAAGAAGATGTCCATTCTAACAAGGGGAAAAGAGTATTAAAGGTGCAAAATGCCTTGTTATTTCTGCTCCACCTGCAGCCTGACTGATGAATCCAGCAGACTCCTCTGTCAGCACCTGGGACACTATATGTGGAGGGCTTTAGTTAGTCTGGAGCTGAAACACGCATATCAAGCCTCAGCAAGTTCCATTCCCAGTTAGACTGTCATCTCTATCTCACATTCCATTTACAGTTTTGACACTTATGCTGTGCCAGGATGAAACTCTTTGACTTGCACAGCCCAGTTCTGAAGGACTGATTGTACATTAGATCTCAGAAGACATGAATCACCTGCAAATTCCCCCATGCAGAAGGGAGGGCTAAACACGAGGCTGCAGTATGGTGAAAGCTCTCAGGCACAGAGAGTACAAGGAGTACAAACAACAGAAACAGGATAATGGATACAGCTATCTTTAATGTAAAACTTGCACATTTTACATTTCTGAAGCCATGCAGAATACTGATCACTACTTCCTTAACAGACATTGCAACTGCTTAGCAGCAGATAACCAAAATTACTTGTCCCCACTAAAGCTAAGAGCAGAACACTTACAGATCCCAGAAGGATCAGGAATTCACTACAGAATTTATTTCTAGCAGAAAACTTCTGATGTAATACCTCAGAATTGCAGACTCTTAAGTCTAGTAAGTTTAATAAGTTTAATTAAATTCAATGGTTTTGAGAAGCTCTGAATTCCTACAAAGGATAAAAGAAAAGACTCCAATCTTCTTTTTAAAACATGTTTCTAAAGGTCACACAAACACTGTAGAACAGTCCTGCATGCAGCATGCCCAGGGCTCAATGCACACAACAAGAACCCTTGTTGCAGTGTGCCCAAACTTCTCTTTGTGAGCTTAAATGCTTCACGTGGAGGCCCCATATTTACCAGGTGAGTGTTGTCTTGCCTAATGCATAAGCTTCTGCAAGTTTTTTCTGCCACTAAACAAATATCCTCATAAGTATTTATATAAAACAAAGATCACCATGTATGAAGAATCTAAATGTTTTTGAGAAGCTAGGCCTAATTCACATGCAACTATTAGACTCTTCCAGGAACTGATTTAGGGAAATCTTATTTTTATCTAGGATTTTTTAGAAGTTAAAAGGGAAAATAATTTGTTATGTATTACCTGGAATAATCAAGACAATATATAGAAGAGAATGGTAAGCAAATGACACAAAAAGAAACTTTTCCAAAGCAGATCATGTCAAAACTTCTGGTAACTCCTTCAGCAGATTGTTGTTTTTCAAATTGTATGAAATTATATTAACATACAAAGCCAAATCTTACAGACCCTTTTTTTTCTCCAGCAAAAATATGAAACTAAATCTGCCTTCAAAGTCAAAGGACTCAACTCTCTTTTCTAAGACAGTTTTACACAAGGGTGATCAGTTAGGTTCAGCAGCATATCTCCTGACTTAATTATATCAGCATGATGAAAATCTGGCCCTGCAAGACTCCTAATTTTGTAAATATCTTTGAGGCTGAACACACAAAATTTGCCCCATTGGTTATGAATCATTTAAATCCAACATTAAAAAACAGTGGGAAGGTCCTGTGGAATATTGCCATATTAGACTATTTAAGTTACTTCCTATTTGAAAAAAAAATCCAAGCTTCTTTTAAACTCTTAAGAACCACTCTCAACTATTGTCATGAAACCAGTGTCTAATTTGACTACCTAGCTCCAGTAATTTACACCACCAGCTCACTAATAGCACAGCCTTGATCACTTTTATTGAGGCAAAAGTGTTATGGTACTAAAGGGTAGTAATATAATAAATGATTACTGGATAGTGACAATGGATTTCACTATTTGGTATGTTAATAATACAGTTTAATAGTGCATAATAAATAAATTGTGGTCATATGTGCAATTGTAGGTAACAAACCAGTTTTCATGAAAAAAAGTCCTAGAATTCTCTAACAAAAGAGAATATGAAGTAGTTTTAAATAAATGAAACACTAGTTGACAAAAAAAAATAGGTCCTTAATACATGAGTAATATTTTGAATTAAATCCTCTTTATTCAGAAACATCTGCCTGTGACTAACAAACTAATCACACATAATAATTACCAGTGATGAATGTCAAGCATTTATTCTGTTTTATCAATAATTAAGTACTTTTATAAAATCATAATTTATAAGTCTGTGTCTTGGCTACAGTTTTACAAAATACATTACCAATTTAATTTAAAAAAAAAAGAAGGCAACAACAGCAAAATGATGATAATAGATTAACAACATCCTTGCCAGAAGTGAAAATAGAGCAACAATGGGAATGAAGACAGGTAGTCAGAAAAGGGGAGATACTGAGTAGCAAGTTGAAGTCACTTTGGCACAAAATGACCTGTCAGAACTACAGAAGTTAGCTGAATAATAAATCTTTCATTTTTAGTGTACATTTTTCCTCTTATAAAAACACAGATTACCTGGGGGAAATAAAGCAGACTTGCTTGGTTTTATCAGCCTTCAGGCTGAAACACTAGTTGTTCTTTTTTTTTTAAATTATAACTTCATTGTCTACTTATCTTGTTGGAAAAATGTAACTTGGGATGTGACAAAACAGATACAGAAAGATTCGGGACTCCCCTGCCTAACTTGAAATTAATCATACTGATAGATACTTCAATAGAACAGAATTATTTTGGAGACCTGACAGCACATGAAATAATACTCAGCAGCAACGGGAATTAAACACCATTAAAGAGGAGTCACTCAAGAAGTTGAGACAGCATAGGAGCAAATTACCTTTGAGAAAATGAAATTTCCTTAAGTAGGTGGTCTGTGAATATTTTAAGTAAATATTTCCAGGTAGACTATTTCTCCTTCAGAGCTAAAGGCTAGCTTACACAATTCCCAAAGTCCAAGCCAACATTTTTGTGATGCCATGGATGAAATTAAAAAGAAATTCTCATTATTTTCCTAGTAAAAACACCAAAGATTAACATTTAATCAAACTCCACTTCAAAGTCACTGAAGCACCAAAATTCAGTTGACTGGGAGTTGGAGCTGCACTGTGCACATACTGTTGCAGCACCTGGAGCAACTGTGTACATAAGGAAAGGAAGCCTCTACTGTGAACATCTAGTCAAAGCAGACTGTAGAGTTAGCCTGTTTTGTAGCAATTTTCCTAAAAGCACATATTTCAAAACATTCTTAATATAATTTTGTTTTCTCAGTGCCCTTTGCTTTGCTTATTTAAAACAGCTGCCAGGCACAAGCCAAATCCTTAAATGAACCTGAGCATGTACATAGGCTGAGAAAATAAATGTTTTCAGTTCAGAATACTTAATCTATTTAATGGAGAGTATTAGATATAGATACCAACTCCTAAACACCATGGGCTGAACAACTTTTTCTAAACCAGACACAGCAGAAGACTATCAATGAGGCAAATCAGGTAATAATATGTAACACCGCTCATCCTATGTTGTTATTCCTTTAACTTCATAAACAAACTGAGGATCAGAATCACAATCCAATTTTCTACCATACAACACAAGATTGATACCATAAGTGACATTTTAGTGCCAAAATCTAATGAACTCTAGCCACAGCCTACCAAGAGGCACTCCTAGAAAATAAGCAGAGCACAGGTAGGCTAACTAATACTTCTGATGCAGTTTTTTGTCTCCTAAAAAAAGAGGTAACTAGGTAAATGTCAAAAGGAGCTGGAAGGCCCTAAGTCAATGATTTGTACAGACTCTACAACACAGAGTGCCTCTGCTCTCCTGATTTTTTCTTTTTTCTCCCAAGCAATTTTAAAGGTGGTTTCAATTACACTTAGTACACAAAATACATCTGTGTATCTGAAAGCTCCTAATAAGCCCTTGTAATTTAATGGCCGAGCAACAAGTTTAAAAGGCTGCATAAGAAAGAAAGAAAGTAATTTCTATAATTAAGGTCTGATACACATGTAATAATTTGACCGCTGAGAGGTAGTTTTATCTATGTTTTGATAAACAGGAAGCTCTTCGATGCATGCAGTTGCTTTTCTAAAAAGCTCTGCAAAATAGAAAAACATTTACTTCATGGTCCCACAGACAAGCATCCAAACAAAAAAGCAGCTGAAATAGGGGGAAAATGGGACCTAAAACTACAAAGCAATTAATGAACTTGGTAAAGCTACTCCTGCCTCATCAGATATGTGTAATTGTAGAAAAGCAATTTTTCAGGCATTACCTACTTGTAACTCTGCTAGGAGTTTGGTCCAAAATTTACATAAAAAGAGAGGCAAAAAGGTTATGCCAGAAAAATATTTGAAAAGTAAAATCAGGAACCGCACTGGAATTTATGTTTTCTTGTTTAGTCAAACGGCCTTGAGATCAAACAATGGATTTCAGCTGATTAAAAGAAAGCGAGAGCAACAAGTTTTCTCTGTATGATGCCAGATTTAAAGGTCTGGGCTCGCAATTCCGAGCAAGCCAACACCTTCCGGAAGCAGCAGGCACGGGAGACATTGAAACCAAACCCTAATCACCTCTGGCAGGTGCAGCATCCTCATCCCACGAGGTACTCCACTTAGGTAATATTTGCTCAAGTCAAATCAGCAGCTTTTACCGTCTAGCTAAGCAGTGGCATCCTGAAAGCAGAGAAGACTAGACGGTCATGAAGAGCCCTAAATTCATCGGTATGCGAAGATGCTGGCGGGTTTCCGGAGGACGGAGATGGGGTACGAGGCGCGCTCCAGTCCTCTCGCACGACCGCGCCGAGGGGTGCCTGCAAAACACGGGAGAACGGGCGGGCAAAGGGTGGAGAAGGCATCAGAAGTGCTAAAATTCAAAGTAACATCTCTACGGCGCGCTTCAAAACAAGCGCCGGAGTGCAGATGTGCGTGTTCGTCAGCGGGGCAGGCAGAGCTCCCCTCTAGCGAGGGCGGACGGAGAGGAGGGGTGGGGGTCACTGCGGGAGCGGGGCTGCCGTGACAGGAGACGCCGGCATCACTCACCTGCAGCCGCCGGGAGCTCCCTCACGGCA
>VXBI01007029.1:137235-156172 GCA_013397375.1 Toxostoma redivivum | reverse complement strand
TCGGCCCCCCTCCCCGGCCAGGGCGGTGCCTCCTCCCATCTCGAGCAGCCGGGTGAGTCGCTTCTTGGAACTTTCTTCCCTCTCCGGGAAATTCGGCCCGTTCCCTTGGCTGCTCTCCCAAAGACGGAAGGCGGGCCTGTGCCCCTCCTAGAGGCGCCTCAGGGCTGCGGGGTGAGGCGGGCAGGACAGGGGGTGGACAGGACCCTGAGGGACAAAGAATGGACGCATTCCGATCTGCCCAGTCCCCAGCAGGCAGGAGTGATGTCCCCGAGCCGCCTTCATCTGCGGTGCCGTGGCCCCAGGTCCCTGTGTCTCCGCTCTGGCCACAAGGCAGACGGGTGAGGAGGTGCCTGGTGCCTGCGGCGGGGCTCGGGGCCGCACCTAACCAGGCGGGTTACCGCAGGAAATCTGAGGAAATCCCTCACAGAAACCGCGTCAAGTCAGTTCGGCTCACAAAGCAAACTCTTCACTCCCAAAAAATCACATAAAACATGAAGGGAGACCAGAAGTGGACCATGTTTCTGTTGCGAGTCCCCATATGACTGGTCTCATTCAGAAAGTACGGTATGCCAAAATCTGCCTGGCTACATCTTCTGATGTAGCCATGAGAAAGTTTTGTTTAAAGCTGTTGCTCATCCCTTCCAGGACATTCATGTGAGGGTTTTTCCACCTTGTAGCACTTCTACATAAAAGATGTCTTCTGTCTCTTTTTAATTTTCAGGTTAAATAGAACGTACCTATTAAGAAACTTTTCCTTGCTTTCCTCTGAATTATCTCAAATTCTTGAAACTTGGTTGCTTTTCATCAGGGGGATATGATCTGCAAAGTTTTTCAGCCTTATAGGATATCTTATTTTTATATCTCATGATATATTGCCTTTTTTTTTCGTACTAGCATAGCGTTGCCGACATACACGTGTGGTCCACTTCAGCTCCTTGATCCTTCTCTTCTGAACTGCTGTCTAGTGCTGTCAGTGGTTCCTTGCCTCATTGTATATCAGGGATGTCTCATACTTCCCTCTGCCAAGTAACATCCTGTTCCTTAGTCAGGCATTCCATTTTCTTACGATGCTCTTGCTTTTTAGTCAAGCAAATGATTTCTAGTCAAAGGATAGTTTTATTCTTCAGAACTGTATTCTGAATAATTGCATCTATTTCTTCCACAGAGTTATTGTGCGTGTTTTGTGAGTCATATAAACTGAACTTTTCACAGAGGGTCACTCATTTTTCATTGCCTGCATGTGGTCTGGAGGCACCACAGCTGGACATTTACTGTTGTTTCAGAATTCAGAGCAGTACGCTCATGAAAGGTCATCTAACTGCTAAGTTTTACTGAAAATGCAAATCACAGATGTCTAGGATTAGATGCCAAAATTTTAGCTTTTCTTTTTTTCTTACATTTGTTAGCAAGTCTCTGCAATATGCTAGTAAGGTCTTTCTTTTAATATTTCTAGGCAGTATAATTAGTTAAGCTTTCTGGAAATTTATCAATTACATATTTGAAGGTAGATTTTGAATTACATACAATAAATAAAGTGTGGGGTAGAAAATCTTCGCACATACTATATTAAAGATAGTAACTCAATTTTTGTGCTTTGAGCACTCTCATCTGTGTTTGAAAATATTTATTCTTTTAAATCTCTAGTAGAGATACCTTTTAAAATCTATCAATATTTTTAACATTTTCTGAATAATTTCAACCCTGCTGTGGCTCTCTATTGCCGCTTTGTTTGGGTAGCAGCAACAGTATCTCATATTACTTTTACTGATCCACATGATTCATAAGTTCCAGAATGAACAATGTATTAGCTTGTCCTTTGAATGGTTCTTTATGAACATATGAATTCACTGCTATTTGGAAATAATGTTCAAGGTACTAATTGGAACCAAAAAGACCCTAAAGAGTTATTGAATAATGTCTATAAGGAATTTCATGCCTGGTCAGAAATTGTTTTAGAAAGCAAGATGTCAAGTTCCTGATATTTGAGCAGGAAAACCTGAAATACAAAGAACAAAGATAAACCCACAAAACAGCCTGGAAGCTCAATGTGTCAAGTATCACAGAATCTAGAGAATCTAAAATCCCAAGTCAGGTACCAAACTTCTCTATATACACCAGGTTATAGCAATGTAGTTTGGAAAGACCTGGAAGGGACCCTATGCAACCTGGCACCCTCTGTGTCTGTAAGAACAGCTCTGAGTTTCACCCCACTTTTCTGGGTGTTTTGTTGCCTATGTACATGTATCCAAAGCTCATATCTGACATGACACACCTGCAGGACTTTGATCCAGAGTGCTACGAAATCTGCCATCTGTAGAGTTTTGAAAGTAAGGCTGTGGACATGAGATTGTTGATGTTCAAGGATTTCATAGGGAAAGTACTAGCATGAAAAGGTATAAGATCATAAAGGTAAAGATAACCTGGGGAAGACTGGTCAAGCTAGACAGTCTAGTTGGGCACTAACTGTGAACCCTTGTGTTGTGTTTTAAGTGTTGATGGAAGACTGCAAATTAGAAATTCCTCTCCAGAGAGCTATGGGAAATGACCCTTACCCTTTTGACTCATGCCTGCCTGCTCAGCAAAGACTTCTTGAGTAGCTTAACATGAATGGCGAGTATAATAATGCTTTGTCTAGCAGCTCATTAAATTCTAGCTAGCTCTTTGTTAGCCAATAACTAACTCTTTCAATTATGTGTATTCTTCTTGCAGAGTCTCTGTGCCTGGCTAAAATACCTGAACAAACTGACCAATTGTGACAAATGCATTCAACTCCTTACCCAAACTAAGGGTAAATGTTACAGGCTCCAAAGAAGGTAAAGACCTAGGGCATAACCAGGAAAAGAACTTCTCTAGTTCCAGTCTGTTCTATAAAAATACACAAAGGAATGGACCGACAGAGGTGAGCATTGATGCATATGAGCTTGGGTCACTGATCATGTAAATAACACATGAATAGTAGGTAGCTTTTCTAGGACTCATTTATCAAGGAACAAAGAAAGTTGTGGGTGCAAGGAATCTCACACATACCCTTCCTGCTGTATGTAGTTTGACTACAAGCCAACCAGTAATCCAGAAGTACATCAGCCTAAATGAGCATTTTTCAAGCTCTCTTTGCTAAGCAGCTGATTGCATGGGATCTCCCCTTGGGCAGGGACACCTCTTGAAGTTGTTCTTCAAAGCAGAGAGACCTCCCACCAAAAGCAGAACCTCAGTAACTGACAGATGCCATGCATAATCTGGTATTATAGTGCACAAAGATTTTGTATTGGTAGCTTTGATTTTTGTACTGGCAGCTTTGAATCATTGTTATATTCTTTGTGCAGAAATACAGTGAACCTTGCCTATTGAATATTGCTGTAAAAGTTGCACTTCTACAACATACTTCAATAAACTCACTTTTGCTGATACCTTTGGTGGTAGTTCTTTATTTTCCATATTTTAGTGTCAGCTGTTCCTAAAATAAAGTATTTCCTCTTTTATATGTCAAATGTTTGTAGCTTCTTGGCATCAAAAACTAATTTTTCTCTGTTGAGGTCTGTGTTACACAATGTTCTTGTAATGTTACATAACTTACCTGCATAATCTACAAAATCTACCACTGATGTCGGTATATTAATAATTTCTGCCCATACATTACATGATGCAGTAAATCTGCCCCTTATGAGTAATAAAAAGGTAATTTTCTTATTTCTCCACCCTTCAGGAAGAAATTAAGCCATTGGAACAATGCTATCTATGTTAACAGGACCATTTTAAAGGAAAACAAAAAAAAAAATCTGCAAACGTATGGTACAAAACACAATTCCTTTTGTCAGGCACTGAATCAGAGACTTGAAACAAGAAACATGGAGTAGTCTAATGTTCCTCATTAACTAGTGCAATGAAAGCTTTACTGTGTTGTTTAAAGTGATGCAGAAATATTTGGATTTCAAGAGTTTCTGATTCCAGTTACTTAGTGATCATATGCATGAGGTTCTGCACAGTTTAGTAGAGGTGTTGATTCTCTTACTAAAATCTTGTAATTTATATGAAAAATCTGAAGTTCTTTCGATGGCAAATTAATATTCAAAATAGTGTGAAAGATATCATCTTTAGCCCCAAAGAAGGATGAATCCCACCTGATTCTCAAGTTTTTTTCTGAAAATCTCCCATTCCCAGAAGTCCAGTTCCTTCAAAGACAGCCTCTGGCTAGGACCTCACTATCTTTAGTGGTAAAGAATTCTCTTTTTCAAAAAGGCTTGGTAGGCCTTTATACCCACTGGCTTCTGCCTGCAAACTAATAGCGACCAAGTTATTATTTCCTGTTCTGCAGCAGCCTTTGAAGCATTGAAGGATAATAATAGGACCCCCTCAGCCCTCTCTAGGTTAAACAAACTCAGTTCTTTCCATGATTTATAGAATTTTGATTGTGTTCACTGGTATTCCTAGGTCTCTTGAGAACAGTTTCAAAGAAGAATTGATGGACTCAGCATTTCTTTCAACATGAGCCTTATTAACACTATATTTACTCACAGGTGACTCTTCTGTTCTTACCTGTCTCTATGTTTGCTGTTTCCTCAGAAGCAGAACATTGGGTTTTCTTTACAGTCTACCTGTGATGTTCTGTAAGTCACAGATCATTTTTATCTTGCCAATTTTTCTCTTTCCTTGTTTAATTATCTCTGCTTAGCATTACAGCATTGCTCTTTCCCTTTTGACACACCATTTCTTAACTTGTCAAGTTGCTTTTGAATCTTAATCCTGTTTTCTGATATGACTGTGATTCCTCATATCTTCATGTCATCTGGAAATCCTGGGCATTTTATTTTTTATCAGACAGATTGTTGACCGTGTATAGCCCAGACAGATGTTTTTAACTTCACCGTTGTTTCTTTTTAGCTTAGAGCTACTGCTAATTGCTTTCTGACTGCACAGTGGTGACTTCCAAACCCAAAGTAAAGCAAACAACTGTTTTCCATGAACAATGTTCCTCATACATGATTTAATTTCTACCCAGGAACAATTTCTATTTAGTCAGAAGGTGCAGAAGTACTCTACATAGTGAAAGAGTTCAGAGAAATGTTCTTGAGTTGAACTGCACTGAACTGAACAATTTCAGATGTACATTTTAGTACATCCAGGATGCTAAGAGATTTTCATAAATATTAATGGAGCATCTCTGGGAGTAATTTTGGCCATCCTACAGCTGCAGAGGAGTCGTTGAAACTGAACAGCCATGTTGCATTGGGATAGTACTCTTTATTTTTCAATAGGCCTCTTAGCCTGGAGTCAAGCTAGGATTCCTCAGTGCCAATCTGAATTGTCTCACAAAATATAGGGAGCAGGAATGGTCTAATTGTTTGCACTTGTTTTACAGGTGCATCCTGAGTGCCCTACACAAATATGGTTTGAGCTTTCTGTAGGCATTTCCACTGTGGTTGCAGTAGGTCACTGTAAAGTGCAAAGCCTGATCTTGTATTGAATTGCGATTTGTTGTACACAAACTTGTCTGGTTGCAGGCATATCTCTTTGATCAAATAGTAATTGTGGTTCCTAAAAAGAGATGGTGAAGTTGTTATATATATTATCAGATATGATTTTAACTAATAAGTAACAAGTGTAGGTTTATTCTAAAGAATTAAAATCACAGTAGCATAAATAAGTTATGGGGCTAATGAAGAAGAAATGATCAGTTATTTGCCTTTAACTAATAATTGCCCAACAATCCCTATTGTAAACCATTGTTATTTAGATGAGAAAGCAGTGACATACAGGAAGTACTAACATTAGAATTAATAAGTAACTTCAAATGTCTTTTTGTGTATATACGTGTTATATTGTGGTAAATTATGTCAGATCTGCTTTTTTTTTTCACAAAGTCCAGTTTTGTGGTGAACACTGAGATATATTAAGTTCATTTATGCTCTAGATGCTCTGTATTTTATTTTCTCCCAAATATCAAGTGGAAGGTCTGGAGCATCATTATGCTGAAATATTTAAACCCTTCTCAAAAACTAAAACAAAAAAAAATTCACTATAATCTTTTTTTTGTCTGTGTTCCTTCATCCACAATGTCAAATAAGCCAAACTTATGTACATCAATTTAATAGCAATATCTAATATTTTCTCCACCTAACTAACTGGAAACTAAAGCTACCAAAATTTTCTAGTGTTGTTAGAATTGCAACTGGGTCCAGCAGTGCAAGATAATATATTTATTACTAATAACTACTTATATCATTTAGTGCTTATTTATCACTGAGACTGTTTGTTGCACCTTCCAAGAATCTAAAAGTCCTAAGTTCTCCTTTGAGTAGATAAAATGCAGCCTAATCGAGTCTCAGGACTATTCTGTCCCATTGGATTGGATGAGACACAAGTAGTCTGCCTCTCCAGGTCACATCCTTCTGCGTCTTTCTCAAGAGTGACAGCTTTAAATGGAGGGCAGTGGCTGTATCCATTTACACTACTGTTAAATCTGTGCCTTTGGTCATTCCCTGGGGTTGTTCCAAGCATATATTTGAACTTCTTCCTACTGAAGAGGGAATCGAATCCTTCTGTTTACTTTCAGGTTGAGCACTCTGGTCAGTAGGCTATTATAAAAGGACTGTGTGCCTTAGCATTTTAAAAGAGTGGGCCTCAATGTCTTCCTGAAAAGGACAAGTGCAATAGTCATACTCTGATAATGAGCTTCCTGGAAATTCCCACATCTAGTTTTTGACCCCAGAAGCATTTTTGCAGGCTGCATGCTTCTTACACTGCAATGATTCTGTACATATGAAGTCTAGTTCTTGAAGGAATTCAGGTGTAGAGATGGCAAGTGTATTCAGACTTTCAGGTTAATGGTGAGCTACATGGGATTCCAGAAGGGAAATTAGCTTCTGCCTAAGAGTGTCGATATTGCATAGTTTCCTGGCTCATCGGAAACAGAGTAAGCTCAAAAACATGCACTCTCTGGATCCCAAACTTGAGATAATTCATGTTATTTTCAGATCGGTTTTTCTCGGGAGAAACTGCTGCCATCTTGTGGTGGTTTAGAGGAAGACATATCAAAAACAGTCGGTTCACATGGGTATCGGGGATTAAAATTAATTCCATTTTTGGACTAGTAGAATGTGGAGAGTGTGATGTAACTGTTCATGAGAGAGGAGTAAACAGCATATTGTGGTAGAACAAAGTAGTTGACCCCTTTTGTATATTGAGACTGTGTGATCAAATGTGGTGGATAGATATTTGTTTTGTTATTGGATTTGTTGGATATTTTTCTGTGAGACAATTTGCTAGTATGAAAAAGAAACACGATATTTCTCTCTGGGCCATCAGACTATTATTTATAGCAGTAGCAGGGCTACTTGATGACCTTTATTGTTACATTAGTCAGCACTTATTCAGGACACATTTACAATACGTATCTGTGTTCAGGTAAAACTGCCTTTTTTGAGTAGATAATGGAATTGAGCATTTTCAGAAGGAAGAGAAGGTTTCCTGTAGATTTTTACTGTGCTATGGACCCTGGTATCTGATGGAGAAATCATACGTACAATAGTGTTTGGACAGTAGTGCTTTCAGATGCAAATCCAGTATTCCAGTTGGAGGTAACAGCTAGCAGGAGATGACACTTGTCTGCAGAAGTCCCTCTGTGGCACAGAGGGACTAAGTTCTGGGACTAAGTATCTAGCCTAAGTATTCCCGAGTTTTGGGACAGAGCAATTCACAAGACATGATGGAGTACAGGCAATGACTAAGACTGAGGCAAAGGACTGTTTTCCACAGGGTGAGTATAGGAAATGAGCCTTGCTACAAAAAAATGGTTGTTTCCATAGATGCTCCACTTTCCCAAATTAATACTATGCTATTCTAACTCATTAGACAATTATTTGTTTTGCACACAATTTCAGGGTATGTCTACTGTAGACCACATGGAAAAATCTGAATTAGTAGCTTGAATGGGCCGCTGCAACTAGATGGTGTCGGACTTCTTAGCTAGTTATTTAAAATGAGTGGGGGGATTTCCAATCAAGCATTGGGGATAATGGGACAACTCTAAACAAGTCTCTGGGTTTCCATTAAATATGACTAATAGAAAATGCAAAGTCACTTGGACTGAAGTTTAAGAAAACAAACAGGCCTACAAGAAAGAACTGGCATAGGAAATTTTAATCCTTAGTTTTTCAACTGAATAAATGACTGACAGTAGCATCTTGAAATGGTAGTGCTACCTTTATATGCCTGTTTGCCAGTTCACAGTAGTCAATAAGATGAATTGGAAAAGGACTTTGTAAGCCCATTGGTGATACAAATGGAAAAAAGAAAGTTTATTTTGTTCCATGTGTTGGCTTTGAATTGCTGTATTAAACATTCTTGTTCCTGAAAGTCTTGTTCGGTAGAAAGTCTGTGGAAAGTGGAAACAAGCTCCAAAAGACGAGGTAGACTTTCTCGGATGTGACTCGGGATACCTCAGCAACAATGAAGATCTTTGCTTTATACATTGTTAAAACATCTTGGATAAAAAGCCTTCTGCATTTATTGGAAAAATGAAAAGGGCTGGATCTTATGTCGATGCGCCAGAAGGAGAAAATCATATTCCCACCACTGAGAATGAATGATTTACCTTTTTCCCCTTTCCCTAAAATGTAGAGTCTGTCTTAGGATGTGTGAAATTTGAAGAAATAGGAGGGCAGAAATTGGAGAGCAGAAATCTTGTAATTTTAAGTACATTTGTGTCATGTACTATATCTTCAATAAGCTGGGATGCCTAGATTTAAATTTTACACCATTAATAATGTTATTACTTGTTTAAACTTGACTGTGGGTTTAGTGAATGAATAGGTAATTAAACAATTAGAAATTAATCATAAATTCACAATAGAAAATGGTATATTGAATGCACAATGAACATATAGAAGGCTGGCTATATTATTTAAAGAAAATTGTGGCTTTGATTCCTTGGAAGCTTAGGCTCAGTGGTTTGGTGAAATTTAATGCAGTGTTTCCTATCTGCCACACCGAGTAAAAGAACTGGTGGTGAGATTGTGTTGTATTGTGTTGCGTTGTGTCGTGTTGTGTTGTGTTATGTTGCACAGTGCACTTAGGCGAGGCTGAGGAAGTCTGGCTTATGGAGGCATTAGAAGCACATCCTGGATTAGTGGACTGAGAGCACCAAGCAATCATTCCTGAGCATGGGGGTGCAGGAGTTGGGAACACTGTGGCTGATAGTGCCAGTTAATGTCCATTAAGTAGGGAGGAGGCAGACTGGGCAGGGAACTGCCCAAAGAATATGTCATTAGAGCTGCTCATGGGCATGCTCTTGAGTGTTGTCCATGCATCAGGGGGTTGTGGGCATTCACACAGCAGCTATTCCAGTCCTAAAGTGGTATCAGTGAGCCTCTGCTGGAGACAGGACTTCATTGTGGTGTATCCAGAGCCAGCAGCTAAGCACCATGAAGCCACTCACTGCCCCCCACCCCGCCGATGGAATGGCAGGGAGAATCAAAACTAAAACTTGTAGGTTAAGTAAGGAATGTTTAGTAATTAAAACGTAAATTGAAAAGTAAACAGTAAAATATATGAATGATAGTGAATAAAAAGTGAAGAAACAAAACTCAAGGAAAACCAATTGATACACAATAGAGTTAGTCACCCCCTATTGAGCAATGCCAGACCCAGTCCTTGCACCCTGATCAGCCCTGCTTCCAGGTAATTCCCCAGTTTATATACTGGTGTGGAATATCGTTCTTGCCAGTTCAGGTCAGTTATTCTGGCCGTGCTCCCTCCTAGCTTTTTTTGTGTACCTCTTGACTGGCACAGTGTGAGACAAAAAAAGTTGTTGAATTAGGGCAAACACGACTTGGCAGACATCAAAATGTTAGTGTGTTATCAACATGATTCTCATACTGAAAACACAGCACTGTACCAGCTATGGAGAAGAAATTAACTGTATCCCAGACAAAACCAATACAAAAAAGTTCTGTTTTCTTTACACTGCTTCCCTGAGAAAAAGAATTGCTGCCAGCTGGTGGCTTTTCTGGTGACACAGGGAGTGTTTGCATAAGGTGTAAGTCACATACAAGGTTGCACTTGTGCCACTTAGCAGTATGATGGTTTTTTCTCTGTTGATGGATGTATTGAGGTTTGCAGATCTCACCTTTTTCTCAATGGGTAGCTTTATAATTTAGCTATAAAGCTTTTAGAGATGAGAAACACAAGCTGCAAAATACCACCATCATACAAGGGTGTTTTACCCATGGAACTACTCCACTGTGTACTCAATATTTAAATACACTTGATACACACTATTCCATGACACTGGATTCCAGGGCATAATGTTCTCCAGACAAGGCTAGATGGCGCAATAGGTCAATGCATTGAAGTTTTTCAGATGTTTTAATGTCCACAAATTCCTGTAAATTTCCACATTCTCATATGTTTATTGACGTATTGATACATTGATTAATGTCTAAGAATCCCATTACCTTTTGTAATGGCTTTTCTGAGTCATTATTTTCCATACTCATCCAAGTAAAAGTCCACGTAGAAGAAGCTTCCAAGGTACTTTCTGGACTAAGCAATGTAAATACTTTCCTCATTTTTTGTACCTTACCTTCCAAGCAAAAGTGTAGTTGAGGTCAAACAGAGTCTGGCTGCTTCTAATTTGGGAAAATTAGAGTTTATTTCATTCTTACTGCCCTCTTGAATACCGCAGCAATGTGTTTATAGATGTTTTGTATACCAATAAACCACTGTCTCCAAATGCTTACCAAACTTAAAAGAAATTTTCACTGTCAGCTGTTTCCTCTATGGAAAAGGAAATATTTTTGAAAATGCATTATTAGTGTGCCCTCAGTACTTCTTCTGTCTACCATGAAAAAGAAAGCTGAGTCTAGTAGTGAAAAATTTCTGTTTTGCTTAGAAAACCTCAGGAGAACTACTCGGACAGTTTTGTGAAGCTACTTAGTAAGCATTAAGTGGAATATTTTTTGGTTGCCAAATTCGGTTGTATCAAACTGCCAGTTTCTCAGATAGAGAATATTATTTACATAAAAAGTTCAAGATAAGTGTCTGTCTCATGCATTGTTATTTGCAGAAGATTACTTAGTAATGATTAGTGAGTTATTTATATTGTTTAGAAAAGGTCAGGAGAAGAGTTATTAATATTAAGAGCAGCAGTATGTGGCATTTTAAATGACCTCTATTATCAAAAAGGTTGAGGGTAACAGTCAGATGGTTAATGTACTGAGCATTTAGCATCTGTTCCTGTGAGGTGTCAAGTGCCTTTGCAAGGCACTGAGTGCACTCAAATTACATTAAAATAATGAGGAAACTCACTTCCTTACAGGAGATTCTCAGCCACTGGCAGGATAAAGCTATTATCATGCAGGCAGTAATGGATAGTAGGAAAAAGCCATTTCCTTCTTTTTTTTTTATTTTTTTTTGTTTTGTTTTTTTTTGTGTGTGTGTATGTAGCTTTCTACTTCTGAAATGGCTTGTGGAAGTTGCAAATGCTCTGTAAACACCAATGTGAAAGCTGAGTGCCTGCACACAAAGTATCCTCTGTCTGCTCTGAGACACAGGGATAAGCACAAAAGATGAAGACAACAGAGGGAAATCGAAGAGAGCAAGAGGCCGTGAAAATCTTTATGCGATAGATTTAAGCCCTTGCTTGCAATCTGTTTCCATAGCATAATGCAGCTCCAGACTTCTCTGTGCACTCCTTTGTATGCAGACACATTGTGGGAATCTCTGCTGCCAGCCTCTGCCCGGAGATAGAAATGCAGTTGCTCAACAAACAAACTCTGCACAAATCCCAGGAATCACAGCATACCACTCATCAGCATTCACAGCTCATATTCCTGACTTGTTCCAGGATAATCTGCTTGTCCTGTCATGGGGTTGAGGAAGGTGCTGGTTTAGATCCACTTTGTGAGGGTTTCTACTCTTAAAATAGCAAGCATTGTGCCAACTGCTTGTGGTATCTTCAATTGCTACAACACTGATTTTGGAAGGTTTAGATCAGAAGGAAAGTAACAGCTGTATTCCACAGGAAAGCCACAGCAACTGAAAGAATCTGTGAAGATTTAAAGAAGTGTGAACCAAGGTGATGCTGCTTTAGGACAGTAAATACATCCTACTTAAGTAGGAACATTTTTATTGAGGCAGTGTCCATACGCTTCATACAGTGTAATCATAAGAAATACATGCAGAACTCTGCAGGAAGAAATACTCTGGAGTTTAAATGACACCCTGGTGAAAGAGCCAGAAATAGGTGACTATTTAAATTATTGAGGAAACTCTCTCCTGACACCACCATCTCTTCTATGCCAGGTCCTTCACAAATATTGGACAAAATAAATGTTAATTCCAAATAGTTGAGGAAATTTAAAATAAAAAACAGCTGATGATTATAAGCAGAGAGGGAAGCACAAAGAAACAATATTTTTTATGTGACAAGCAGTGATAGCAGGATTATATGATACTTCAGCTGTGGTTGAAATTTCAATGACTTGAGGATATTGAGTGTGAAGTTGCTCTAGGGAAGCAAACAGACTATATGAATTGCTCAAGCTTAGAATGTGTCCATTCTAAGTCTATGTTGTGTCACCAGGGCTGGGATAGAACAGGCTGCTGAATATTCTCAGCTCCTCTCTGTGCAAGAAAGTATGCCAGCAAGGGTTTCTGAAGCTGGCACTGTGAGATCATGCTAGAACTCAGCTTAGCCCGAAACCACAGAATTGTGGGTCTTCTAGGAAGCTACTGTCATCTTCTTAGGACAATGTTCTTGCTCTACTCAGATCTCAGAGGGATATGATGAGTGTCTTGTGATTCTTAGTTCTCTGGTTTAAGGGCCAGCAAGGGTGTCTATGCTTGGGTTAGTCCATGAAAGGCCTTGAAAGACAAGGAAGGGAAGTCAGAGATGTGGTACTGAAAGAAAGACAACCAGTCAAAATGAACGATAAAGATAAAATGCTGGCAATAATACACTGGACAGATATGAACAGGTCGATCTGGACAAGGCCAGGAAGGAAAGTTTCTTAGGTGCTGACATGAGACACAGCAGTCTTTTTAGAGGAGTTTTAGCTAGCTATGTAGATAGAAGAGCCTAAGCTGTAGAAACATTATGTGGAAATGATGCTCTAGATCAAACCTGTCAGTAAAGATATGGGAGGGTATAGTCAATGTAGTTCCTAGGTTATTGACTTGAGAGACTAAGTGGTGTTATCAGAGAAAAGAAGAGTGGGGAACATGTAGTAGATTTATGAGAAGGTTAAGAGTGCCATCAATTTACCAGCAAACGGTTTAAGATTGGAAGAAAGTTATAAGTAATATGGGGAAGTAAAATATCAATAAAGGAACTGGATAAATTATTAGTCTTTCTGGGCATCTTCTGCTGAATGGGCAAGCTTTTATTTTACTGATTGGGTAAATGGGCCTTAGTTCATTCTGAATCTATGCTAGGAATTGTTCTTCATATTCTATGGCACATGGTAGCATCAAGAATATGCCAGGGAACTTACGATTTCTGAGAGTTTCCTACCCTGGTTTATAACTCAAAACCTTTTAAACCCCATGTACACCGTCGAAACACCAAGGCTTACTCACTGATGACACAATCATGTGTCATGCCCTTTTTTCACTTTCCCCCAACATCTTTCTCCTCTCCTTTGCTACGCTGTGTATTTTTCTGATCCATTAGACCATTCTGATCCATTAGACCTTTGTGTATCATTACTCATCCACTGCTTCACTGTCAGCTTCTGTCTTCTGTCTCAGATACTGAATAGTCTGCTAATTACCAGCTTATAACTTTACATGTTTAAAAATTTTCTCATATTTTTAGCAGTCACAGAGAAGAAATGGAGAATTCCCCTCAAATTCGTGTGAATTCCTTCTTACACATTTGGAATTGATAGGTTTTGTATGAAAAATATTTTTTTTGCTTACTCATGCTTTTGAGTCATTATCCAAGAATAAAAAACTAAAAACTTCATTTGATCAGTTCACATAAAAGTAAAGTATTCCTTCAGCAAATTTGTGTTACCTACTCTTTCTGACCATAATGCCTGCCACCTCATCTGCTTTCTCACCAATTCTGTTCATCTAGGATGTTTTCTGAAAGATGCATAAATCTGACGTGAGAATACATGAATAACAGCTTGATGGTGCCAGTTTTCTTTTCTTGACTTCGTCCAATGTCATCGTATAGCAACACCAAACATCCTATGAGGGCAGAGAGAAGGAATGGTGAGAGACAAAGCTATTTCTTTGTTGTGTAGTTAGTTGGCATTATTAATCCTTTGAGCATGTAGTGAATCTTTAGACATACTTTGAAGACTCTGTGGTTGTACTGGGTTTGGTTAATTTTGACTCATGGGAAGACATCAAAGGATCATGATAACTCTGTTGTGGTTGCCCAGAGTTGCATGTTTTCTTTGTGGCAATGTGCAGTAATGAAATGCCTTGAGAGATATAATGAAATTTGCCAAGTGGCTTACCTCATGGTGGATGTCTCACCTTGTAGCAGTGAAAACGGAGTGTAGTTGTGTGAATGTTGGGTAAGAATGAGAGACAGGAGAAAACAAAAATGTTACAAGACCTGCAAACAGTGGCAACATCTAGGGTATTAGAACAAAAAATTAATAGGAGATACATTATATTCAGAAATTTTTTGATCTTCTGAATCATATTCGGACTTCAAAATTGATATGACCTAATGGATTAAAACCTCTTAAATGTCACAACTTTCTGTGATCTGAGCTTCACAGATACATGGTTTGTATTTTGGCAATAATTTTCTTCACCTGTCACAATCACCACAAACAATGTAAGAATATAAAAAGATCTTGTCTGTCTTGCTTTTCCTGTGTCATTTAAATCCCCCTCAGGTTAGCAGAGTGTGAGTGAACCATTAGGTTGTTATTACTACCATGGGTACTCAGGTGTTCCAAATCCTTTGGAAGTAAAAGGTGAGGGGATCATTTGAATGGCACTGTGATGATGTAATATTTTCATCAGTATGTGCTATTTCCATCACCAAAGACCTCTTTAAGATATCTTTCTGTCAGTTCATTAAAATCTCCTGAAAATGTAGACTGTAGAATTTTGTTATTTTGACACTGATCTCATAATTTTACATGTAGAAGCAGTACTACCTTTCTCTCTGTTTGGATTCTGTGGAGACCTTGAAAGGCACTCTCAGTTAGAAAGATATGAGAGGTCTCTCTCTCAGCTCTCTCCTTTTGATAACAAATCCTGTTCTATCAAGTCAGAACAATCCCTGTTTTGTTCCTTAGGTCAAACCCATGCCCTCTCCTTGTCCGTCAGCCTTTTGGTCACTCCCACCCTGTTTCCCTCTTGGCCCCCATGCCCTAACCCCACCCTTGTGAAACCCCCATGTACTTAATTCGGACTCTCAGACCAACCCCTTTGCTTTTGACTCTGCCTTTGTCTCTGAACGCTGGACTGTGCACACACGTGGCCGAAATAAAAATCTCTGTGAAACCCCTGCAAAGGCACTTCCTGCTTCTTCACATGCTTCACCTCAACAAGTGCCCCAACAACAACAGGATTCTCTTTCTTTACTGCTCTGTCACTGGCATTTCTACTGAGTTCCTTGTCCACTTGGCCTCATACCATTTTCAAACTTGTAAGACACCTTTGCCTCATTTTGTTCATCTAAACCTACTCAGGTTTCTAGTATGAAGAAGCTCAGCTCACCCAAGTGATTTGAGGGCGGTTCTCTGCTTACCTTTGTTTTCACTTGCCACACCACTAATTTTGTGTCATCCAAAAAATTTACGTTTATTTTCAAATTAAAATTCTTCCTGAAAATGTGAGATAGCATGCAGTCCTGAAAAACTGGTGAAAGCAGCTTGGTACAATCTGTTTTGAAATGAAAAATTATTTCTCTGCATTTGCAGGAAGCATTCAGCAGACATAACACAGGATGTATGCTTAACTATTATAACAGTTCTTTATTAAATTGAATGTTTACAAAGTATTTCATTATAGTTGTCTAGGTGAGCACTCCTTACGGACCTTCAGTATGTTCTAGGGGATTGTATTAGTGAAATGATTCATACGTGTATTATTTGAGATTTCATTAATTCCAGAGCCATTGATCTTATGCTTGAGTCTTTCCCATGATTCCTACCAGTTACAATGTGGTTTTACATTTCAGTTACCTGGAGTTGCTGCTTTAGCATGTGAGCAACTTAGAATTTCCTTTGTATAATTTGTCACATAGATTGTTTCCCTCTAAAATACAGATTTTTAGCTTGCACAGTACTTGATTACTTTTTCCTGTTTTTCATATCTCTGCCCTTTTAAGTGCAAATCTATCAGGTGCTACTGGAAGTTTGGACCAGAAGAACTTTCAAGAAGCACTGAAACAATGCAGTCATGTTTTACAGAAGACTTTTGGAACATTACAAAGTACGGGGAAGTCAGGTTCTGCCTGGAATTATAATCTCAAGCACACACAAAAAAAAAAGTCCACAGTCAAACCTTACCAACAAGGGCCTGATTGTACTATATGAGATTAGAGATACTACACTGAAAGAAGCACTTTATTTTTTTCTTTGTTGTACACAAACACAGAGATGCAATGAGAAGGCAAGCAGAGTTTTCCAATGGCCATATTGTGCTTTGGTACACAGTCAACTTGGTAACAGGGAATCAAGGTGATATTACAGGCATGATCAGCTTTCTTCAAGAGAAAATACAAACCTATACAGAGAGCATCTTGCTTGTGTGAATCAAATAAGACATTAATTTGAACTTTAATAACCACAGCTCTGCAGCTCTGTCTCCACAAATCAGCACTGCAAGCATCTAAGAATTTCAGGATAAAGCAGGAAGCATTGGATCAGTTTATTTCCTAGAGTAGAGTGGAAGAAAGTTTAATGGGTCACCTGCAAGTTTTCTGAGAAATTAGTACGGTAAGGCCTGCCAGAAATGATTGAATTTTTCATCTGCAGTTCAAGTCCCCTGCACAAATGTCATGTCTCATCTTTATCAGTGTGTGCATGTGTGAGTAGAGGATGCTACAGGATATGACTGTTCTCAATTGAAAACATTAAGAGAAAAGATCAGGGCTGCCAAAAGTCAGGGATTTTGCATGACATTTGTGTACACTGCAGACTCATCAAAATTTGCCCAGTCTCAACAGGATTCCTGTGCACTTGACCGAGATGTCAGACAGTTGTATCCAGGTCTTTGTTTCAGTGTGATAGGGATGGTGCAGCCTATGATTTTTATATAAGAGCTGTGCAATGCAGTGCAGTTACACACAAATAAAGAGCAGGCAGAAATTAATCCCTTGCCCTCTGCAATAAGATTTCCTCAGTTATTCTCATAATTTGCACTTTCACAGAGGATCTTTGGTGAACTAGTTCAGCATCCACATAAATTTAGAATTTCATCTTTGTGAGAAAAGGCATTCGTACACATGAAATTGCAGTTTCTTATACAGGGCATCAGTAGGCAGAATTTTTCCACAATTTTTCATTACAGGATCCGGTCATAGCCAGACAGGAAAGCCAGAAGCAAAAAGCCAATGTGCAAAAGGCACATTTGCTGACATCTATCTTGAGCACAAGAAATGGTTGCAGCCTCTCTTTACATTATCAGATCATGCTGGTTCAGAGGATAATTGGGGTGGAACAGGGAGAGGCTGCTTAAATCTTCAAAGTTGTATGTGGCATAGACTCAATTTTGTCCTGTGTTTAAATGGTCCCATCTTTATGCTTGGCAAGTGGCTTTGAAAATGTTGGGTTTTGTGTTTCTCTTCAATGTTATACCTGGAGCTCTCTTTTTGAAGCACTTATAGGAGAAGTACATGTAATGGTTAGAACTTAGTGCATCAGATCTGAAGTTGCAGGAAGGGAAAGTCTTCTCACAGCCCTGTTCTGATGGCAGCTTTATAATTACTGATCTTGCTTTTCTTTCTAAGCGTGCTGTGCAGTCATGAAGATGCAGGATTTCTTGCATAAACTCTGATGAGATCACACCATTGCAGTGTCTTCTGAGACTAAGCTAAGAATGGAGATTTTTCAGCCTGAGTCAATGCCTCAATTGAAGAAATGCAGCCTGCCTTTTGAAGTGCCCCTTCAAAAGTGTGACCACAATCTGTCTTTAAAATGGCAAATCTCAAAATCGTAAGCCTTAGCTGACATGCCTGTGATCTGCTTTTGTTTAATTGGTCACAAAATCCTTCTGCTAGCCACTCACCCCACTTGCCATCAGTAGAAAAGATTTATGGTGTTATGAACCACTTAAAAGTCAGTCACAGGTGGGCACTCCTGAGGGGCAGCTTGTGGGCACTCAGGTAGGAGACTCAGAACTAATGCATAGGACTTTAATGAGGCAAGTGGAAATATACTGGCATCAAGAATTTTATTTTCATTCTTTTTTATCCTTTTTTTTTTTTTTGAAGGAAATGGAAGGAGCATATGGGAAATTTTTAATTTATTGAAGAGGACAAAATGTAGGCTAATTTCTAAATTATATTGCCAGCATTTTTTTTTTAAATGCTTTCTGTAAAAAAAGTATTTGAAGTTTATTTCTGATTTTAGTGTATTAGGCAGACTATTTAGGGAGGTTATTCCTGTATAACATGTAACTGACATGGTACATAGAGTCATGTAACTTCCATATCCTCATGTAAAAATACACAAAAGGCTTTCCNTTAAAAAATAATGAGCATAAATGTTTGGTGTAATTATGCCATATATTAATCAAATAATTATATTTTAATGTATGTATTAACACATTTTGAATGCTTACTACTATGCACAATACCTTTCTGATATTTAAATAAGCAAATATGGTCTCATTTACATCATCCTTTTGCTACTATTTTGATTTCCTTCTCACTGCCTTTGTTTTCTTATGCACAGAGGGAGTAATCAGTGTTGTATTTAAGGACTGACTGGTTTTGGATTTGCTTCAGTTCAGATTAGGA
>VXBI01007029.1:82339-137199 GCA_013397375.1 Toxostoma redivivum | reverse complement strand
ATTAGGAGATATGGCTTGTCTTTCTTACATGACCCTGAGCAAGTTGATTTCCCCTCTTGGTTTAATCTTTGTAGATAAGATATTTTTTGTAACATAGTCCTTACCCACAAAATTTCTATATTTATGTCTGTGCAACCTGTTTCTTGGAAAATAACACCAATGCCATGTCTGAAGAGCATCTGAAGAGCATTGATGGTAAGTTTTTGTGGCAATACCTGACATGTAGTTTCCAGCTGATGAGTATGTCTGGAAGCTCTGTTTTGTCTGCATTCCTTCACTGGCTACCTGTTTTAGGAACATGAAAACTCAATGTTCTTCTCAGCATGAGATATGTTTATTTTGTCCTGATAAATAGTCTCCAGCTTATTATTATTAGAAATTTACAAGTTAATTTTCTATTTATACCTGAGAACCTTTGCTGCATTTGATCAAACAGGATTAAGAAATGTTCCAGATGTCAAACTTTAGCCATTTGTTTTTTAGGTGTTGAAGTTACTGGAAAAGAGATCAAATTATTTAGTACAGGTTGCAAAGAAAGTTATTGATTGATCTGAAGTCCTCACACCTTACCTTTTCCTGGGCCTCTTCTCTGACCAGCAATCAAGTTCTCTCTCTTGTGTAGTAAGACAGGTTTATTTGGGAAGGAATGTCATCACTAAGCACTGAATGTTTAAGTCTTTTGCAGTACTAGAATAAAGAATAATGACTTTTATACCAGAGGTTAATTTGTTTTGGCGACATAGCAGAAATGCACATTCCAGCAGCTTAACTATATCACAAGAATAAGCTTGATGATGGAGCTACTTGGCTGCAGCCTTGCCAATTCACTCTTGACACAAGGAGCACCATTCAATTTACTGTTAATTGGAGCTGCTCACACTGTGCCATAGTTCTGATTTTTATCAAGATGTTAGGTGAAGGAGGAGGCCTTCCCTACTTATCAACATAATTGGGGGAAAAAACATTGTGGGCACACCTTTAAATGGCTACAAACTTTCTATGGAACTGCAAAATCATTCTGATCTTCCAAGGTGAGAACCAGGAGGTTCAAAGGTTTTTAAAGGTTTTTGAAAAATCTCTTCCAATCCTCAGAGTATCTAAATAATTTTGTGAAAATAAAGTTTGTACAAGTCTCTGACAAAAGAGGTTTCACAATCACTCTGGAAGTGCTCCTGAATCTCTCAGTTTGGACTGAGTTCAGAGTTACTTTTCAAGAGTAACACAAAAGGCTCAAGCAGATGACAAAGAGTCAAAGAAACTTGGGGGCAGCAGTATAGATACTAATACTTCCTAATCCTATGTTCTGTGGTTTTTTGTAAGGCAGTCTTTGGGAAAAGTCCAAATTGAAGGAAAATAAATATGAGAAAATTGTTCAAAGAAAAAAGCCAATTTATGGCTTAATTGAAATTGGAGTTGACAGCAAATGAGATTTATTATTTGCATTCTAATAAGAAAGCATAGAGAGGAGAGATGAGAAGAAGCCTGAAAAATGTACAAGGACTGGAAGCAGAACAGCACTCAGTGGTAGATAAGAAGAGAGAAAATAGCTCCAAAGAAGGAGCCATTCAAATTTGAAGAGGTTAAGAATGCTTGTAATTCCAAAAATAAAAATAAAAATTTTAGTGTTGAGTGACCCAAAAGCCAAATCTTGTTCCTTTCTTCTGAAGGCAGCAGGAAGGGCAGTATTCAAATATCTATCAATAACTGTTGAAAAAGGAGATTTAAAACATAGACTCGTCTTCCCTTATAACATTTCTTTATAAGAACATTTCCACCCTTTTCCCTGAATTCTTTCCTTCTAATACAGTCTTATTTTATCTAATTTTTTTTTCTTTTTCTGCTGAAATGAAGCACAAATACTACTTTTAAAAAGAATAAATAGCTATCTAAACTAAACTACTAAACTGCTTTTCTTTTCTTTTTTTTTTTTTTTTTTTTTTTTTTTTTTTTGAATGCTGGAACAATTTATTTGCATTTGTTCTTGAGATTGTCATCTGACCAGATATAGGTACTTGCTAAGTGTTGCTGCTGTCAACATTAGAAACAGAGACAATGGCTTGGCTAAAATCCAGCTGTCATTAGAAAACTCTTTCTAAAAAGAGCTCTGTGGGATTTTAATGCCATCTGTCCTTCATCATGACTTCAAACATACCAGTATTTCTAAAAGCCAGCTAAGTTCCTTTTAGGTCAGTCATGATCTCTAGGGACAAAAGTAAAAAAGAAAAGCTTTAGTTGACAGCTTTATCAATGATATATGAGGGAAAACGGAATTCAGTGTTGTTTTTTATAGCTGCATTAGTTATGCATTGCTGGCAATTAAATATCATTTTCAGCAGTAAAATAAAACATAGCTATGGATGATTTCTACTCCCTTGAAAAGTTTTCCCATACTGGTGAATTGCAAACTGTGCACAGTGAAAAGGGAGCTGGTGGAAGAAATGCATGAGACAGAATGCGACATGACAGGGTGAGACAGGATGGGACGTAGTGGGATGGAATGGGTCGGATTGGAATGGTCAAAATCCTGGCAGGATCTTAACAGAGCTAAAAACACTGCCTCATACCAAGAACAGATCTCTCCACAGGTAGTTAGAAAAGGTTGATGGGGAAAGATGGTAAAACTTCCAGTGGTTTCCATGGGGAAGGGGGAAAAGTATACTTTAGGAAAAGACTGGTTTAAGGGTGTGTAACTTCTCCAGGACCTGCGAGCAGTGTGCTTGTACCATAAAATATGTAGCCAAGAACTGGGGTAGAACAAGGGGGATTTCCAAATGTGTTTTTGCCTAAGGTTGGTGGGGTCTCTGACACTGGATCTTAGTTATTAGCTACTCTGTAAATAGGACATCTATCGATTTCAGAGGGTCTTACTTGAATGTCAGCAAACCAGCCACACTTCAAATCTTCAGAAGCTCAGCCCTTCTGCAGTGAAGTAATGGTACTTGAAATAGTCAATCATATTCATATTTTCTGAAGATGGTATATTTTGAGTTGAAGAGTATTGAATAGGTCATAATATGCAAAGCAAAACAAAGGAATATGATCTAGAAGATACAAGAGCTTAGTTCTAGTACCAAAGCTAGGCTGAAAGTAATATTGAGTAGCATTTTACATTTGCAGTTCATACAATGCCTCATTATTTATCTCTGGCATCTGGAAGCAAAAGATTTCTTGTCCACAAAAACAAGAATTCTCTTTAATTCTGTCAAATTTATTAGGTGTTGAAGAAAATTATCCTTTTCTTGGTCTTTTGTTCAAATCTGTGGCTGCCCTACTTGAGGGTTGAGATAGTGTCAACAGTCTAAAAGCTGTGAATTGAGAGCAAATGTGATACAGCCTTTTGGGCACAGCCAGCTAGTGGTTTATGCTTTAGACTGGGCTTTCACAAGGGGATAATATTTCAATTTAAGCTTTCAGTGTAAAATTACACTATTGTTCTGTCTCAGGATTGATTGAGTATTTGAGGATCAGTACTATACAGTAGCCTTCAGAAACAAAACAACAACAACAAAAATAATCCAAAACTCAATCTGGTAAATGTGGGAGAGTTTAACTAGATTTTCCCAAGAAGACCAGAGAGAGAAGGGAAGGGAAGGTTATAGCCAAGGGACTCACTGAAGTCCCTCATCTGTTTCTGAGCTAATCATGACTGTCTTTGAAGGGAGTAATTCAGTGCAGGAATATAATTTATTTCCCCATCTGGTTAGAGAAGGTGGAGTTCAGGCTTTAAACATAGGATCTAAAGTTTTCTTGAAAACTCTGTGTGATATTTTAAAATTTGAGGACCTTTGAAGGTATTTGTCTTTCTAGTGCCTCCAAGTTTATAAAATCCATACCTATGGGAGGTGTTTATGCCATCAGCAAGGATGTTACAGTATCACAAAATTTTGTGCCATTTGTTTCAGCAGGAGATTTTATGGATTGAGCTACTATTTGCCACACACATGGAATTTTTGTAAGCTTTCAATAGTTCCACAGTTCTGTTAAGCACATTGAAGAAATATCCATGTGAATTATTTCTAGGGTCTGAGTTTTCCTGAACAGAATTGCAGTGTTGTATCAGCCTGGCTAATCATTGAAAATAAAAAAACTTAGGGGTCTATATTTAATGTTGTTCTATAGCTGAACTGTGCCTTTTCTTTCGGGATGATATCTTAGAAATGCTTTCTCTCTTCTCACATAACATTTCTCAAGATAGAGTCCATACTTGAAATTGTGCCAGGAAGAAAACCACATATTCAAGATCATGACTGCCATCCTCCAGTAAGTATTGGGAGAATTAAGAACTGCCTGCTGTAGGACATGACCGTGTTCCTGAACATCTAAAGAACATAAAGGGGCACAAGTCCATGATGACATACATCCATGAGTCCTGAGGAAGTTACTAAGGTGGTAACCATCATATTTGAGAAGTGATGGCAGTCCAGACAAACACCCACTGGTTGGATAATGTTTTTAAAAAGGGAACAAATAACACCCAAGGAACTACAGACCAGACACCACAATCTTACCTCAGTGGTTGGTAAGTTCATGGAAGAGATTCTCCTGAAAACTGTGCTAAGGCACATGGAAAGCAAAGAAGTGATAGTTGACAGCCAATCACCATGTTAACATGGCTTCTGTAAGCGCAAAATGTGCCTGACAAATTCAGTCACCTTCTACGATGCGTTTGCAGCAGTGGTGGATGAGAGCAGGGTAAGAGACATCCTCTACCTGGACTTGTGCAAAGCATTTGGTACTGTCTGACACAACATCCCCGTCTCTAAACTGGAGAGACGTGGATATGATGGATGGGCCACCTGGTTAGAAAACTGGCTGGATGGTAACACTCCAGGAGTTGCAATCAATAGCTCAATATCTAAGTGGAGAACTAGTGGTGTCCCTCAGGGATCAGTGTTGGGACACTATTTAGCATGTTTGCCAGTGACATGGACAGTGGGATCAAAGGTACCTTCAGCAAGTTCACAGATGGCACTGAGCTGTGGTGTGGTTGCTACACTGGAGGGAAGGGATTCTGTCCAAAGAGACCTGGACAGTCTTGAGAGGTGGACCTGTACAAAGTTCAATACTGCCAATTCCCAGGTCCTGCACCTGGGTTGGCACAAACCCAAGCAGAAATACAGTCTTGGTGGAGAATGGATTGAGATTAACCCTGGGGAATAAAGATCGGGGGGTGTTTGTGGACAAAAACCTCAATATGACTCAGCCATATGCACTTGTAGCCCATAAAGCCAATTGTATCCCAGGCTGCATGCAGAGCAGTGTGGCTAGCAGGATGAGGCAGATGATTCTCTCCCTCTGCTCTGCTCTGATGAGACCCACTTGGAGCATTGCATCCAGTTCTTGGGTCCACAGCATAAAGAAGGCCATGGACCTGCCAGAGCAAGTCCAGAGGAGGCCACAGAGATGATCAGGGGGCTGAAGCACTACTCCTATGTGGAAAGACTGAGTCCATTTGGGTCGTTCATCCTGGAGAAGCACAGGGTCACGGGAGATCTTACAGCACATTCCAGTACCTAAGTACCCCTACCAGAGGGGTCACAAGAGAGGTGGAGAGGAACTTTTTGTAAGTGAGTGTAGTGACAGGACAAGGAGCAATGGTTTTAAACTGAAGGAGAGTAGGTTTACATTAAGTATTAGGAAAAAAATTCTTTAATGTGAACATGGTGAGGAACTGGAACAGGTTGCCAAGAGAAGTTGTGGAATTCACAACCCTTGAGGTACTCAAGACCAGGCTGGATGGGGCTCTAAATAATCTAGGCTAGTAGAAATTTCCCTTTTAATGCCAGAGAAGTTGGAGCAAGATGGTTTTTAAAGTTCCTTGCAACCCAGACCCTTCTATGATTCTCTGTTTCTATGATTGTATGATCTGAGTTGGTTGAACACCAAGAGTTTGCCATGTATCTTACCTTTCAAAAACCCTAAGATTTCACCTTATGACTTTAGTTACTGGGCTAAACACCAATTCTGTGTCTCTATTTTCCAGACTTTTAAGAATCCATTTTTCACTGCCATGTCTAACAGTAATGCTACTCTTGACATAGTGAAATGACACCACCTGAATTTCTCTGTAAATGTTTGATGAGAGAAGGAAGGCTTTTAATTTGCCAAACGGTAGTTTCATAATGCAAAGTTTAGAGATAAATACCACTTCCATCTTTCAAACATCTGAAGTATAATTAGACAAATCTTAAGTACTTTTGAGCACTCCGTTCCAAGATGACAGCCCTGATCCCATGTTAGAACACAACTAATGCAAGCCTCTACTTATTGCCTTTGAAAAGTGGAAGAGGTTGGCAGAAACATCAAATAATGATACTTATCTCTTGGACCACTTTTTGGCTATAGATAACCAGAAGTTCTCCAAATATTGTTGCAGCATACTGTACTACAGATGATAAGCACAGGTACCCCCTCCTTTTTCTTACTACTCTGGCACTAACATTAACTGGCTCACCCCAGAAAGTTGAGGAATCAAAGCTCCTCCTTGTTGGATGCAAGATGGCTTTATTTAAAGGACTTTCTTCTTTTTAGAAAAGTTTGGAGCTCATAATGCCCCACTCCAGGCAGACATACAGATAAGATGTTCTGTCTTCTCTTGAATTTTGCTCTACAGCCTAACAGAGGATAGGAGGGAAAACACAGACCAGCTAATACTAGTAATGCTAGCCTGCATACAGATTCAGTGAAGAGGGATAATTAGATCCATCTCCTCCTACATTGCATGTAGGCGCCTGCATAGCTTTTATCCCTACAGGCTTCTCTGCATGCCAAGGAATGCCTAGGAGCTGTTGAAGGCTTCTGACAACTCCTGCAGAGATAGTATTTCATGATTCCTCCAAGGTCTATCAGCTGCTAACACAGCTTTCACTTCCTTGTCCTCATGTTCTCCATTAACCATATTTCTTGCTTTTTTCTATACAAGAGGTAAAGACAAAAGGGTTGATTCTCAGACACTCAACGATCCTTTTCCCATAGATTGTGAGAAATAAGACAGCATCAAGCTTCATGGTGAAAATAAACACTAACTCTGAAGTATTTCCATGTGTTATTATTATGGCTATTAGTTCACTATTATTATTTTAGAAGTAAATATGTACATTAGATTCCAACAGTTTCCAACACTAGTTTTCAACTCTATTTGATTCCTGATCTATTTCTGACTCCTGCTTTTTTTTTCCCCCAAATGGTATGTACTTCGGCAGCAATGCCTTGTCTCTATTCAAACATTAAATTTACCACTCTTGGCCATAACCATGAGGATCAGAGCATGCTTAGAACACCAGTAACTCCCAGCAAATTCTGTCTTGCCCTTAAACGTCTTCAGAAAGCTTCAAAATTTCAGAGAATGAAACAGTTTTTCAAAATTGCTTCAATTTGATTAGCATATTCCTCCCTCCAAAGGCATGAAGCTTCAGGCATCCAAACATACAGAATTGATCTCAAAAAAGATTGCCAGAGCTGCCACATAGGAAAGCTAGGACAAGGTTTGCCTGCAAGACATCTAGAGCTTTGCAATACCTTTTCATTGCTCTGGGAAAATCCAGACACATAGGTTATTCCTCTTTTTAAGAGAAAATCAGAACAATTGATAAAACCATGGGTATTTTCTGCTGTGCAGAAACCTTACAAAATAGAGTTAATGATTTAATGTGGTGTAGCCACCCTATAGGAACATCTTCGTTTACTTTTAGGGTAACTAGAATTTTATACAAGTTTGTTCTGCATCTGGACTAACAGAAAACCAAGTCAGTGGGTCCAAGTAACATCACCTTCAGAAAAAGAAAAATATTTTCTGAAAACCTTAAAGTAATTTGCTTAGAAATTCCAAGACAAAGGAAGTGAAAGTAGTAAGTGAGCATATCTTGTGGGAAAGTCTCCTGGGAAAGAATTGTTCCAGCCACTGTTGAGTGAAAACAAACACCATTTTAATGTTTAATAACATGTTTTCTTTTCTTTGGCCTGGTTTTCCTCTAGAAAATGTTCCAGTGCAACGGAGTGGTAAGGAAAAGAAACTGACTGTCTTGGAGCAGTTTTATTAGGCTTTGTATAGCAGATATGTACTGGACCATGGAAGTGCACAAGTACTTTCTACCTATCTACTCTTACAGTGATCTCAAAGTCATCCACCACTGCAGTCAGGAGTAGCTTTCCCATTTTCCAGATACACAGACAGCCAAAAATCCACTAATCAGAAGGTGGTATTTAGAACATAAAGCCCCTAAGTGTCTACATCCTGGCTCTACTTTGTACGCAGTTTCACCAGCTTGTTCTATTAGAGCAGCCGAAAGGCTAAACTCAGCATCCTCCACAAAACCATTACTTTTGTTATAATGCAGCACTACCTGTGTTGCATCCTCATAAATCTGAGTATTTCTCTTATCCCTCCTCAAGCCACTGGAACTCATTGCATGCCTAGGTAGAACTGCCTAGCTAGAATGACGTTGCACTCCCAGCAGTGGTCAGTTCTGATCTCTATCCATAATGAAAATGTCAGTGTGCTAGTATGGCAAACTACAAGGACTTCAGAAAAAGCCGTTGTACTTGTCAGACCACAACAGGGAGGTTCAATTTCTAGAGAGCTGGAAAGATGCCAGGGAGAAATTATTTAAAAACCCAGATCTTTGATCAGGCTTTCCACCTGAGTGCTGCTGAGTGATTTTGCACAAATGGTGTATGAGGTCAGGCACCTGTCAAGCCTGCAAAGGGCCTCAGCTATAACTCTGAATGCTATTAGGTGTCTATACAAAGGGCCACAGGAATTCCCAGTAGGAACTGTGTAGTAGTGTGTGTGGCTTGGCTGCTCTATGTGCTGCTCAGATGTATTGGGAAGAGGATTAAGAAGTTTATGATAACATCCAACAGATGATTAAAGCAAACAAACTGGCAGGGCTGAGGATGAGGAATCAGCAGCACAGGAGTATGGTTTTAACCTAATGATTTGTTGCCTCCACTGGGCAGCCTGCCTAACCTTGGTATATCTGAGTTGCATCATTTCAGGGAATAATGTCCTTGAGTGATTAGTACTGCAGTAAAGTTACAGGTCAAAAGGTCTGAAACATGACCTGTTTGGAAAGATGGAAGAAAAGGCAGTTTAGTCTGTTTAGTCTGGAGGAAAAAAGACTGTGGGAAGGAGTGGTACCGCTTCGAATTTGCAGGAAAAAATGGAAAGGAATACAATGTTGCAGAGGAGACAGGAAGCAGTGGGTATGAGTTACAACAACAGAGATAATGTGGTAGAAGCATTAGGTAATCTGTCTCTGGTTTAAATTGCATAAGATAGTGTTGAATCCTCATCAATTAAACTAAATATGAATTAGACAAGAATCACCAAGTAATATGGATACTGTAGACAGGCACGGAGATGACCTAGATGAACTCATGCTTTGTTCTGGCAGTAATTTGAGTAATTTTTGTGGTATTTCTACATACTGAAAATATACACAAGGCTGTGTATTTTAGTACCTATTTATGAAGGACCTCTCCTAATCTTTAGGGCTACTTGATTTTAGAGAATTGCACTGGACATTTTGCTCAGAATAATGGGGTTTTTTCCCTTTTAACCTTTTTCCAGCATCCCATATTTGAGGGGAATTATGGTAGTTTTTCAATTTTAGCACTCATGTGATAAAAGCAGCTTGCTGTTTTGTTTCCTTCCTTGTGTTTGCATCTCCTGAGTTTGTTTTGCTAGCATTTATTGCCAAGATATTCAAAGCAGAGAACCCAGTCAGAAGAAACCTTTAAAACATTGACAACTGTTTGTCGTACCATGACACTGACTGCAGTTTGTTGAGGGTTTTCCTGATTATCAGGACTGTATATGATAAACAAACATACAACTACTATAGACAGGACTGGCCTAAGCCCAACCAAGAGCAGCTGGTACAAATGTGTAGAGATTCACAGGCAGCAGAGCAATCAGGGAAGCAAGGAGCTGTCTAATTCTGTAGTAAAGTAACATAACAAGAGTAAAGAACTGACAGCTTGCTTATCACTACTTGTTAGTGTTTTAGTAGAAGTAAATAGGTCTCTTAGCTGTTCACTGCAGTCTTTTCCTGCACAATTTATTTCCCTGCTGATCTGAGGATTCATGTTTATGAAACTTTTTAGATCAATGGTGTGACTTTCTGCTTAAGACTAAGGCTGTCTGCCAGCTCCAATTAGGGGAAATGCTTAAACTCCTACAACCAGATGGTGCTTGCTTGCTTTACTTAGATTGCACAGAAATTTAGGCAGCAATAAAGCAAATACAATACAGTGCCTCTCAGAGCCACTGGACTGGGACCCAAATAACCATATTTGCATGGCATTGCATTGTGTTCAGACTTAGCTAAAGTGTTCCTACGTTTTCTTGTGAATGGTATTTCTATTAGTTTGTGATTTGTCCAAAGCTGTACAGACTTTCATGCAAGCAACACAAGGTCTAACATTCTCAAGTTGTCCCTTTGTCATAATGCAAGACTTTGTCTAAATCTTGAAGCTTTTGACATAAATTTTTAAATCTATACCATCTGTTTTTTCCTTATTTTACTTTCAGGAATGGAGGTGGTGTTTTGCCAAAACTAGGAGCAAACCAGAAGGTTGTAGCAATGCTCCTTAAGTGGTAAACTTTGGCAAAAGTAAAAGAAGGTATATGATAGCATAAATAAAATATTTCATATTGCCAGCTCTCTTACTTATGGTCAGTATAATTTAAGATTTTTATTTCATAGAGAAAGGACATGATAAATCAATTGATTTCTAGTTCTTAGAAACGTTGACTTTTAATTTGAAGTTTATATGTTGCTATGTTTCTATATGTTTATATGAAAATCAGGTTTGAACGTGGTATGAACTTTGCATTTCTTTTAACAGCCAGGTAACCAAATGTTATTAATAACAAAGTATTTAGAAATGTTGTTCTTGTTCTGGGCTGACAAGTGACTTGTACTGTGTTATCAGTTGGCTCTCTCTTGCATACCTTCCTAGGGAAGTAAATAGCTGGCACACTTCAAGACCTCTGGTTAAGATAAACTGGGGACAAGAGCAAGGAAACTGGAGGTGTTGGAGATAAATAAGCAGGATATCCAGCAAATACCTGCCTATACTCTTTGTGGTTATAGCTTTTGCTTGTTATTCCTTCCTAAACACTAGCCCTGTTAAGAATTTTAGGTGAAAAGTTAAAGGAAAATGTTAGGGCAATTCCTTTTACCTTTTTTGCAACTGGTAGTTCTAAAACATAAAGAACCTCTATGACAGGGTTAATCAGAGAGACAAGAGAAAGAGCAAAAGTAAATCGAAAGAACAGTGACATTTGCTTCTAGACTCTTGAAATGCACAAAAGCATTTTAAGATTCCTTTGGTGCATGACTGCCTTCTAAAAAATACAGAAGACCTTGAGACTGAGGTGCCAAAATATTTTTAAAAGCTAGCCACAATTTCTTCCATTACTAATACATTGATGTGTTCTGCAGAATGTACTCTGATATACTTTGCTATCCAGTCTCATCACAGACCCATTCTGTTGTCTGTCTCCCAACTACAGAAATACACGTTTTATACAATAGATTCTCACAGAAGAGAGCTTAGCACAATGGCCTCTCTCCTGCTCCACATACAAGAGGCAGCTGGTTGGTCTGATTTTTTGCTCCTCTAATCAAAGCACTCAGCACATTACCCTGGGCAGGGTAATGATCATTCTAGTGCTATAGCCAAGGCAATAAGGGGCAATTTATCTGTACCTCATAGCATGTCCTTTGAAATAAAAGAGCCTTGCCAGAGGTGCACTAACAAGTTGCAGGCAGGCTCTGCTCCCTCATGCCATGTGTAGATCCCTGTTTTTCAAGGAAATGCTCCCCATCATGTGTCCATCATGACAGAGCATGCCTCAATTTGTCAGTAACAAAGAGAAAGTCACCTGCAAGGTCTACAAATGTCTTGTGGTGAATAGCTGGTTTTCTTACACATAGAGTGCTTCTTTTCTTCTTTCAGGGAGTTTGCAATAAGACCAGTCTCTGAATTTTTCCCAAGTAAATTGTACACTGGGCTATGTCCCCATATTAGGTATGAGCTTCATGGGCTGTGTTAGCCACAGATTATTCTTGTGACACCTACAGTCCAATGTTACGCAGCTAAAAAGCTACAACTACCTGAGAAGAATAAAAAAAACCTCAGCTTGCTCTGGTATAGATTGCCTCATGCCTGTACTGGCAAAATTATAAGTTGATAATAATCTATCACTTTGGGTGTATCTTGTCTTTTTTTTTTTTCTCTTTAAGTGACAATATTTAAAAATATATCAAATGGAAAAAAGGTGAACTATCTCTGCATAAACATAAATGCATGCATTACTAAATGCTGAAAGATAATTTTATGCACATTTTGCTGTGCCTCAGTACCAAGTAAATGTCATAGAATCATTGCATGAGTGCACACACAAAAAAAGACCTATGACAGGTAATTTCTTTCACGTGCTTTGCCCTTGGGTAGGGATTGTCTGTGAAAAGGGTATGATTTTCTAAAATTGATTCATCTGTATGCAAAACATCTAGAAAAAATATTTTAACTGAGGCTTTAAGATTACAGCATTCAGATATTTAAGTCTTTTTCTTCCTAAGAGGCCAGTGTTTATAAACACATGAAAATCCTTATAAAGTGCCTGATAATAAGACTGCACTTAGATGTGATATTGGTTGGTAAAATTAGGAGCCAAGGTTTCCCAAGACAGAGAACCTCTGTGGCATTCTTCTACCCCAACCCAACACAATAGACATGATGAAGAATGCATTTTCCCCTTCCTCCTCCTCTCTTGAAAGGTCAAACCATTACTCTGGTCGCTTAATGAGAACTGTCATGCAGACAAGCCTGTTAAGCTCTCACAAAACCTCTTGCCCAGTATCCTTTCTCTGACAGGGAACAGTAGCAGATACCTAGCAAGAACTTGAACAGTGTGACCTGCTGCTAGGTACACTGTCCTAGTTGTTGGCCTTTGGCAGCTTAATGCCTTCCTGAGCCAGCAGCTGCATCAGGACAGTGCCTGACACCCACTGACAGGTGCAGTACTGTAATATTCTTCAGTCTTTTCTTCAGCCTTATAAGGATGCAATTTACTAAAACTTTCAGTGCATTCCTCTGGGAGAAGCAGGTCAAATAACGGAGAGGATGTCTGCTTTTGATGGCCAAAAAAAGGTCGTTCAATGATCTCCTTTCTTGGAGGGCACCTGAATATGCTTGACAGGAGCAGGACAGGAAGATTGGCAAAGAGCCCTTTCCACAGTGTGGAATGGAACAGGCAGAAATGAGTCACTAAAGCCATATTTCTGTTTCTAAATGGGACAGTCTTAGGAGAGAAGCTTAGCTGCTGGTACAGATTTGGCCTGTGTCAGCTAGCACCCTCTGAAGTACTGCCCGAGTATGGTGCAGGCAATAGCATGTGCCAGGCTATTCCCAGGTTATTCCCAGTAGGCATTCATGTGTTGAATCCCTAGCCTTGAACACAGCCCTTTTTCTATTCTTAGACAACTTAAACTGAAAGAAAGAAAAAAAAGAAAATAAAAAGAGAAGAAAACTAGAGCTGCATAATCACCACATGGAACACAAAGGAGACCCAGAGCCAGCTCTGTGTAGTGTGAACCCTGCCATTTGGCACAGGGTATGGGAACAGTCCCTGCCCTTGTGTCACTTAGCAGAATGAATGGATCAGAGAGACTGGGAAGCTGATGAGAAATCAGTAAGCACACCATAACCAGAACTCAGAGATGGTAGGAAGAGTGGTTTTTAAATGAACCTGAGTAGCTGCATAGAACTGGTTGTAGGTCAGATGGAGTAAAAGTCTGAATCCATCACCAAGATAATTAGGACACTTCTAAACCTTATTAATATCTATTCTGTCTCAGTATGATTTTCTCTACTTTAAAGCAAGTTTATTCCCATAGTTTATCATTAATATCCCAAAAATGTTCAAGCTTAGCCAAACTCAAACTATTGAAGCCTTCACAGAGTCATCCTGAGGTCTCCACTCAACCCAAGCTCTGACACACACATAGGGCACAGGATAAAGCTATACCTTTCAGCTGTTCCGAGAAGGATACATACCATGTTACACAGAATATACTATCAATAAAATTTTACTCATTCTTCTCTGTGTGAGTTGTCTTCTGTACTACTTCCTTGTAAACTATTTCCATTAAACTTGTTTTTCCATTAAACTTCTACAGCATGGTACCCAGGAGTAGGGCCTGAGTCACACAACATAGGTAATGTAGTAATTTTTAAGTAACTGTTAATAACTGTTGATAACCATTGTTAATAAGTAACTTTTCCTTAATCAGAGTTATATGGCAAAATATTTCTTTAAAGGACACTGGTCTTCTAGAGTATCTCTCATCATAATCCTGACAATTCAGTTTTACACACTGAAATTTACTCCATCTCTTCCAGACTCTTCCTACTGGCTAGAACAAGCTACATTTGGTTAAATACGTTACATACTGGTTCTTTTCAGTTCCCTGTTTTTGAAAATCTGAATATATGTTTTCTGAAAATGTAAATGTTAACTCTCTGCACACATAAATTCCTGTAACCATATCATCTGTCACTGAATTAATGCATCTTGCAGTATCTCATACTTATCTCATAAAAGTTGATTTCTCTTTAACAAGAAATATATAAGCATTTAAAAGGAGATGTGTTTGCTGAAAACACTGCATATCATACATATGTATAACAAATATTCAAACTTTTTCATTCATCTTCTTAGTGGCATTCCTACCAAAAGACAGAAGACAGCAAGGATAAAGATAGATACGTAATCTGAGTAAAACAAGAAATATCGAAGGTGCTAAATATATTAATTCTGTAAATGGTTTCAGAATGGCCTCTTTCTCTAAATCCACAACCCTTCCCAACACTTCATCAATTTGCTGTGGAGAATGAAATGGAATGCTAACTTGGTTAGGTTTCTTTTTTTTCCATTGGCATCTTCGGGGCCAGTAAATCACTCACCGCCTAGGTTATCACACGTGTCAACATATTGAACTTAGATAGACAAACTGGGGCCTAATTTGAAGCATTCAGCTGAGCTCTTATTCCACATGTGGAATATTCATAGTGAAAACATTACTAAAATTCATGAGCATTATGAGAAGAGGCAAAACCAATCCCTTGAGTAAAAAAAATGAAAGAAATTGGCTCATTTCCCAGTTCAGAGTGATTAACAACATAAAAATTATTCCTTTCTACTGTAAAAGGCGTTTGCAATCATGCAAGTCAAAACTGACAATAATAGCATATGCTCAAGAAAAAAGAATTTAGATGTTCAGAGCCTATAATACGGTGAAATCACTATTTTTACTCTTCCTCAATGCACCTACAGAAGCATAAAGCCATTCTTTATGGAGTACATTAGGGACTTTACACCATGACACCAATTAAACTTAATAAAAGTTCTACAGCTGAATTTCCTCATGCCTTCAAGCTGAAAATGTACTTCAAATGGTGTTTGAACTCATTTCCTTCCATGAGTTTGTCTCTGTAAGTTTTTTGCCTTTTATGTAATTAAAAATTGCAACACAATTTGCATATTTTATAGTCACTAAGTCGATGTTTCTTAATCATGTGGTTTTCCTCCTTAATTGAATTTCAGTGGAATTGTTCTGCATGCTGTGATGGATAGGGCAGAAAGTGTTGACATACAACATTGATCTCCACAACCACCACCACCTGCCAAATTGTATCCTGACTTTGTTCATTTGTGGAATCTATTAATTTACTTACTGCCTCCACTTTTTTCTGATCATGTTTTGCATCTTGTTTTTCTCTAAGTGCTCTTCTCCTCCCTACTTTCTATTTACTATCTTGATTTTCTTCTCAACTACATAATCAACAGAGTATTGTCTCATTATATATTAATGGCCCACATATTTCCAAAGCTTTTATCAGATCTTTTTAACTGAAAAAAACAAAACAAAAACAACAAAAAAGCAACCAAGCAAAAAACATATGGAGAAGACAAATCACAGATCTTCAAAACAGGGTTCTTACTTTTTATCAGTGACACCCACCTTGTTTATTTAATAATTTTCATAATATTACATGCCATTCTGGACTAGTTCCTGCTTCTTGTAAGTTTCATTGTGTACGGGAGAATTTCAGAACATTTCTGTTTTTACAATGTAGGTGTTGAGATTGTATTTTGACCAAATGCATTGAAGAAAAATGTGCAAGCATTTATTTTTAAAACTTGCTACTTTTATGTTTGATATTATATACATTCATTCCAGTTGTGGAAGAACTCATAAAATCTAGCTCTGTCTCCTGTGTCAAGGAGTAGCAAAAGCAGACCACTGTACAAGGTAAGAAAAATCAAGACAAACCGAACATAACAGGCTGGGCAGAATATTCCATCAACAGCTCTACAGCTGGGGAAGCGGGGATGATATCCATGAATCATCCAGAGTCTTGTCAGGAGCAGCAGGAAATGGGATGTGGGAAAAGACTTAACTGGGCTATGGCATAGTCCCAAGAGTCATTTAAGAGGTAGGGCTGAAGGCAGGTGTGCTAACAACCTGGCTCAGACAGGGAATGAAAGGCCCAGGTCTGAGCTACAGGGAGTTCCTGGATGTGGGCAAAGGGTGGAAGTCCCAGATAATGCTGGTCAGAGCTTCTAAGATCTACTGGTATACCCACAGTTCTGACCATAGGATTTTCCATGAAATTCTTGCTGTCAGGTTTTTTATCTGTGTCATCTAATTCCTACCTACCTCATAATTAGAATCTAGTGAGCTCTTTAAATGTCTTTAGAAACTTGGCTACAAGTGCAGAAGATATTCAGCTGTGAGGCACCTAAGAAGCTTTCAAACATATTCCCGAGTCAGTGAGGCCATTTAGCTAGTCAACAAATGTTTGCATTGCATTTTAGCTGTAATCTCTCTGTCTCGTAGCTTTGTTGTCTTCAAGATCGCATTCTCATGAGGATTAATTAGCTCAAACCTCTATTGCATGGAAAGTGCAAAAAATTCTTCAAACTACAAACAGTTATGCTAGGAGTCATTTTACATGCTAATCCTAACATCAGAACTGATCTTTGTACCATATAAATTTTAAAAGAGATCCAGTAGTGGCTATTCAGAATTTCTCTATGTGCCTTGCTTCAATCAGTTTTTCTGGACTAACAGACATGTGAAAAATCAAAACCAGAAAAGTTTCTTTACAGTGTTTCAGTAGGTGAGACACGGGACCAGTGGCAAGGAAGCATGAATATCAGATATATGAAACTTGATAATAGATCTGTAGTTTTTTGGGATAAATAGCCTGAGCCCCCCACAGTGCCTCATGAACCATCCCTGGACAGCCAAAACAGAGCACATGAGAGCACAAGTACTAGATGGGACTGAATTCAGCTGAAATGTATTTTGTAATGGATAGGGACTGCTCCTCAACATCCATGTGACAGATTGTTTTGCACTACTGATCTTGCAATTCCAAATGCCTTTATTCCATTTGACTTAAGAATTGCATCTGAGATATTTGGCAGGGCATGGAGGGCTTCTTTGGGAGGAGGAGACTGTCATACTTTGAAAGTAAAAATGGCAAGGAATACAAATCAACATGTGATGCATTCCTTGATGTCTATATCTAGGGAATATTATCCACGTATCTGTTGTTTTCAAGGTTCATTTTGGATTTTTAACAGTTCAACTATGTGGCTGTATAGCTGAGTTACTAATTTTGTAGTAGTGCTATCTTTGGAAGGTGAGCCATTACTAGCTGATTGCTACAGCAGAATGTTGAGCCAAATTTATTCTGACATGACTGCTTTGCTCATAGCAGCCTCAGAGGTCTGTTTATGAGATTTTCGGACAGCAGTTCACATCTTCTCAATGCTCCACAATTTCTATTTCAGGTTCCTGTATCCAGGCTTGGCTCAACCCTGCATTACTCCACAATTGTGCTGGTAGAACTACTTTAGACAAATTGGTATAAACTGAAAGAACACAATGATAAAATAGGCTTTCTATTCTGTTTTTTCAGGATAGTAAGGCTACCTCCCTGTGATAAGGATGAACAGAAGCATCCTGTTCCAAATTACTTCCTCAGCATGTGTTTTTCCCTTGTTGTTTTGGATCTTTGAAGCTTTTAAACATTGTATGTTTCTGAGCACTCCTATTGGATTAGCCTGTTTTGGTTTTTCCCATAGAAAACTGACATTAAGTGGTTCTTTTCCCAGCAATAATAATCTCATTTACTATAAATTATTATATCTGGAATACCTTGGAGACGCCCTAATGCTTTTACATAATAAAAGGACCATTTATTTCCAAATATTATAAAGCTAGTTTTCAATTTTTTTTTCTCATTTTTAAAGTGGAAATCATTGAATTTGATGGGGAAACAATTGCTTTTACAAAAGAAATCAATTATACAAGTGTATGTATAACTTATGTGCAGGCAGAGAAACAAGGAAATGTCTATTTCTCAAACATACAAAGGAAAATATGATCTTTGTATAGATAAATAAAGTGAAAAGTACACAAAACAAGTGAACTATGCTTTAGATTGAGTTTTTCCCTGACATTTACATTAAGGTGTACAGGTGTCTGAATGAAAGAGATGTCTGATAATAAGGCAAGTTTTCAAAATTTAANTGTGCCAGAGTGTGATTTCCAGAGTGTGACTCTAAGCAATCCTCTCAAGCTGCATAGATGACAGCTGGGAGGTTAAAAGGATTTAGCACTGTCCCATGAGCATTTCTTAAATCCAGGTCAAATGTAGAAGAGGTTATGTAGAGGAGGTAAGAGCATATGTTACTTCTTCAGAAAGACCCTGTGACCAGTGACTGTGTGATGGGAAGCTGCATGCCTGCAAAATGGACTAGGCAGCAAGGAGGCAGCAGGTCCTACTGAAAGGGTGGATTGTGTAGTGTGGAGAGGCTGAATGGGACCTGGGCCAGGGATATTAATATTTTTATATAAATTTATATAAATTTCTTATTATTCGTTTGGTTTCTTGTAGCTGCCTTCAGTTCAAGGCTCAGACCTAGACAGACTTGTTACATGGCCTGCTGCAAACCACCTGAAGTTCAACACATCCAGGTGCCAGATTCTGCACCTGGATCAGTGTAATCCCAAAGACAAACACGGATTGCCCAGGAAAAGGATTGAAAACAACACTGCCAAGAAGGACTTGGAGGATAAGAAGCTTGACATGAGCCGGCCCTGTGCACTCACAGCCCAGAAAGCAAATTGTACAGTGGGCATCCAAGAGACCANAGAATGTTGAGCCAAATTTATTCTGACATGACTGCTTTGCTCATAGCAGCCTCAGAGGTCTGTTTATGAGATTTTCGGACAGCAGTTCACATCTTCTCAATGCTCCACAATTTCTATTTCAGGTTCCTGTATCCAGGCTTGGCTCAACCCTGCATTACTCCACAATTGTGCTGGTAGAACTACTTTAGACAAATTGGTATAAACTGAAAGAACACAATGATAAAATAGGCTTTCTATTCTGTTTTTTCAGGATAGTAAGGCTACCTCCCTGTGATAAGGATGAACAGAAGCATCCTGTTCCAAATTACTTCCTCAGCATGTGTTTTTCCCTTGTTGTTTTGGATCTTTGAAGCTTTTAAACATTGTATGTTTCTGAGCACTCCTATTGGATTAGCCTGTTTTGGTTTTTCCCATAGAAAACTGACATTAAGTGGTTCTTTTCCCAGCAATAATAATCTCATTTACTATAAATTATTATATCTGGAATACCTTGGAGACGCCCTAATGCTTTTACATAATAAAAGGACCATTTATTTCCAAATATTATAAAGCTAGTTTTCAATTTTTTTTTCTCATTTTTAAAGTGGAAATCATTGAATTTGATGGGGAAACAATTGCTTTTACAAAAGAAATCAATTATACAAGTGTATGTATAACTTATGTGCAGGCAGAGAAACAAGGAAATGTCTATTTCTCAAACATACAAAGGAAAATATGATCTTTGTATAGATAAATAAAGTGAAAAGTACACAAAACAAGTGAACTATGCTTTAGATTGAGTTTTTCCCTGACATTTACATTAAGGTGTACAGGTGTCTGAATGAAAGAGATGTCTGATAATAAGGCAAGTTTTCAAAATTTAACTTCCACCAACATCACTTTATTTTTAGGCAAGTCTGGCAAAGGGAGAAAACTTCAAAACCCAGTTATAGAGGGAGGTATGGTAATGATACAGGCGTTTGCATAATTTTTCATATAAATCACCAGTAGAGCATTCAGGTAGGGCTGTTCAGTACATACTGGAAAGAAGATACGCAAGGTAACACAGCAGCATAAAAATAAGGGGAAACAATTTTGGTTCCTTCATCTTTATGGAATACATTCCAGATGTGGAATTATTCTGTGACCATCTGAACAGCCCAGAAGATTGCATCTTCTGGAGAAAAGAACCAGCTGGCCCAGTCCAGTTCCATGGCTCCCACTGAGCAGCTGGGATCTGCTTTGGCAGCTTGTGCCAGAGTGTGATTTCCAGAGTGTGACTCTAAGCAATCCTCTCAAGCTGCATAGATGACAGCTGGGAGGTTAAAAGGATTTAGCACTGTCCCATGAGCATTTCTTAAATCCAGGTCAAATGTAGAAGAGGTTATGTAGAGGAGGTAAGAGCATATGTTACTTCTTCAGAAAGACCCTGTGACCAGTGACTGTGTGATGGGAAGCTGCATGCCTGCAAAATGGACTAGGCAGCAAGGAGGCAGCAGGTCCTACTGAAAGGGTGGATTGTGTAGTGTGGAGAGGCTGAATGGGACCTGGGCCAGGGATATTAATATTTTTATATAAATTTATATAAATTTCTTATTATTCGTTTGGTTTCTTGTAGCTGCCTTCAGTTCAAGGCTCAGACCTAGACAGACTTGTTACATGGCCTGCTGCAAACCACCTGAAGTTCAACACATCCAGGTGCCAGATTCTGCACCTGGATCAGTGTAATCCCAAAGACAAACACGGATTGCCCAGGAAAAGGATTGAAAACAACACTGCCAAGAAGGACTTGGAGGATAAGAAGCTTGACATGAGCCGGCCCTGTGCACTCACAGCCCAGAAAGCAAATTGTACAGTGGGCATCCAAGAGACCATAGGCAGCAGGGCAGGGAGGGGATTCTGCACCTCTGCTCTGCTCTGCTGAGACCCACCTGGAGCACTGCATCCAGCTCTGAGATGGGATCCCCAGTGCAGAAAGAATGTGGACCCCTTGTAGCTGGTCCAGAGGAAGCCAAGAAGATGATCAGAGAGCTAGAGCACCTCTCCTTGAAGACAGGCTGAGAGAACTGGAGTTGTCTTGCCCAGTAAAGACAAAACTCTGGGGAGGCATTATAGCACTTTCCAGTGCCTGAAAGGAGCCCATAAAAAAGTTGGAGAAGTACTTCTTAAAAGGATATGTACTGATAGAACAAAGTGGAATGGCCTTAAACTGAGAGAAAACAGGTTTAGGTTAATTATTAGGAAGAAATTCTTTACTGAAAGGGGTGAACCTCTGAAGCAGGTTGCCCAGAGAAGCTGTGGATGCTCCCTGTCTGGAAGTGTTCAAGGCCATGTTGGATAGAATTTTGAGTGACCTGGTCTTGTAGAAAATGTCCCATGGAAGGGGGGTTGGAATTCAGCTTAGATCATATCTAAGATTTCTTCCAACCTAAACCATTGTATAGCTATGTGATTATATGACTTGATACCTAGGAGAGAGCATGGTAAATGTGCATACAGGAGTCAGGTTTTTTCTTTGAACTGTTATTAGTACTGTTCAGCAATTGCAGTTTATTCCCATCTGACAGGAATGACAAGTCATCACAAACATAGATTGGTGGATTTGATGTTCTGGGCATGCAACTTTTTTTTTGGGCCATTCATGATTGAAAGACGTTGTCCCACAGGTGAATGTCAGACCTCTTCCTATGTGAAGGGCTAGCAAAATTAAAGCCAGAGTTATAAACCAATGTTTACCCCATGAGTAATGGAACACATTAGAAATCATGCATGATACTATCAGAAAATTACTTTTATTTAATTGGCAGTGAGGCTTGAAGAATGATGAATAAAATGTTCAGATTTCCCAGGCTGTAATGATTTTGCTTTGATCAGTCTACCTTCTCATCACTCTGATGATGAGGTTGTTCCCTATGAGCCTCCAATCATTTGATCTTTAATGGAAGTAGTTGCTAGCATTTACATTTGTTCTTGTTCTTATCCTAACACTATCATTATCCTTTGATGTGACTATTTTTTAAACAATTATGTATGTGAGACTGGAAGATTTTTATGTCATTGGGTCCATTTCACAAATACTCATTGTGAATATCTAATGTTCAACAACTGAGCAAGCACATAACTAACAGAGGAGATGTTCTAGGAACCTGCAATACACAACAAATGGAATCTCTTCTACTCACTCAGCAGTTGCAGTACCCACTGCTTTTTACTTTGTGAAGTGCTGTCAAAGTAGTGTGCAAATTCAATATATGCACTCCATAGAAGATACAATTACGAGGAGGAGCTACATTGATTTTTCTGGTAAGAATTTTACATTTTTATTCTTAGCTCTGAGAGAGCCAAGTTATTCTCTATCAGTAGAGGTTGCAGGATGTTTGAACTCTGCTTTTCAGTAGCAAGAAAGTGAGATTTATGGGAGTTCTAGTATATCTCTGCTGACAAAAACCCCATTTTTCATTTTTGCTTTTAAAGGAAAGCACCACATTTCTCGTAATTTGCAAGACAGCCATCAGCTACATATAAGGAAAAGAATATATATTCAGCCTCCCTTCTGAGATATGACATCCTGGTTGTCACACTTACTGGCAAATGAGCATTCAAAAACACTGTACTTCTGCATTTGTTGAGCAATTAAGTGCAGATTTCAGTATACTGGGACTTCATTACTCACCACTCCACTCTCCAATTAACCCACATGTTGACTTTGCACTCTTCTTCTGGGCTTCTGCCTTGCATGCCTTTCCTGTGCTGCAGACAGTTTCACAGAAATCTGTGTTGAAACAAGGTCAGCCCCTGTGTCCTCGGTCAAACAGCTCTTCCAGAGTGAAGCTTGCCTTTGGGAGCTTGGGCTGTGGGCAGTGAAACACTGCACAAACCACTCTGTGTCTCCATGGCTTGTGTGCACACATCTGTCACACTCCCTTGTATCTGCCCTGAAGGCTTGTCTGGCACCTTTTCATTGATTACGATTAATTTCCTCTTTTTCTTTTCCCAGTCCACACTTACTGGCACTGACAAGAGACTGCACACAAATTGTTTCAGCCTATGTGTTTTCTGTAAGGTTTTCTGCATTATTCCTAGGCTCCTATATTTCATAGAGTCATAGAAGATCTCAAGTTGGAAGGCACCTATAAAGATCACTGAGTTCAACTCCCTGATCCTCACAGGACAACATAAAACTAAATCATATCACTGAGAGCATCATCCAGATGCTTTCTCATAAGCAGTAGAGGAGTTCTCACTAACTAGTGCATGGCAAGCCATTCTTGGACTGCCATACCTAGGAGCTGAAAAGGTGGAATGGAAAGGAAGCAGATATTTGTTAGGAAGTGGATGAACCCTCATTCTGGCTAATTAAAGCATCATGGTGCACTCATTGCCCCGACAGCCCTCTAGGGATATTATAGTAACAGTGGTGAGTGCTTCCAGGAGAGACATTTGATGCTGTTGTGGCAGTAAAGGCAAAGGGCTGGGAAGAGGGAAAGTGGTGTGTTTGGGATGTGCTATGGAAAGCAGGCAGTAAGAACACAGGGGAGATCTAGATGGAAGACATAACCTTGGGCTGAGAGCTTGCCATCTTTGCTGGCTCAGCTTCTAGTGATAAAAAAGCATTAGTGAAATACTAAATGAAACACCACCACAAAGTTTTTGACTGTTTCATGCTGGACATCTCATTTGCCTAATTTTGGTCTGAAAAAGTTAAGGAGGATAACCTAGGGGTTGCTGCAGAAACACAGCATCTAGTAGGATGATCAAGATCTAAAGTAAACAGTTTCTAGTATTTGTTTCACTGAGAGCACAACATACAAGTTTCGTTATTTCCATACATGTTTTCCACAGTCACTCGCTGCACTAATTTTAGTCTCTTAAAACAATGGGAAGGAAATTGTACATGGAAGAGTATTGTAGATTAGGCAGTAGGGAAGATTTTTCAGCCTACCCAGCTTCTGAGTCATAAATGAGATATCCAAATTTGCCATTCTTCAGAACCCCCTTTGCTGATTAAGTACAGCTTCCCTGACATTGCTTGAGTATGAAATTTTGTTCTCTCATTCAACAGTGTTATTTCTACCACCTGATAAATCGCCATGTCTTAGTATTTATGTGATCTGCTTAATGACGTTTTGATACATTGTGCTAAAGCATCTCTTACTACATCTCTTAATACAGTCATCTTTACTCAGAAAGTGGCCCCCGATTAGCCCAGCTTCTGGGCTATTTTAACTTTCCTGTTATAATTGAATAGATATAACTCAGGCTCCTCAGGCCTTATTTGTAGTAGTTAGAGTGGTGCACTTCCTTCCTCAGGGAAGAGATATGTACACTGGCTAAAGAGTCGTTTTGCTGTTACTGTCCATACCAGTTCCTGGAATTAAATTACTTTATTCACTTTTAGGCTGGTATGATCATAGCTTGAGACCTTGGGTCAACCTCAGTGAAGGGGAGCTAAGCTGGTTCAAACTACTTGTTTCTCACGAGGGCAGAGCATACACAGACAGCTGCAGCTATCCTGCAGAAACTTGTTTTGTCTATCTAGGGTCTCCTCTGGAGTGTCTGCCAGCACAGTTGTCAGAGAGGTGTGTGATGTTTTTTCCCCACACTCTTGACCAGCATCTCTCTGCCAGTAAAACTTCCAAGTTTAGACTGGCTGTAGTGTGAATGCAGCTGTATCAGTAAAGCTCATTTCTGTATTAGAGAGAACAGTGTTGTACCATTGTAAGGAACTTTATCATCACACTTAGATTAGGGGCTATATCAGCATAAGCACTTCAGCAGAAGTGAGAATTAGGCCATTTATCTATTGCACACCCCACTGCTGATGGAAGAGCCCAGTTATAATCATCTCTGAACCTCTTGGGGAAAACTGAAGGATTTGCTGACTGAGACAAGTTAATATATCACTGGAGAGATTCACAATGAATGTAATGCAGTTCTAGTGGTGAAAAAAGCATGAGACCTTAAAAAAAAACAACAACAAAAAAAAGCCTAACAATTAGCATAGCAACCTGATGGGCCACTGCATGTTTCCTGGCTGGTGGCATCACCCTTGTTTATAGAGTTTGTTGGGCTGGCCAACTTTTTTCGGTCTTGATCATTCATGCAGATCTTAATAAGATGTGATTCCGTGACCACCTCAAAGGACTTTTTAGCTGAAGACAAGGCTGCATCTAGATTTCATGCATTTTATTTTCAATAAGATTATTCAAGAGGAAAAAGATATTCAGTTGACAAAACACTGGAGAGAAAGAAGATCATAACAGAATGAAGAGAACTACATTATTCTTAAAATTTTAGTAGCTTTTTTTATATAGTTATGTCCCTGTAGTGTCTGACTGTGTAACCCAAGTATCTTTTCATTTTATGTCCCTTGCCTATTGTTGAGGGATGTCATGTACATGCTTTTTATGAAGACTGAGGGATTGCAAAGTATTTTACTAGTCATTCTGTGTACCATGCAGTTGAGTGGAACTATTTTCTCCATTTTCTGGGGAATTCCAGAATTGCCATTTCAAAACTTATTTCCATCACAAAATGGTTCAGGCAAAAGACCCTTGAGTTTGAAAAGTTTTCTGGCAAGTACAGAACTTTGTACTTAGTGGTTTCAGTGAGACGTGGAGAAGCTGAAGGAGGCATTATCTGTATCTGCTATTGCTTATATACATGAAGAAGGTACTGACAGCAGTATACCTAACTATCCTCAGAACAAGATTTCTAAGCCTTTCCTAGTACTCAGTGTGTAGGCTCTAGAGGTGATGTTTCTCCTACACCTTGCCTCCCTTGCCTGTACACAAAAGATCGCAATACTAGCATTTAATAATATTGTGAGGAATCATCTACTCCTTTAACATAAATGCTTTGCAACATGCCAGTGCAGGGTCCTCGAAAAAATGTTTTAAAACAGTTGACTCTGTCTTTTTCAAGCAGTAGTAAACTGGTTTGGGTGGGAGTTTAAAGGAAAAGATTGCCATTTATCTGAACCGGAAAAACTTCTGCCATAATGTAGAATGAAGCTAGACACAATCCTGAACTGAAACAGGGGAAGCCAGAGAAAGAGTTTGCTTGTCTTCACTGCCTGATTGACTGACTTGGCTGACTGGAAGTGCACTGCAGGCTCCACCTCAGCACCCTACTGCAGGCTGTGAGGTGGCCAGGCATGGTCTTGCTTTGATCACAGAAATAAAACAAATCTTCCAGGAGAGCTAAAGCAAAGTGAGCAGCTGAAATGAATTCACTGGTGTTTCACTTGAGTTGTTAGCTAATTTGGACTACTTTTAAAAGAAAAATAAACTGTCTAGCTCTTCAATGGATCAAAGCCAAATGATGAAGTCTTCATGGTTTTTTTTCTCATAACAGGAATGCTGTCATCATGTTAACAACAAACTAGGCAAGTTGTCTCTGGGTGTCACTTCTCATGAGTTCAAAACACATTTTCCCTGTATTACATAAGCTTTCTATGGAGCAAAGGCAGGGACCCTCCAGAACCTCCAGAGTCTTTCTAGGCTTTAGCAAATGCATGCAGGAGTAGGACACCCCTTGTTTCTGGTACTTTCTTTGGCACAGGTGGGTTTGAGCTCAAGTACATGCTGATAGTCCATCAATAAGAAAAGACAGGTAATAAAACACTGAGCCAAGCTTCCACATTCCCCTTTTTCTCCTTCAGGTCTTTACATACATGGTTCTTTTTGGTTTGGTTTGGTTTAGTTTGGTTTGGTTTGGTTTAGTTTGGTTTGGTGCAAAATGTTAGAGGTCATGTGTTTCAGCCCTTTGAACCCTAGTGTTCTGCATGTCCTTTGACACATTCTGTTCTTACACACAGCTTCCAATCTCTTTACATCAGCACGTTTGGTGTAGGAATCTGCTCTTTGGATGTAAGCAAATATGACCTGTCCAACTTTCAGGATGTGTATTTGTTTAATCTTGAGTTCTCCAGTCAGCTTTTCTACTTTTTTCTAGACCCATTTCTCAGGGGATGAAGTTTAAGAAGCTAGTTTCTGTAAATGCCTGGAGTTGGTCTGAAGAATTTGGAAAAATTCAGGGGATTTGAATATAAAGGGTACAGTGTGTTTTCTGCTTTTGGGGTTTTTTTCTGCCTCTACGCTCATCTATAATTTGTGGCATCACAGTTAAATCATGTTATGCCACTGACATTTTTGTGTGGTGTAATCATTCCTGATTGCTGTCTCTGTGCTTTGCTAGCTGGTTTCTGTCTACAGTACAGCACTCTTGAGAAACCATAAGGAAAGGGAAAGAAAAGAAAAAGAAAAAGAAAAGAAAAGAAAAGAAAAGAAAAGAAAAGAAAAGAAAAGAAAAGAAAAGAAAAGAAAAGAAAAGAAAAGAAAAGAAAAGAAAAGAAAAGAAAAGAAAAGAAAAGAAAAGAAAAGAAAAGAAAAGGTACCAGACAGACAATTTTTTCATTTCTGAATGCTTGAGTAAAACAGGTCTCTCATGGAAAATAAAGCCACATGAAATGCTGAGATAAGTTTTGTGTCACCTTGTCATTTTTTTCATTGGTTTCTTTCAAAGCAACAGAAACTCACTCTCATCAGCAAGTCTTAAGAAACATTGGTTACTGGAAGGGAATCAGTCTACACTCTAGCAAGGCTTTGCCTCTCCATGAAGGAAACAAAGGCATGATTCACATGAAATCTGTTCTGTCTCTGCACTGTACCATGTGTACCTCTCTTGAACTCCTGACAGTGCCCTGGCACACATGCCTTGGTCTGTCTAGCTGCTCTCAGTGTGCTGGGGTGGGCAGGTCATGGAGGAGACTGTCCTCCCCAACAGACAGGACATTCTGACACTTCTGCCCTATGGCTGGCCTCAAACAGTGCAGCAAGGAAACTGCTTTCTGACAAAACATAGCTCATAGGGAAAATGAAAGGCTGTGTTGTGGCCTGGCTCTGGAAATGTCAGTTGAGTCTAGCTGGCTTGGAAACATTGGGAAGCTTCCTTAGCTCTAGCCATATGCCCACAGCCTCCACTGTATTGCTCTCCCTATCCAGATACCTGCATCTTCAGGGTCAGGAAATCACTGGACAGTCTGAGAGCCAACAGTGTTTGTTACTTTGGAGCCATTGCTTAGGACATACACTCAGTGTTGCAGTAGGATTTTTGAAAACTGTTATGACAGCTTTTAACTCCAGATAACTTTTAATCATTAGTGCAGCACATATGTCTTGAGAACAAACTATAATACATACATCTTTTCCATCCAGATTCTACAAAAAGCTGTGTGTTAAGATCTTTTCAGTTGCTCTTTTAAACAGACACATTCTGGTTTATCAGTTTGGTGATACTAACTTCAGCTGAATGGCTGCTCAATTCTTCCTGAGGTAACCATCTCCTCACTCTCAGCTGACTTAATCCAATAAATCATTATCTGGTGCATTTGTGAGACAGGACTGTGAGCAGTGTTGAGAGAATTCACTGACAGATTACTGTGGGTAGCTTACAGGCCCTAGGTATAGCTGCAATCTGTGTAACTCATTAGTAGAGAAAGTGGGAACCAAAGGTGCTGAAGGTCACTATTACAGAGCCTTTCTCAACAGCATGGAAAGCTTAGGTTAGTTTTCATATGTTTATAAGTCAGAATCATTCTTCCCTTTGGATGATTTGTTTAATGAGAAAACCTCCTCAAGAGATTACTTCAAGATTTTGATTTTTCATACTATGGATCTTCTAGTCATAAAATTTAGCTTTTGCTCATTTTATCCCTAAACTCTTGCAAATTACAACATCTTGCATTCTTTCTCAACTCTAATAACTGTACTTTCTGGTAATATATATAACAAGCCTTTCAAAGAATGTGTTATCTATATCAACCTCATGAATTTGGAAAAATCTGATCTTTAATATCTCTGTGCATTAGTTCTGATTTGTAAAAACTATGAGATCTAATTGGAATCTGTAAATTTTTTTTAATTAGTAGAAATCAAATGTGGATAGGACTACAGTAATTACTTTAGCAAAATCTGGTGTCTTGCAGATAACTGACTGATGTACAGAGCTCTGCCATATGGAGACCATGGGGAATTTATTTTGATTCAGTTAAGGAGAAGAATAATTTTTTCCTTGCAGTTGAGCTATACCTAATTTTTCAGAAAATGCTTCATTAAGACCTTATGGGTGAAATTTGTTTTACATAATTCCGGCTTTAATGTTCAGTGTTTTATAGGTTCACTCTCCAGTTAACAGAGAAACAGGCATTGAAGGCTGACATTTCTGAGAATGATGGGCTCTATCATCTCAAGAGCCATCTGTCTCTCCCCACTGACTCTAGAGGGGACCTAGACAATTAGTTGAGGACAGATTTTCATAAGCAATAATGTTAAGAGCCAACCCAAGTGTTAGTGTGGGTATGTGCCATCAACACTCTAATTGCTATTGCTTACATTAGTATTTTAATTTTTTCTAGGAACAGCTTCCCACAACAACTACTTGCCCAGACCCTTGATATTTAAATTGTGACTTAAGTAAATGGGAACTCCCCGCTTTATGGTGCATCCTAAGACAATGATCCTGTGGAGTATTTAATCTCTTTCACAAACTTAGAAGGTCAACTTATTTCAATCTCCTTTAATAAGCCTGTTTTTCTATGTTATATATCATCTGTGCTGACAGAGAAACAATCAGAAAATAAACCTTCAAAAAAGACCCTTAGAGCTTGTTCTGACCTTCTCCTTTTCCTGAGTTAATTGCATCTTTGTCCTTCCTTCCCATTCCCAACATAAATTTTCATAGCCTATTCTTTAAATCCTCCAAATACAGATATTTCAGCCTTGAATTCTGTCACCTATCCATGTTATATCTTCCCTGTTTTTCTTAGAAGAAAATTTTCCTTAAGATTTAAAGTTCATTATTTTGGCTGCACTTTAGAGTCTGTTTGTAATCTTCCAGTCCTGGAGGAACAGCAGTGCTTTTCTCAGCACCATATACAGGACAAACCTTACTTTTCCCCCCTTCCCTTGTTTCATAGAAATGCAAAAAATCATGAGTGGTTTCTCTTTAGCGTTGTTGTTTGGGGTTTTTTAATCTCTATGCAGAGTATATGTGTTACCTGAAAATAAGTGTCTGCCTATGCACCACTAACATAATATCCTTGTAAGTCTTACACTGAGGAGAAACTGAGATGCATAGGAACAGTCCTCCTGACTTTGGGATGGACAAAGCATGACTAATTGTTCTTAATAAGGAAAGGCATGCTGGAAAAGTAGCCTAAGTAACCTAGGTCTAACCTAGGTAGCCTAAGTAACTATAGAAATAGAAGACAGGGCTGTGGGAAAAAAACATTCTGCTCGTGGGTTCAAGTTTGATTTCTCCAGAAAAGACTGGCAGACTGTAGCAGCTGACAGGTTATAGTTCTTTACACATACAGAATCTGCTGAGACAGAAGATACAGAGTTGGATAGCTAAGTTTTAACTTGCATGCAAAGCACTGCCAGGACAAACAAGCTTTCTGGATCATTTCCTAACAAGAAATCAGGATATTGTTTTACTTCAGGGAAGTATTAACAAGAGAAGACTGCTGAACTAATGGCCTCCATGTCATACACAGTGCCTCAAACTTCCAGAGTTCAGACAGTCCAGTGAAAATTATGGTCCTGTTCAGCAGAGAAACTTGACTATAGCCAGCTAAGGTGCACTTACACTATTTTGCTTAACTTTCTGTAGCTGTGTGTGGTATAAATGGAAATGAAAAGTTTTATGGGGGTTTAGGTCAGTCTCCCTTCTACTATGCTCCTTCTGAGTGGTGTAGCAGCTACAGCAGGATATAGAAGAATACAGTAGCTCCTCAAGTCCAAAATTTATCTTGTGAAAAAAGATTATCATTATAAATCTGCAAGTTCTCCCATCCCTTTAACCTTCAGCCTCCATGTATACAGGCATGGGACAAATACATAAACAAAAGAGATGGTGCTTTGAATGAACTCTGTATTAATAAACATGGAATCTTTGTGACAGTTCCAAAGGAAGACCCTGCATTCATGAACTCTTGATGGAGTTTAACTCTGAAAGAGAGCCTGAAATGAGAGAGCTGATCATAAATGCTACTGTGAAATACTGAGTTGTTTATTTGGAGACTCAAACCAGACATGCTGGGAAAAACACAGCACCAAGTATTTTGAAGTTGTACACACGCAAAACCTGCTCTTGAATTCTTTGAAGTTTAGAGATAAAAAAATCTTTTACAGCTTTTCTTTTGTTATTATTCTGAGTCCTCATTTTCTTCTCTGTCCTTGCTGCAGTGTTATTTGTGATGCTCCAGTCGTGGAGAGTCTATTTCATTATCAAGGTCATGGCTGGATACCATCATGGCTGGATACCACCACTGCTTCTTTAGAGCAGGGGAAAACAGGAAAAAACAGACCATGCAGCAGCTGACCAGACATCTCTATTTCTTAAACCATTTTTGGCTGAAGCTTGCATCCAAATATTCACTGGTTGGAGAGGATTCTTGTGTGACTGATTGACCATGAACAGTAATACATCAGATAGCTCAATCCACCAGAAACAGTGGTATGGTTATAATGGCGTGGAGAAAAAATGTTTTCTTTTGCCACTGAAAATGCATTTTCTTGCATAAATGTCAGTATGAGAGTGAATGAAGGCTGAGCAGAAGGCAGGAATGAGTCAAGATGAAGTACAAAAATATTTAAGGAAAAATCAAGTCACATCTTTATTACTTTTAAATTACACTATACATTCATTATATAAATAAACTCATAAATATTTTAAATATTATATGTGGTTAATATTAAAAAAATCATACTATCAGATGATGAATTTAGGAAGAACTGACTCCTCATACATGCAGGATCAGTAGTTACAGACTGAATTACTCAGTTAGTCCTCAGGACTGTGGCTACTGAGACAGGATCTTGCCAGTCTCCATGTACCCACAGGCTTTAACTGCATTGGCCAGCCTCACCTGGGGCCTCCACACACACTCTGCCCCCGCAGCTAGGTGCCTCTTTTAAGCTCATGTCCGGGATTTAGTCTCTGCTGGAAAAATGTTGTGGGAATACTGATCTCTAGCTCAGCCACAGCCCAGCCTAGCAGTGGATCCCATTGACCCCTGTCTGCAGAGTGACTCCCTTGCTTGTTCTCAGACCTGTCTCATTACTCTGGACCTGGTCCATTATTGCTGAGCTGTGTCTTGCCCTGGTTTACCTCATCAAATCTTATCCTGGTCCTGATCTGTGGATTTACTTCATGGCTTGACCTCAGACCTGCCAAATTACCATGAATTCACCTGATAATCTGGATCCTTTGCTGACTGTGGCTGCCATCTCTGAGCCCCTGCTGCTCATCTTCCTTGGCCAGGATGTGGTCTGGCTTTGCCCTGCCAGTCTTACACTGTGCTCAACTCCTGGCTCCCCTTCCCTTAAGGAACAATCAGTCCTCACTGTACCCTGAAAGGTCTAACCATAGCACTACCACCACTGTTGTTTTTCCAAATGATACTGTTCCAATTACAGGAAAACTCAAATTATCTATGCTACATTTCAAAGACATTATTTCAATCTCATTTCTGCATAAAATACTGCACAGACTTCATTGCAGAATATTTTAATGTTTGGTAATGAACAAAAGTGCTCCAGTACAGAATAATTCTGTATTCCTATTAGCTCATATGGGACTAAAAGCAGTGCATCCTAACTCGGGTTGAATATATTTCTATTTCGCACAGATTAACATATTTTCTTTTTTGCCCTCCATGTGTGGAAGTATTGCAGCCCCATTATTGTAGTTAGAGCTTTATTCTTTCCTACATGTGTGATATCTATGCTAGTAGGATGGCCCAAGTTGTTTAAATGAGGAAACAATTAAACTGACAGCTATCTACTGAGATGTAGTGGAACAAATAACCATCTCTACCTGAAAAAGAAGTTGTGCTACAGATACATGACAGCAAATCTCTTTGAACAAGGAGAAAAAAACTGTCCACTCCCTGAAATAGAGTCTGACTATATTGGGAACACTCAGGTATTACTCTGAAAGCTGTGGCTTCAGCAAGAAAAAGGGATCACAAAATAAATAAAGAAATGAAAATACACACATACCCACACATTCAAGCAGAACAGGGAAAATAGAAAAGATAAACACAGACTTCAGTTTATTTATTTGGTTGCGAATGAAAGTCAGTGTCATAGCTAAGAACAGCAAGGGCCTCTGATTGTTTTTCAAATAGGTGAGGCACTCCTTTGGTTAGAACCAGAAGAGGAGTCAATGTGCCTCAAGAAATAAGCCAGACTTTCAGAATGTCCAAGTCTTACTTCAGTCTGCAGCCTTAATTAAGTTGTTATTTTAGGGTCATTACTGGAGACTTCTAAATTTAAGTTCGTGGGACTAGTAGTTATGCAAAGCTATTCAGGTCAACAGCAGCTCTGTGGACTTCAGCAAGCTTGAGATCAGGTCCTTAATGGGAATATTTAGCTGCTATGTGCTTACACAGAATATATGTAATATATATGTAATGCATTTATTCCTACAGAATGAAGCTATATTTTACATACAGCCCTTCCTTCCTACTTACTATCAATAAAGACAGTTAAGCATGCCATTTCTCTTGGTTTTTTTCCTCCTAAGGCAACCCGTTTCAGATGTGAACAATCACGTTTTTGCAAGTTAAAGATTACACAGTGAGTTATTAACTTTAAATACCCTTCATTCCTGAAAGCTATGTGGTAGAGACATTTTAGGTTGGGGCAACTCCTCTTACATAAGAGAGTTTTTCTGCCAAGTTATTACCTCTGACAGTTTTTGTGTTGTAGGTGAATATTTATATAGAGATATCTCCTTCTCCCACAAGGGCTACTGGAGAGCTTGGATATCCAGAATATTGCAAAAGCAGAAATAAGGCATTGTTTGGCTTGGTAAAACTGAAGAAAAACATCTCCAACAACAATAGACAAAAGGAAAAACAAAGGCTGACTTGTAATCCTGTCTCCTGTGAAGTTTTCCTCCCTCCCACTGCTTCCAGCATAAGCAGAGTTCTCTTGACACCTTGCAGAAACTTAGGAGCACCTGGCTGGCTCTCAAGGGTAAGTCTCAACTTGTCCATGAGTTCACTAGAAAAACATTAGCATGTTGTTCTTCTTCCACCTGATATTTCTTTTCAGTTTGCTTATGAAGGCTCTGGTCAGTTTCTGCTTCTCAGAAATTCCACCAAATAAATGCTGATATGCTTGTCTTGCAACTTAAAGTGCCAAGTTAAGCAGCTGTCCTGAGGGTCTTGGATTCCCTTGGGTGCCTGAGGTTTCTGTGCCCTTACAAAAAGAATAGAGAAGATGACAAAAAATACATACTTTATTTTTCTCTTTTCACTGGTTTGTTGGTCTGGGGACAGCATGTAGTAGTTAACAAGTTCTGCCCTTTGCTATTGTTATCCTAAATTGTTACTCTTTGGTCAGACAAATTAGATCAGGCAACAAGAGGGCTCTGCTGTTAGGCTCCCTTTTAATGTGTATTTAGATTATGGACAGCCTAAAAATACTGCTGTGGGTGTCTGGCTAGATCCATACAATAAGGTTCAGAACTATTCAGTCAAATTCACTTTTTTCCCTCCAGTCAGTAAAAAATATTAGGGTGTTTAACAGAGAAGAAAGTGAAGGGTTTCTCACTAAGCTGTAGTCAGACTTTTAAGGAGAGGTGTCTATGAATGAACTGGGGAAAGGCTGAGAAATCCTGCAGAAGAAAACAGCTTTTGCCCTGAAAAAGAGGTGTGAGCAAAAAATCTTTCAGCATTGGCTTGCTTCTCACTCCCATTGGAGTCAGTGAAGATGCCTGTAATTGATTTCAAAGGGAGAAAACCATGCCAGCATTTGTACAGAAGTATTTTTTGTATATTTCAATACATGGGACCAAAATTCTGGCCCTTCTGCAGCTTATGTAATGAAGTAATCTCCAAGGAAGGGGAAAATTGGCTGCTATATAGACGTGGAAACATTCATTAATCATTGGATCAGCACTCTAAACATTTCCTGTTTATATCCAAAGTGACACTTCTTTAAATTATATTGCCAGCTTCAATTTGGCAGAGATGTCTTATTTTGTGAAAACAAGCTGTTATCAAATTTAACAAAAATAGAACTGTTTCCATGAAGAAAATAATTCTGAATGGCCTTTGGTTCAGATCATGTTTCAGAAAACAAACTTTCTTCAAAAGTTTTGATCTAGTCACCTCATGCTGAAAAACTGAGGGGAAACTGGTTGGGGGAAAAAAAGAAAGGAAAAATAAAGTTTGAAATTGTCCCATATTGTCCACTTCAGGGGAAAAATAAAATAATTATGAAAGAGATGTGCAATTCTCTGGCTCAGGTCATAGTAAATGAGCCTGTGGTGGATATCTTTCTAAAAAGAAACTGCAGTTGTAATGCTCACACACAAAAACATCCATTCTGATTATTGCTGTTTGTCCCTCCTGCTATGTCAGAATTTCCATGAACAGCAGTTCTTGCTGTGTCCCACCCCCCGCCCCCTAGACCTAAACCTACCTCACTTTTCTCATCAGGACCCAAATAACACACAGATTTTAGCATATTTCAGACCACTGCATGAATGTATAAACAGATTTCTCAGGGAGAGAAAGAGAAGAAGGAAGAGGGGGAAGGGAAAAAAGCAGCTGAAAGCTAAACCTTCTAATATTCCGTTTTTATCTATTGTCTTCAGCATGAAAGGCTGGGCTTTTCAGGCTAAATGTAGACTAGCAATTTCTTATATTAGGGAACAAAAAGCATTTTTGGCACTGAGCTTAACTGGTGCAGAGTAGCGGTGTGTATGCAGTTAAGCAGTTTTGCCCTCCAAGATAGGCTGGCTGTATCCAGACCACTATCTGTGACTGATTCCTGGAAGCATACCTGGGAATTGTCTGGGAGACCCCTACTTGGCTCCAGCCAAAGCCATACCCTACTGTTCAACTGCTTGAAGAGTTGAGCAATGAAGGCAGTTCATCAAGGATCACAAAAGTTTCCTGGATCTGCTTAGTTTACTGGTGTGAAGACAACTGGGACTGCAACCACTAAAGGACAAAAGAAAAAGTGCAGTAAAAGTAAATCATAAAATATTCTGGGTTCCAGGGTCTCTGTGTTATAATCATGAAGTTTCATTTTGACAGTCTGATGTATATCTCCTCTTCCCTTTCACACCTAGCCAGGGAAGATCCTATATGGTAATGGGGGTACTGGCAAGCTCTCTGTTCCCTAGGGTTAATAAAAGAAGAGGAAAAGGAGTTTATGAGAGAATATAGTGAAGAATGTATCCAGCCTCCTAGTTTTTCCCTTGCCTGTGTGTCTTAGCCATCATATCAAAACACTGTGCCTAAATCAAACTCCCATATCTCTTACCCCTTGGAAAACAGGTGGATGAGTAATTCATCTAAGGCATGTTGGCTAAAATATAGTAAATAACAGAACACTCTATCTGTTCCTACTTCTTATCTGTTCTGCTATTTCAGCACATGAAAGAAACAAGTTTTAGTGGCATATAAACTGCTGATTAAAGTGTGAGTCTCTTGTCATATTTTGTGTGAAGTAATGCTGAATCTCAGAGTTTGGCTTGCAAGGTAAAAGCATCTTTAGTTACCCTAGCAGAAAATCATTGATGCTCTAGTATCGTGGCATTTTTAAATCAAGTCATAAACATTTCAATAAGGAAAGATGTATTCTAATTCAAGGAAATTCTTTCCAATGTAAGAGAAACAGTTTAAAATTCAGTGGGTTGTATTGAGAGAGGCTACAGAATAACTTAATCTAGCAATCATTTGCAAAGTTCGGGTCCCAGGATATGGCCAGCAGAAGAACTGTAAAACTTTGGCTTTTTGTTTGAGCTGTCCTGACATACATTACCCACAACAAAGCATTTGACCTTTGCCTCTACAACATTAGCTTGTTCTGTGGCAGAGCCAGGAATATAGGGATGTTGCTCCCAGCCAAGCTGTGGGGAGAGGAGAATGCCCTCGACCTGGAGGATTCCAGCTCTCTCCATGTCTGCATCTTTTATCCAGCACTTAATGCCATTTGAAGTGGGTGCTTCTCTGTGCTGCCCACAGCTGCTGTTCTCCCTCCTGCATCTGCCATTCTCACACTCCCAGCCTGGGTGGTCGTGCTGGGTTTGTGCATTGCGGGCTAGCCAGGATGTGGCTATTGAAAGGGCAAACGTGGGGAAGGCCAGAGCTTGGCTATATGTGCATAATAGCAAGTCAGTCAGTGTTCACAGGCTGAGAATACCACAGTGTTTGAGCTAAGGGAAGCTCTTTGTTTGCTTTTCCTTGCACTAGTGACTGGGTTACTTCAGCCTAATAGAAAGCTCTTTATTTTATTTTATGCTCTGTGAACCTGACCCATCACAAATCAATTACGAAAAGCTTATAGGTTCTTTCATCCTACTCCTCCCAGGAAGGGCAGCTGAGAATAATTCATGATGAATAAATCTGATAGTTCCCAGGAGACTGTACTTAGTGAGCTTGAAGTTCTTCTTTCTGCTTCAAACATTCACTAAAAAGAGAGAGTTGAGCTTCAGGTAAAGTAGTGGTAATAGAAGAAAATACGGTTTTCACTTTATTTTTACCAGTGGGCAATTGCTGACTGTTCCTCTAATGTCCTCTGCAACTTTGGAAAGCATCATCACCCAGGGTTCTCCCAGAAGGTAAAGTCAGTAATAACTGCAGAGCAACAGGGCTCCAGAGTCTTGCTTGAAACTACACAGTTCTCCCTGGCACCTGAATGTACCAATTTCTGGGAAGTTTAGGTTTATATAGTAGTTTATTCTGTTGTAAAAACTATTAAAGGAACTACTGTGAATCCATCCTGTGGCTGTGGGTCCAGATGTTGACTCTGAGGCCCACCTCTAATTCTAAACTCAGTGTTAGTCTACAGAGGAATTAAATTTACCAGCAAGAATTTAAATTACATCTTTTTCCAAAGCCTGTTTATATTCTTTTCTTTAATCATACTTTCATTGGGCCCGCAAATAATAACATTGTAATAACATCATGCCAGATAAGCCACTTCAAAACCAGGAAGAAATTAAAATTACAAACACTGAATTGGCAGAGAAGACGACCACTAGAGATTGCCCAAATGGTGCCACAGTGTCTGCAGACATTGCAGAGAGACAATGGGATACTGTAGAAGGGATAAAAAACAGTTCAGGAGGCAGGGTGTTTGTTCAGGACATGGAGAATCACAACCTCCGGGATTTCTATTACATGTGCATTATTTAAGGCCACGTTAAAAGAATCTGTAAGTATCTAAAGAGTCAGGTTGAACCTTTGGAATTTTAGATTGGAGATGGAGATGTAGGGGCCTTTGAGACCTTACAAGTCACTATTCTGCTGCTTTAAATACTTTAAGAGTTTGGCTTTTTGACACTGAGGGGTGACACAGTCAAAGTTGAGGATTGGGTAAATACTGCGTAGCCTCCATTTCCATTCACACTGGTGGAAGTACGGAGATCTTGTCCTCTGCCTCAGTGTTGCTTTGACCCATTGCTTAAAATACCTAGACCTAAAGGTAAGCTCTGACCTATATGAGATTGCTCCAACAAGTAATGTTTTTCCCAAATTTTTAATTTCCTTTCCACCTTGCAAAGGTGTTGTGATGAATAATTTGAGTTTGTAAATTACTCTGGCAGGAAAGCATTCTGAAAAGCAATATTTTGTGTACTGCAGAACTTGGGTTTAGGCCAAACAGACAGGAAAGAAGCAGGAAGGAGGTCAAAATTTTATTTCATTGCTTGTATTTCTGAATCCATGTAGGAAGAAGCTAGGTGGGCCCAGAAATCTCCATATACTGGAGAACTTGAGAACAGTCTTCACTTCTGCTTATGTAACTGTACTGGAAATTTTTCTCATGTCATTGACTCTTGCAGGTCCAACAAACTTCAGTGCCTCCAGGCTGAAAGAGGTGCCACAGCAAAGTTCAAGATAAATAATGTAGATTGAAGAGATACCTCTAGGTATCAGTGGTGGCTAATTCTAGAACTTCTATCTGTTTAGATGACTGAAATGAGTGGATTAACTCCTAATGCATAGGAGTTAGCTCATGACCAGCTACTAGTGCATAGTGAAGGAGATATGAACATTTGTGCAAGAAAAATACACAGCAAGTAGTACCCACAGCAGACAACCTGTGACTCACCACATGGTTATTAGCTAACTTCTTTAACCTAAAATTTTCTCTTAGTTAAAGGGAGAACACTGGACATTTGGAGTTTGTACATCCTTACACCATTTAATAGAGCTAAACAAGGAGGAGTGCTTAAATTCCCTATTGCAGCATGGACATTCAAGGGCTGTCTGCCTTTTACGCTAATTCAAATACTTGTTACTGCTTTGATTTTGTGCTTAGCCAGACCCAATTACGAAGTGCAAGGAGAGAGTTGTTGCTAGCAGTTGAACCTCCTGCTATTTGTGAGCAGGTGTGAAGTTGGAGGACTTGGGCAAGAGAAGGAAGCCTGATCTGTTGCCTTTCTTCTCAGTTTTGAAGAACCCTTTGAATTTGTAACACATATCATGGTCACTTCATGAAGAGAAGTGTCAGCAAACCAGAGGGGAAAGGACTTATATATGGGAACTAACACATTAATGTAAGTATGTTATCTTGGAATTAATTGTGTGTGTGTGCATGTGGGCATGTGTGTGTGTGTGTGCCTGTGAGCACGCACACAAGAGTGTGACATGTCTCTGCCGGAAAAAGCAGGGAGGAATTCATAGCTGTCCATAATACAGATGTCCACAACTGAGCTAGTGACTCCACACCTCCTTACAATCAGTGGTGAGAAACAAGCACTTATAGCAGAGCATAATTCATCTTATCATCTGAAATTAATCACCTTATTAAAAGGCTGCTTCTTGCCATTATCTGTAAAGGAGTAGAGACCCTTGTTGCAGAAGATGAAGTGAGATGAATCCCACCTTTCCTGTCTGAGCTCTCTGGAGTATTCCACATGCAATTTACTGCATTATGTTACTTACAGTGCTCTTTGTGTGACCTGGGTGTTCACTTACCAAAGCCAATGAGTAAACCTGATCTGAATCCAACTGAAAACAGATTTTTCCACACAACAACCTCATTATTTATCATAGTGGCATGTGCTTTCTTAAATACAATCTTAAGTGTAAGAGATCTTCATGTTTTGAAGGGTTCTTTTTTAAAATTAGTTGTTCACTGATCTACATTATAATGTGATTGCACAGACAGTAATTAGCACAATCAAAAGAACTCTGGACCATGCCATAGGACAAGAGGCAGGAATCTCTTAAACTAGTATTTCTGCTAAAGTTTCTGTTACTAGAAAGAGTGTGAAGAACTGATTTGGCAGACAGTTGTTACAAGGTGAATGAATTTACTTCATCAGTAAAATAACCAGAGTAGATATCTGCCTCCTGCAAACACAGTTGGCTAGAATGTTAGAAGGCATGACCCAGGAGGAGTTAAATAAACTGTAATATAAATATCACATTTCAGTAGCACCTACACTGATCACAGTTTTACATGACATAATGGTTGCCCAAGAGGGCTTGAAACTACATGATCTTTAAGATCCTTTCCAACACTAACTATTCTGTGGTTCTATGATTCTATAAAGGTGTGTCTTGGAGATGCTCAGGGCAGTTCAGGTCCTCAAATTATGCAGAGAAAATGTCAGATTACACCAGCCTGGTTATACATCCTTTGCTCTTCCATACACAGAGATAATAATATAGATGAAAAATAGGGATTCCTGAGATACACCCAGAATCATCCTACCTAGCTTCAGATGCTGAGATGTCCAAGTCAAAAGTCCAGCTCTTTTAACTGTAGAGTTAGTAGAGTTAGTGGAGAAAGGGGCAGCTCCAAAGACCATTTCAGATTTGGATTTAAATTGCTCTCTATATCTCCCCTGATGACAGAGAGATCTTAGAATAAATAAGTTCCAAATGCAGGTACTCCAGTTAAAAGGATGAACATATTTCTGTTAGCACCTTAGCAGCCCTGTTAGGCATTCATAGGGTCCTCAGCAAGTCCATCTGGATTTGGTATGTCAAGGGAAGAGCATATTTTTCCCTAGTTACTCAAGCAGGAGTTACCAGTTGCTGTGTTTGTTGATAATCTCATTCCTGAGAGTGCTGACAGAGGCATGTGTGGTGCAGATCTTAGGCTGTGCTAGCTAGAGGGAACAGCACTTAGGAGAAGTTCATTCACTCCACTCGCACTAGGTACTTCACAGCGGATGTTTACAGGCTGTCTTGGCTAGAGTTGTAATGGCAACTGGTTGCTAGGAGGCGGGAATGGATTAATCCTAAACAGAAAGGAAGGCAAGAGAATCAGCTTCTGGAACGGTAAGAAGGATGACCTAGGAAACTACAGGCCTGCCAGTCTCACTTCAATGCTTGGTAAAGTTACAGAGAAGATTGTTCTGGGAGGTATTGAAAAACACCAGAAGGTCAATGCAGTCATTGCTCACAGCCAGCACAAGTTCATGAGAGGAAAGTCCTGCATGTGAAGAGCACTGCTGTCTGCAGTGCTGGAGAGTAGACCACTGCATCAGGGACTGGAAGACACTTTAACCTTTCCTTCCGTGATAACAAAGCCTACCTCTTTCAGCAGGTTTGTGATGGAAAACAGAATTTTAATGACCCCAGAGGGTGCTCTTTGCTATTCCTGGAAATAAAAAGCCTTGCACAGAAGTACTGGAGAGTCCAGAGAAGGACCACTAAGGTAATTAAAGTATTAGATCATTGGGCCTATTAGGATGGGCTGATAGAGCTAGGAATGTACAGCATAGAAAAGGGAAGGCTCCTGCAGGGATCACATCAGTGTGTATAAAACCTGAAAGGAATCTGTAAACAAGATGGAGCCAGGCTCTTTCCAGAGGTGCCTTGTAACAGGCTGAGAGGAAATCAGCTCAAACTGAAGCACAGGAGGTTCCCTCTGGACATCAAGAAACACTTTCCTCTTTTTCTGTAAGGTTCACTGAGCACAGGAACAGGCTCCCTGGAGAGGAGGTAGAATTTCTATCCTCGGAGACTCTAACAGTGTACATGGTCCATGTAACTACATGGTCCTAGGCAACTGGTGGCCTGTTTGAGCAGGGGAGTTGGACCAGATGACCTCTAGAGGTCACTTCCAACCTTCACCATTGTGATATTCTACATATATTAGCCTGGAGAGCACTTGTGGATTTGTGGTTGTCAAAGCTCAAGGCAAGAAAGTTGTCCTTGCACGTGCAAGAGGAAGTTAGTGGGGAAGAGATCTCCTCCAGCCTATGTTTGGATGTCACTGTCCTTGCAAGCTGTTAAGAAATTAACACCGATGACAGCACTAACATTTGCAAGAGGATTTTGAATCTGTAGAGCTACATACCTCCTACGCAAGAGGAATAGCTGAGAATAATTGTTTCATTGTTTCTAATACTTGTTCTCACACTTAGGAATCAGCTTCCCCTGGCATCTTTCCATCTCTGAACCCAGCAGGCAAGAACGTGGTTTGGGTTTAGCTGACCTATTGTTTGCTTTTCATTTTAAATATCATAGACCCAAAAAATTAAAAAAAAAAAAAACCAAACAGAGGAGAAGGCTAATTTCACTACAACAATGAGTAAATATTAAGTAGATTTTCTTTCGTATGTGGTGTGTTCATACATACCACTTGTGTTTGTTAAACACCCGGTCTATACCCTCCTACAGTCACGCTTGAAAGAAATTCTATGCATGCAGGCTACTCCTCTTTCTCGAAAGTGGCAGCCTGTGATCCAGGACACATAGCAGTAAGAAGCCCTTCTGGCTTTTGCAAGGAACCTTAGATCATTTCCATGCAAATTCATCAGATAAATAATAAGCCATAATTTTCCATATCTGATATGAAAAAAAAACAGCTTTCATAAAATTTTCAAGTAAGTTGACATTCTATTTGTTTAGACTCATTAGGAGAAAAGAGATCATCTGAAAATGACCTAGGGATAAATAATTTTGGGGGCCCTGGTATGAGTAGTTTTCTAACTGAGTTGAACCTGAACATACATAGTAGGAGATCTCAGATTCATATGGGTGAAATAACTGTGTAAGTGGTGGACCCAAATGATCCTGGCACAGCACAGTTCTGCTTTTACCACCAGTTGCTAACAGAAGTTACAGTTTTCATTCTTCTCAGCCATAACGACATCCTCTGCTACAACACAACTTTTTCAGCATGATACACATGCCACTTCCAAGTAGTATTCAGAGACCTTCCCAAGAAGTTGTGGTAGGATTCCCTAATATGGAAAGTATATTTGAAGACTGGGCCGAAAATGAAAATGTTATGTGGTCCAGAATCCTCTATTTTCATACCTTATCCTGTTTATATATATATATACATATATATATATATATATAAAATGTGCCAAATTGGTCTGTCTGTATGAGCTGAGCATTGTACTGTAACCATGATTTGTGTAGGGTAAACACTTCCTCGCTTCCTGTTGGTATTTTAAAGCCTACAGAGGCAGGCTTAAAATAATACACCAGCCCAAGAAGTTCTTTAAATAGCACAGGAAATATGATGAACTCTGAGTACACCAGTGACAGCACAGGAAAAGGAAAAACAGAGATCAGATAAGACTTTGGTAACAGGAATGACAGTGGGATTATATTCCTCCAGAGGTTATCAAAAGCTTGATTCAGATACAGGTAGAATATCACTAATAAAGAGGATATTCTACTAGGATGGGCCTAATTATGGAGCTGCTTCTGTGGCAATGGACAGAAATCACATTTACTCTGGTTTTGGTGACTTGTATACCTTTAATGATATGTTTCCAGAGAATTTTCCAGGAGAAAATTCCAGAGAATTTTCCAGGAGAAAATGAACAGTGACTTGTGGAAAAGGTCAGCATAGGACCATTTTTGTCCTGTTGTCTTGCTTGAACACACTGACTGCTGGACAGAAAAACTCTTGCTACCAGACTCCATCCTTTGTTACAGTTTTAATTATAGTCCTACAACTAAAATAGTATTCCACATTGGGAGAAGGGGGCAGGGGAGGAGGGAGCCTTATTCTTATGGCTGGTACATTGCTGCTATTAACAGTTACTGCAGAGTCCTCTTCCCTCCCCCTTGTCTGTTGATTTATGTGGGTGTTGCCACACAGAATTATTTGATAATCTCATTATACCTAATCCTGTTTACTCCTACAAAGGAGACTGGAAAAGCTCCCTTGTTTTCCTATTTCTCTTTTCCTTTAGTTATTTCAGAGATATTTTCTACAAAGCATGGACTTTCAGAGTGAATGCTTATCCTGTTTACTGTCCTTAATTCCACACTCATCAAATTCAGCACCTTGCCCTATCTCTTTCAGTAAATATTTTCTTTGAGCCAAGCATCATACAAACATTAGCTGTAGCTCTTCTTATATTCAGTTCATGTAATTGCATTATCCTGAAGCTTCTCAAATGACATTTTGCATTTACATATCTTTTATACCTTTAAAAAGTGGTCTCCCTTACAAGGTTTCTTCATGGGCAATGCAGTAGAGAAGACTAAAAGCTGTAAATGTCTACACATACTTTGGTACTTGAATACTAATGTGCTTATTAAAGTAGATTCACTTAATTCAGGATATTTCTAAAGCATAGGGAATAACAAGTGTACTTTTGGCAACTAGAACCTCTTAACAAGGTTACTAAAAGCATGTAAATGTTGTTGATATGAATACAGGCATTAGGAACATTCCCACAGCAAACATAAATCTAGACAGCAGGCCTCAAGCAAGATAAGAACCGTAACTATATCTACCTGTTTACCTTTTTAAGTGCTGAATGTAATTAACAATAGCATGCTCGACTTGATAAAGATTTCCTAAAGATAAGCTTAGTAATTTTTGTTTTACCTATTTAGTGTTTGTTAAAAGACCTAAAGAAAATGAAGACTTTATCCTTATTTATATAACCTAAACAGTGAATAAACCCATTTCCTGAGTTTGTTTTAATCAAATAATCCCAGTCTGAAGCGATGACTTTCAAAAATACTGCAGTACACACTATTTAGCACTATACAAGGTTTTGGAGGAAAAGAAGGCTCACAATTTCCTAATGATTACTTTTCTACAGTTCCAAAAGCTATATTACAGTTAACTGTACTGTAATTCTCCATCATTAGCAGTCATAGAATTTCTATCCTAAATGTATCAAGAATTGTAGGGCAAAGTAACATCACACTGTTGGCTCAAAAAAAGCAGATGAGCTTTCTGGGAATGGAACAACAGTTCCACTAAAAAATCTTACAGTCAAACTTTTGGGCCAAGATGTATGTAAGAAGATTATTTACAGCTTAAGTACTACATATATCTTAGTTATCTATTGTACATGACAAAACAACTTCAGCATAGTCACACACAAGCCACGATTCCATCAACTTTCAGCATCCAGTATCTCAAGACTGCCAGCCCAGAACTGCCACACTAGGCATTAAGCATTGCTGATCTCTTTATTGAATTCAGGAGCACATTGAGGCTTTGAAAAGGATCTCCACTAGGAAAGTTTTCAGTCTAAGTAGGAATGATTATCTGATTGTGACAATGCAGAATCTCACTGAGGAGGGGAAAGAAAAAGGTTTCAGCACAGCCTCTAATGTTACAGAACCTAAAGTTATGAGAACAGTAAAGTTCCTGTATTTTAGATTTCAGCACCATGTTACCACTAGGAGCTTCTAAAATCAGTTGCTGTGTAGCTGTTTATCTGCTTAAAATCACTGTATTTGACTTCTTGCCTTTAACATTTCTGAAATTTCCACCATCAGGCATTACACCTCTCTATTGACCTTCCCTCAAAAATCAGACAGCAAAAGGAAGTCCCTGTAAATGGAAGAATTGGTTTTACAGCCTTAGTCCAAACCTTTTTAAGAAGAAATATTTTAAATTGGGTCCTGTTATCCCCCAGCTGAGATCTCCAGTCACTTCCCTCTGAATTAGATGTTTTAGACTGCTAAGTTTTTCTGCTTCTCATAAAATACTGAAGTACCTGCTGGGAGGAGGGATAGGAATTCCAACACTCCAGAATTGTGTCCTCAGCATCTAGACACAGAAGCAGTTCTCTTTTTCTTGCCCAAAGACTATTTCAAAAGTTTGTATGAGTGAGATAACTTCTACAGGAGAAATAGAAGACAACTGCCCCATTTGACATAGGAAAGATCTGCTCTCAAATTTGAACCAGACAAGATCCCAGGTCACAGGTTGAGTGTTTTAATTAACAGGCTATTAAGTTATTAATGGAGACTTTTTTTTTCATGAGAACAATGTATCTGGACACAAATAGATCCATCTGAAATGCTCATTCACAGAAATTGGAAGTATACACACACAGACTCCCCACCATGTGACTGGAAACCTATCCCACTAAATGGTGCCAATTGTGAGGGAGAGGGAGGCTGTGACCAGTGCTGTCAATACACATTCTCCTATTGTTTCCTCTCAGGCAGCTCTAAGCTCCAGTACTCCTTGGTCTCTGTCAGCTACTGAACCTCCAGTTCTTGGTTTGCCACATGCAAAAGATACTGAGTGTTCAACCAAAGCCTGTTATTTTTATCTAGGTGAGAAGAAGTTACTCATTCACAATGGTGAATGTTGTAGTAGCATTTACCACCAGTGATGTTCTGAAAGATTTACAGCTGTCGAATTATGTAGCACTGAGCCCAGACCTCATTTCCATGCTAGTGTCTTGCTCTTTTCCTCTACTCATCTGCCTACAGAAATTATTCTTAAAGTACAGAGGCCAGATTTGCAATCAAGTATATCCTGTGGTTGTACTACTGTATAATAATTTACCATAAGAATCCATTAGAAATGTACCTATTAGAATGGCATAGGAAGCATCCCAAGTACTTATCCATTTCAGAATTTTCCTCATATTCCCTTATTTCTCTCCTTTAAAATTTGAAAGCTTTTATAGCACAGAATGTGAGCACAGCATATTCCCTGGGTACTTCAGGATGTCAGCCTCTGAGGTAAAGGTTTTTTGAGACAGCTGCTGTCCCTTCTGCTGCCCTTCTTGCCAATGCCAGCCTATTTACCTCATGTCCCTTTGCTTTTACCTGTAGGAGCCTTGTAGAACTCTTCATAGCTTGGCAGTTAGGAAGCAGAGCCAAGGAACACTTAAATATCTTCTGCAATTGAGACCTGGGTGACAAACACATTGAGAAGCTCTTCATGTGCAACTTAGGAGTGTAACTTGGTTCAGGCTGCAGAGTGCTCTCTATCAGAAGACTTTGTAAAGTCTTCTCTATTGCACTGAGTCATTATCAGTTTTGAGATAATTACTCAATAGAGCATTTCAGAATAGAGATATGCTTTATTCCAAAATCCATCTGTGTTCAACATGGAAACATCTACTAAAGTTAAAAAAATGCTTATATAATTTGCCAAATCAATAATTTATGAGCAGCCTGATTTACCTTTCACTGCTTCTCTTCCTATTCCATTGTAGCTGTGATCCTGGCATCTCAACAGCAGGAAAGAATGGCTGTGCCCTAGGAATACAAACAATGGAATTTGAGACAAAAACATTCTGAGGAGAAATTCTAAGTCATGGTTTCCTTTTATCAGTTAAATTAGAGCTAAAGTGGCAATACCACCCTGCAGATATGCACAGACACACATACACAGACAGAGATCCAGAGAAAGGCATTCATGCTCTTTTTACTTAGCAGGCCACATAGTGATTTTTTGCTTTACAGGAATTTCCACAGACTTCTAGACATGATATGATGAGAGCATACTGACTTTTGCATAAACAATTTCAATTTATTTTATTATGAAAAAGGAATATTGGAAAACAACTTCTGTAGAAGACAATATGCCTCTTATTCTGACATAATAAGTGCTGACAGAAAGAGCAAGAAAATGTATTTTCTGTGAGTTGTCTCACAGAAAAAATCTCTGGCAGATGCATTTAGTGTTGTGTTTGGGCTGTAATTTTCAAAGGGGAGCAAGGACAGAAGTACTCAAATTCTGTGAAGTGTGGCCTTCATTCATTAGATGTTTTCGAAGCTTAGACTTACTGTTCCATTTTAAGGTGAAAGATATAGGCTCTGCTCTACAAGTCCTAACAAGACATGCAGGGAACATTGTTGCCCAAGGAAGAAGTACTCTAAGCTATAGTACAAAATATATAAAATTACATGCACATGATACGTTTTTAATAAAGTTTTGTTATATCATGCTGGTTTTCTCAGACAACACAAGAAATAGTTTAATTGAAATAAACTTCATGAATGAAGTGGGGCCATGAGGAGAGATATCAGTCACAGGTGGTTCTACCAAATGGAAGGAAAGGTATCCAAGACTACTTCTGCTTCTTAGGGAGGATCATCACTATTTATTTTAGCAGCAATGGTCAGAAGGAGGTATAAAAACAAAGAGGATAAGATTTTGTCTCTCTATATCACCACTGCTATATTAACAACCCTCTGAAATTATATTCTCCATTCTCACAATCTTTGAAGGAAAAAACAAGCAAACTGTCAGTACCTCAAGCCAGTGGAGCACCCTGAACATAGGGAATATAAAAATGTGCTCCCAGCAAAGAAATCTTTAACAAGTTACATGATTAAGTTTTCCTGATTGTGATAATAGTCTTCAAGAATATTGCGAAGTGTGGTTCCAAATAGTGATATATGGCTCCAATACAAAAGTAGCAAAGGAACATGTGTAAACCAGGGACCTAATATTTATTAGTTGGTTCTGTCACAGTTAAGGATACAGCCGAATAGCATAAAAATATGTGATAAAAATGTTAAAGTATATCCATTTATTGATCAAAATGATTCCCAATAATCAGGTTGCATGTTTTATCTCAAGAGGCAAAGTAGAAGAGTTATAAGAGTGTGATAGCACAAAAAATGGTAAAAAAAATCAGTAGACAAGTTACAGATATAACACAACATCCTGGAGGTATCTCTAAGACAGTCTGGAATAGGAAGCAATTAAAAACAGCCTTCAGGAGACACCATGACAGACAAAAGATAATTCAGATAATTCAGGAGAATTCCAGGTGTAAGGACAAAGAAGCATTGAAAGAGCTTATGGGAATGTAACTGGAGACAGGCATGTAACAGTGAGGATAGAACCCCCAAGCTGGTTTCATGCTAAGTGTGATATAAGCATGATAAGGCAAAAAAGCACCTAGAGGACCATGCAGGGTTTTCAAGATTTGGTGAAACAAATGAAGCAAGAGGAAAATTCACATAATATGTAATTTTATGAGAGCTACAACACATGGAGACAAGATCTGTTGTGAGTGTGATAGCTACAATGCAGTTATGGACAGAGGGAGGTTTTAGTGACTTTCTTAGTATAGATGTGTTAAAGATAGCTGAGTTTGAAGAAGGTAAGTTTCTAAGAAGTTTAAAAGGTAGTTTAAGCTCTCATCAAGAAAAAAGAATGAAGTGTGGGGAATTTTAGAACCAAGTAATTGTAACCACTGAGATGATGGAAAGAACATTGTGGGATGGTGAGATAACATACATTAAAGTCTATAGAAACTGACTTTGTTGGACTGTAAATAGTTTTCCTCAAGAATTTTTTAAATAGTGTTGAAATAAATAGTAATAAGTGTCATAAAACTTCCTACTCATTGTACCTATTGTATATACCTTTCCCTTACACAGAAGAGAACAGCTAAATAGAAATGTGGTTTCTGGAAAATAGGAGTGGGAGTACACAGAAAGACTGACTTTGTTGAGTTTTCTTAAGATGTCCTGGGAGTCATAGCACAACTATAAAATTTTCTGGAGGAACAGAAATTAGGTGATCTTCACTAGTCCCTCTTATGTCACTAGTAATTTTGGTACTTGCAGAAGAAAGAAAATAAGATACAAAAATAATTGGACACCTCAAGGAAGTAGAAAGAAAAATGGGACTTAAGACAAATGAAGATAAAGCCTACCCAGATAGGAGAATTTTAGACAAGCTTCTCTATAAGCTGATAATTGTAGAGACCAGAATATTGGCAACTAAAGTACCTCAGAGTATTGACAATCAGAATTTCAGTGGGAATACTGAAATTAATGTCAATCTGAGGAGGTAAATGCATTAGGAACATATGCTGCTTTATTTTTATATCAGAATACCAGAGTTTAGAATATATCAGACAATTTCAATTCATCTTGTTTTACAAAGAAGTGACACTTGCTTATTTACTAAAAAGACAAATAATGAAATAACTTCAGAAAGAAAATACTACTCAAGCATGTGTGGGTAAGAAAATTAATTAGGAATAATGGGGGGGTCAATAAAGAACATGAATAGTCATTTAATCCCCATAGCCTCAGTGGTCAAAGTGTGTGGTTAAGATGACACGAGGCAGACCAAGAAGCATCTGGGTAAAACTCTTCCGCTGCTGCTTGAGGCTGGTCAATCAAAAGGAAGCAAAGTGGAAACACTAAGTTAAAACTGTGTTCTTAATACGTGTGACCAGCTACACAAAAAACGTGCCCTAGCAGAAGGAGTTTGGGGCAAACTGAGGATTCATGAGTCATTATGTTCTCTAAATCCATGAAGGGGAGAAGGCAGGAAAAATGTGGGAATGAGATGGACCACCAGCAGAGATTTCTGCCTCGCAAGCATACCCACATGCCATAGGAGACAGGCATGCAACAGACGAGTACCTTGTGAGTACAGTCTGCCAAATGATGAGCAGCCCAGACCCTAAGCCATATCACCATTTACATAATTCCTGAGTTCACTCATCCTGGGTCTCAAAATAAACAAAGGAGGAACCTTATGTTTTAAGCAGTTCTACTTCAGTTTAAACAGAAGTTTGAATGTATTCCCCAAGTGAAAAATGTTGAGGGGAATGTCCAATCCCAGTGTCTCTGAGGCAAAAGTGAGCTGTGCTTGTCATGCAAACTGTACTGCTGGGCTGGCCACACAGACAGGATTGAGGGTAATAACAAAAATTGAGATGTAGTTCACTGCTCATTATTATGTGTGTACTGCAGGAGCTCACCTGCCCAGAATTATCAAGCACTTTGTGGATTTCAAGCCAGATTTAATTGCCATTATGAAGGAAAAATCTTTCCCACTTATTTTCTGACAATTCTAGCTTTTTGCCTAAGTATTTGAAAATGCACCTACTTCTGCCCTGAAAAACACAGTAGTGAATAACAACGTTCCTGGCTCTTACATTTAAAACATTATGCCTGGTGCCAAATAATACTTCAGTAGCAATAGGAAGTAGCTACAAGGTTATATTGCAGTTTTTCTAATGCAACCATGTCACATGCCCAAAATTGAGACAAATAGTGAATTTTTAACTTCAAGAGCATGAGTAAGTTTTGGATGCTCATGCTTAAGGATGCTTTTCAATTATCTGAAGAAGAGTGTATAAAGTGTCCTTTCCCACTCAAATGCAGCTGATTACTATTGATTGCCAAACTCTATTCCATATTCTTTCATTAAACCATTGGAGAAAGTGGCACCTGTGGTCTTGGAAATCTAGAGAAGGGTATTTCTCTATTGTAAGTCATTTTATAACAGAATTATTTTTTAACTTAGTTTTGTGCTAAGTTATATCTACAATTGAATACAGAAATAAAAGATACACTAGTATTTTCTGGAAATAGTGAGAGGCACAGAGAGAAGATAAATTACTTTACAAATACCTTCCAGGTTTGAAGACAGAGTGCAACAAATGTTACTATAAAAGCAGAACCAAAGTTGAAGCTAAATCTATATTTTAAGAATACAAAAACAGCTTGGGTGAGTCACTGAGGACACAAAAGCAACCACAAAGTTTGTGCACAGTCTATATAGCAAGCTTGACATGATTTCCAAAACCTTTAATTTCTGTTGGTTAGGAGAACTAAACACATTATTTAAACAAAATGCTGTGTTTTTGCAAAGTTTATGCTTTGGAAAAATGAAAACGTTACTGAAGACATTAACTCTTCAGTGCTGTACAAATATGGGAAGGCTGTGAGAAGGCTACTGAAAACTTGCACAGATCACCTTGGAAATGAGTGTCTGAACTATTGACCTGGGTGGCAAAATATTCTTTGAAGAGAAGGAATATTTTCCAGTACATTTTTTAATAGTTTAGTGCTTCTCTTCTGGTTGTATATCAAGATACAGTATGATGGAGGAAATACTTTATTTATTTCATAAGAATTAGGTGCCTAGTTTGCACCAGAAAACCCTGACCTCTAGTATGACCACAGACTGGTTATTTAGGCTGTTATCAGCACTGAATGACTAAAATTCCTCTTCGTGCAACTTTTGTCACCTACTGAGAACATACCATGGCTTCTCTGCTGGTACCTGTCCAAGTCAATTAATCTATGTTAGTGAAGAAAATTTTCTGTCCCCAGAATCCAAGGAACTTATCCAAAGCCCACTGGATTCAAAGCAAGCTTCTCCATGACAAAGATTTGAACAAAGCCTTTAGTATTAACATGAAATTCTGGAGTGAATAGTTGATGTTCTTAAAGGCATATTTTATCAATATCAATGTTGTTGTGGTGTCAATGGTGTCAATGCCTTCTGTGGAAGAAGACTGGTGAGAAAGCTGTCATTAACATACAATATTTTTCTGAGTTACTCTGCACGAAATAAGCAAATAAAAAATCTGTCATAACAGTCTTCTAAAAAGAATAAATTGCATTTAATTGGGTTCTGTTTTACATGGGGTATGAGCACAAGTTAGTGAGGGTGACATCAGTGAAAATAAATAGTGTAATGAAAAATCTGTTGCCCCTAAACATCAGTAGAAATTCTTATCATCTTCTCTCCTATTTGACTGAGTCATGAGGGTGCTATCCCTTCTCTTTACAAGAAGAATGAAAATCTTTCACAGATATTACAGGAAAGCCAATATAAATTTTTCTTCACACGTCAGCAAGACAGTGTGAACTGGAAATTGTATGTTTATTATGATTTGTCAGAATACATATTATATTTTCAATGCCATGAGTACTTTGAAGTGTAAGTGCAGCTCTCTTTTCTGTAGACTGTAAAGAAACTAGTGACCCAAATTGTTCTACACATTTGTTAGGAAACTACATATACAAGGCAGGTACTCCTTAACAGCATGTGTGACACAGGCAACTGATGTCTTTTTTTACCCCTTCTGTGAAAGCCAAGTCACCCTTGTAGAAAGACTTCGGGTCTCACCAAGCAGGAAAAAGACAGCATTAATTCAGTAATTGTAGCACTTTCATAGACTAGTGGAACCCTGGGTTCTGGTCCTGCTTAAAGGGCAATTTTTGTTAAATAGTGAGCAAATTCAGGGCACAGTCCTTGGAGGGGGGGTTAGAATTCAGATCTCCCCTTCTCGTGACAAGCATTCAACTTAACACATTCTAGTAGGAATCTGGAGAAATCTGTGTCGTTCTGGTTTTGAATTGACTATATTAGGCATCTTTTGCAATAAGAACACTGACTGAAGGCACTTGCTCTCAGTGCTCAGAGAATTAGTTATGAAAGCCAAATGCTCAAGGGCGAGGCCATGTGTGACTTTGAAGCGCCTAAGAAAGAAGCAGATATTGGAAGCCAGACTTTCCAAAATCTCTTTCAAAGCCTCTTCCAGCCTCAGTTCTGTTTGTGTCTCAGTAGGCACAGGAAAATAGCTCACAGCATTTGGAACAGAGTAATTTCCTGTGAACTAATACTCAAAATTGTAAACCTACATTCATGTTATGTTACTATATGTGTGACCCTCTTACTTATAAATTCCAGTTTGTTAAGGATAAGACTAACAGAAAATTACACAGATACTGTTCAGGCGAGGAAATATGCTGAAATAGGTCATTATTTGGCCATCGTCTATGTAATGCAGGGGCCAAAAATGTTGAAAACAGATTACTTCTCCCTGTGTATATTGAAGAAGAAAAGGTTACCCAAGGTTTTCTATGCATTTGGCTCAAGGATGCCGCAATATGAGAACATGTGATTTGTTAGGGAAATCCTATGTGACTCCTCTACAGCAGCTAACCAAGTAAACAAGAAGTGAGCTGGAACTTTCTGTACAAGGGCTTTTACTGGAATCATTCGGAAGCTTTTGAATATACTCAGACTTCCTCGGGAGATTCCATCTGTTGCTGCAGGCATCATCTCTCAAACAAATGAACTTTGAACAGCTCACAATTTTCAGATCAAGGACTTCAGAAAAGGTTTTTCACCCCCTTACAAGTTCAAGGTCATGTTATCATTGTAATTTCCTGTGTGAGTTGATAGATTTCTATATTCTTAATATACTTTTAATAGGAAATAAACAGCATAAACATAATTTAATAAATGTTCCATCTTAACAATCTTGCTGATAATCTTCATGTATAATATGAGTGTCTTTAAAAGGCATTTTTTTGCATATCTACACATGTGGCTTTTCAGACATTCAAACTGGCACCTCTCTGTGTTACTAAACATGAAATTATTCAAAACTTCTAATCTTATTCTAAGCCTTTATCAGTGAAAATCACCAATTAATTTCTTTATTTGACTCCAATGAAAATCATATGGGATCACTAAATACTGAATGCTCAAGTCTATAATTATCAAATTATGTCACTCAGGAGAAGTTAGTAATGTGTTCTTAAAAAATCACAAGCAGAATACATAAAAAGTACATAAAAAAAAGAGAATAAAAGAAAAGAAAAGAAAAGAAAAGAAAAGAAAAGAAAAGAAA
>VXBI01007029.1:69241-81825 GCA_013397375.1 Toxostoma redivivum | reverse complement strand
GAAAGAAAAGGAAAGAAAAGAAAACAAAAGAAAGAAAAGAAAAGAAAGAAAAGAAAAGAAAAGCTGGCCAAATCACCTTAGCTCATTATTACAAATCATTTTTAGCCTTCTTTCTGCATTGAAATTTTCAGAGGTACATCAGGATTTTGACAGTTCCTGTAACAGAATATGGACATTTAATTATTGTTTAAAATTAGTTTAAAATACATTTCCTTTGTTCTAATATGAAAATGGTTGTATTCAGAAGTTGATGATGGGTGCATTTGGGTGTATTTGCCCCTTTATTACTCCCCATCTGTTTCTTTTTGCTTGGTTTTCTTATTTAAGCATTTTAACATTATTTCAGAAGGAGCATCTCAACTCAAAACTGTTGGTTTGTGATTGCAGAAACAAATACCAGCAGTGAGAGCTCATCAATTTTAAAATTCATCTCTTTGTCTTTACCGTGATTATCCTGTTTGGCTCAGCTCAGTGGCAAAAGTATTTCATGCCAGAATTCAATAATCACTGGATTTGTAAATCTGTGGTCACTGTCCTGTGAGTAATCCTCCACCTTTGCACCTTAACCACTACAGCCCCATGCTTTTCAATTATTGTTTCCAATAGAGAAATTGCCTGTGAACATTACTTCTCATGTTATTTATGCTGCCATTTCTAAATCATTTGAGTGAAGCAGAGGAAAACCCTGAAATCTCTTCAAAATGTCTTATACAAGACTTACTTGTAGAGGAAGACTGGACACTATATTTAAGTTTCCAATTCAGTTGCCAGCTCTTTGGGCTGTCATAGCAACCATTCAGGTTGAAAACAAAACATGACATTGAGCACCTGTTCAGTGTTCAGGAGTTAAACTTTGTATCTAGGATATTCCTAAGATTCATGTATCCTATGATTACTGGTAATTTTTTATGAGCCTTACAAGTAAAATGTCCTCTCGGATCCCCAATTCATCCAAGCAACAAAATTTAGGCTGCTGTAGATTATTCATATTCAGAGAAGAAGGTAGTGACAGACCTTTTGTGATGTACCCTAGTTTATGTGCAAAGACCCCTGTAAGCCTGTATTTCTGAGTACATCTGCCTCTAACGGTAGGATTCTCTCCCACAGCTCCTAAGTCCCTGTTTCTTTCAGCCAGCATTCATAGGAGCTCTCATCTAACTTTTATTGCTTATGCCAAGTGCTTCAACAGTGATTTCTCCTATTTCCACACTACTCTCTCTTCCTGCTCATTTATTTGTTTGTTGGCTATACAGACCTTCACAAATATGTGGCAGAAAAGTTTTCCTAACAAAAGTTAGGTGTAGAGAAAATGCTTTTTGCTGGATTTTACAAAATAGCAATCAACTCACACATTCTCTGGACAAAAAGTGGTTTCATCTCTGTTCTTCTGAAGAGGTAGGAAAATGGGTAAATGTCTGAAGGATACTGGAACACCCCAAGACAGTCCTGTGACTTCACTGAGAAACCAAGAACACAGTATTTGATATGTCTTTTGCAAACCTGAGAGATCAGTGCCAGAAGATGTACTTTGTAGAGATTCCAAGCTCCTGTCATCAAAATCACGTCAAGAGGATCACACTCCAAAGAGCATCAGGGAGGTAGAGACTGCCCATGCCTAAGGCAGCTCTACATGTTTTCTTTTCTCCAGGTCTGGATCTGCTTTTCACAAGCTATCATGACCTTGGATTTTGCTGGATGAAGGAGTCATATAAAAATAGTGTCATGGAGGTCCTCTTGTGTTCATGGAATGACACAGATTCTTCATTATCTAAATAATTTTGGGTTATTTTAGATGCTATAGGTTCATTCTTCAGAACTTATTAGGCCTAAGTAAGAGATTTTGAAGGTCACAAAAAACATAGACTGGAAAAGTAATACATTGTTGAATATAGTCCCTTGGTAGAGCGCTTGTTGCCTCTCTTTCTGAGTTTTGTAAAACCAAACTAAATACTTGTACAATAATAAATAAAAAGAACATAGAAAATTTACCAGACAGGAACAAAAAGAAAACTAAGTTTTATAACAGAAGTGATATGTGAAATTTGGATATTGATTGCATTTTGGATATAGACTGATCAGCAATTATTTATTAATTTATCAAGATTATTCAGAAGCTCCCAGTGTTGTTTCCCTTTTGACTAACAAAAGAAGTTTTTATGCACAAAACCCTTCCTCAAGAAAAATCAAAATGTATCGAATTCTGTGTTGCATTAATTTCACAAGTAAAATTGCAAAATCACAAATTGTATGTTAATTACATTCGTTTCCAAAGCAAGCATTAACACACACCTCTTAAAATTAATTACCTGGTTTTTAGAAATAAAATTATGAGGAAGAAAGAGTCATAATGGTAAACTAAATCTTTCTAGCAATTATGTCACTACAGTTATCCTGTCTGCTCTGTTTATCTCAGGAAAACTTTTGTCAGAGTACAGGTCTTACGGTATAGAGTTCTTTTCCCACTAAAACAGACAGCAAAGGTTTGCACAGGCCTGATATTCTCGTGAATACATCAAAGACAAGGGATTTGTCACTTTGCCTGGCCAGACTTGATATTAAACATACATGCTAGGAAAAATGGAGCTGGTTTATATCCCTTAATAAAATTTAACAGCTCCATAGCTTTATCTTCCCAAACTGCTGTAAGCTGCAAATGACTAGCTAAACACAAAGATAACACTTCCTCTCTAATCTTTAGCGTGCCATGCTTCCCATTTGTTTCCAGTACAGAGATTTCCCGTGACAGTTATTTCTCTGTACAGTGCTGAAATTAGAGGAGAAAATTTAAGGCATCTCTGGGAGGCTATTTGGTGGGTTGGTTCTGCAGCTTGTGGTTTATCTCAAAAGGTAAGAATAGCATCACATTTGGTCAGTGACTGCTGCAGGATAGAATGGGGGCTAGCTCCCTGGAAATTTCTATGACACTTGGCACCACAGACTATAGACTTTTATAAGAAAGGGCTGAACAAAAAAAAAAAAAACAACCAAAAAACACTATCCAATCAAAACAGGGAGAGAAATAGAGAGGCAATAGTATTTGCAGAGCTGTAGTAGTTAGCAAAACTAATAATTTTTAGTGTTTAACATAAGACTGCCCCCAGATTTTCTCTTCTAAAACTGAAATGCTTGTTTCTGGGTCAGTCTGAGACTGTGCTGAGTAGCTCCCTTTGGCAGTAGAGTTATTGTTGTACTTCTTACCAGCTGTGAGAACCCATTCTACAAGCCAAAGTGGTACAAATTCCCCCTGAAGCCTTTGGTACACTCCCTCTTTCTGGAGTCAGAGCCAGTCACACTACCAGAACACACTTCACATCCATGTGCAGTAACAGCAGCTTGCAGTCTCTCTGGCAACCACTTCTTGCCAAAAAAAAGCAATGATTTATGCAACCCCTGTCATCTGTGCAGCATATAAGCTTATCTTGTAAAACCAGAGCCTCTCTCTAGGGCTGTGGGCACTGGAGCTGTGAGATGCTAGCTCTGCTATCTCTGCAGGACAGTGCTGCTCTGTTCTCCCAGCTGGAAACAGAATAACCAGCCCTTAATTCCCGAGTCACCTTTTCTCACTGCCGCAGAGCTTTGGTTGGCATGTACCCACGGCTACTGTAACTTCTGCCTCCTCTGGATGTGGGAAGGGCTAGGGAGAAGCCTTTACCACTTGGACGTCAAAAGAAAACATGTTAATGGCACATCTTACATTAGTGGGAGTTTCAGCAAGTCTTTCTGTCCAGGCTTTCTCTTCTGTGGGTGGGAGGAGTCAGGCCATTCTGAAACAGCTCAACACAAAGGGTTGTGTTCCCGTGAAGTCCGGGAAAGTGGTAGGATTGCACAAGAGAGTTGTCAAGGTTGTTGCCTGTAATAAGGGACAGAGTGAATCATAATGTGACTGTCAGGGGCAAAGAGAAGTTTCTTCTCAGCTCTCTGAAAAAGCCTCACTGTTCTATGTGGAAAACGCATGGTTTCTCCACCTGAACTCAACGATAAAAAAAGAAAAAAAAACATGCCCTGGAGCAGGGACCAAAAGTTTGCACTTCCCGCTCCCTACCCAGGCACTACTGTTTGCACCACCACCTTCACTCCCGCTTCAGCCCCTTCTGCCTCCACTGCTTCCCTGTTGGTTTAAGGGATGTCCATGCTTCAGAATCAGAGCAGACAGTGCCCTCTAGCCCAAGGAGGCGGCCAGAGCACCCTGGGGGCACGGAAAAGCCTCTGGAGCACCCTTCCCATTGCGCTCCAGGTCTTCCAATCAAGCCTTAAAGCCTGCATGCACACACATGATAGCATTTGTTGTTTCTCCCTTGCAAGCTTCTCTGGTGTTTAAATCCAAGAGAGGGTTTCAGGGCCACAAATGCCAATTAAGTGAGGCTTGAGTAGAACTGTTGAGTAGGTAGGGCAAGACATGACACAAAAGATTTATGTCAATACTAACATCTCCAAAGCGAAAAGACACTCCATCTAAATGTGACTTTACACAGTCTGTACATTCTACATCTTAACATGCTGAAACTTTCAGAGTCCTCCTTGGCATCAGTTTTGCCAACTACAGGCACAAGAGGGAAGACTGCATGTATGGCCAGGGGTCTGGAACAAGGCATGGTGGAATTGCTGTCTGTTGGTACACAAAAGTTGAAAGACAACAAAACCTCAGCTTACAGACCTGTGTAGAGGAAAGAAAAACTGAGAAAACAAATGAAACAACAGGAATTTCCTTTTGGCTAGAACAAGTGCTCTGTGCTCAGCAGGTTGCTTCCTGTGAGCCTCTTCCTCTGTTCACTACATGCCTATGTGGATTTTTTTTATTATACATTTCAGGTTCAGCAGAGAGTGTGTCAGGACCTTAACTTTTAAGTTTGCAATTTTCATTAAATGGAAGGAGAGCTACAGCCTATCCGATGGTGAGGAACATCAAAATGCCAAGTGCTGCAGTGTCTATGACTCAGCATGTTCAGCCCCAGGCTGCATTTCACAGCAGTCCCATGCATTACAGAGGGAATGGGCACAGGCTGAAGAGGCATTCAGTACTTAGAGACTGCAACAGCTAGCACACCAAAACCAAACACCCTTACGGGGGCTTCACTGAGCTACCATCTAAAATCAATGTTAGGAGCCTAATAAAAGTTTCTGGTATGTATGTTCTCCTCAGAGTCAGGTATTCCTCCCAGGCAAGTTAGTTTCCCTGTTCTGGTTGGCATCCAAGTGAGATGTAGAGTTTTGTGGAGGGTGAGCACTGCTGTCATGCTCAGATTTGGGCTCACAAAGAGAAAAGTCGAGATGATCTTTGCAACTAGGGACATAGCTCACCTCCCTCAACTATGATGCTTAGACAGAAGGCAAGTTCCTTTTTTCCTCAGGTTACTATCGTCAGTCGATCCTGGCTATTGCAAGTGTGCTTGAGTTGCTGGCTGTGCCTGAAATATTCCAATCCAATGGCTAGGGCACAAAGCTGAACCTTGAACTCAGCACCTCCACCAGACTAACATCAGCCTAGAGCCCAAGACTGTGGTTTTAAACACAGCAGGAGAGCTCCTTCAGCTTCTGCCCTTGGATGTTAATTCCAGCCCTATAGTCTTTTAACCTTTGCCCTTGGCTGTTTATTCCTGTTTATTCCTACCTCCTACCAGCCTTCCAGAGGCTTGATGTTTGTACTCAGTGTAGCTCACAGCAGGAAATCTATTCAGTTAAAAAATAACTTGAGGAGAGGTTAATTTAAAAAAAAAAAAAAAAAAGGAAAAAAGAAGCCTGAAAAAGAAAAAAAGAGAAAAAGAAAAAAAAGAAGAAAAAAAGAAAAAAGGGAAAAAATAACAAAGAAGTAATTATTTCCTCAGTCTCTGTAACCGTGTGAATGTATGCAAAACATTATGTTAACACAGTGCAGGATCACAGAATAAGAGACATATGATGGATGCTGAACTTCATACTGGTGGCAGAAAAAGTACCTGCCAAACCCTAATCTAGGCCAACACATGCATCAACTCATTAACATGTATAAGCCTGTGTCTCATGCACTCACAGCACCTGCCTGAAGAATGTGCTTTGCAGCCTCCCAGGTGTGCTGTGTTTCAGAGTTTGGAGGACAGAACACAGACAAGTGTGAAAGTGAATCCATTTTAGCACAGTGCTGACAAATGTGGTTCTGTGACACCTGGTTGGTCTGCATCTCATGTGACCCCAGTGGGGAATGAAGCTGCCTAGACATCCAGCTTAGCCAAGAATGGGAACAAGACAAAGCATGCTCAGTCACAAAATTTTCAGCATGTACATACATTTCTGGTGTCTCCACTGCTATCCACACGTGTTCAAAAAAGTGTTTTGCAGAAAATTGTTCTCTGTCTGAAGAAGCTCAGCCTTGCAGCACTGATGCTAAAACAAATCAGGCCCTGTGCAGACAGCTCCTTTGTCTTTACCAGATTATGCAGAGGCAAATTAAAATTGCCATTAGTCTTCAAACTACTGAAAACAAAAGTGCTTGTTTTACACCAGACAGGAGGATGTAAGGATGTAAGGATGAACACAGATATGTAATTAAGTTGATGCTAGGTTAGAATTACATGTCATTATAGAGTTATTTCTGTACAATAATAAAAACAAAACTGAGAACAAAAATAGGTCCACCTTGATGGAAAATCCTAGAATAGATACAGAATTTGCTGCAGTAATTAACCTCATGCAAACAATTCTCTGCTTTTATGAATTTTTTTTTCAACCTGACTTCCAAACATGCAGGAATTACCTGCTTTACTAAACTTAGCACTTCTGTTTGTGTTCAAACGCAGACCTTTCATTAGCCTACAAGAGAACTGTGGTTAACAAGGGTAAGTGAAACACGAACAAAAAAACCAGTATTTCTTAAGCCAGGCCCAGAAAGGACAAAGTCGCTTCTAATAACTGCATTTTGCCATCATATCCTCCAAGGCCACACCTTGAGGCATCTTATTTGCATATTGTTTAATAACATCTATAACATCCTAAGCTCTGATGCACTGTGTCAAGAAGTATTGAAACCCACATCAGAAAAATGACATGGGAAGACTGACAGGAGGAATGCTGTGAACCATGTGAATACAGAACTTCCTGTTCTCCTGAAAAGCATTTGTTACATATCTCTATCTCCTCTCTAGCTGAACTCTCTTTTTCTTGCTATTTCTATGCTGATGCGATAGAAATTTGCTTCCAAGCAGTGAGTGGGCTAACAACTCCATCCAAGGACAGTGCTGGAGAAGTCATATTTCTTTCCCTGGATACAGTTCAATGTGGGGAGAGAGTGTTGCTGCCTGGAAGTTTTGTGCAAGGACAATTTTGAAAATTCTAGCAACTTACTCAGGATTCACTGAAACTGGCAGCTCAGCTTGAGTTACATGAATTCTGGTTGAATGGCTCCTGTTGATGTGGAGATCAGCTCTGGAGTGCATCTAAAGTTCATAACAGCTTAGAGTACTTCAAATTCATCCAACATTCATCAGACATGTTCAGGCCATGGACTGATGCACAGAAAATCTGAAGCAACAACTTACTAAGCCTTGTAGTACAGAGGGCATTTCTTGGTGAGATCTCTTACAAATAAAGCATGGCAATATCTAGCTGCTAAATTGGTGATCAGAAAAGTGTGACTGCCAGGAAAGGCACTGCACTGGAAATAGAGACTACACAACAGTGACAGAGACTTATGAAATAAGAAGCATAGTTGAAAGCGGCATAGAACATGACAGGATGTTTGAATGTGATGTGCTGCTGTCAGGGAGCCAGTGAAGGGCCTTGTAAAATTACAAGCATATGAATGTCTGAGATGTTCTTGGTATCTTTTATTTTCGGATTACCATGCTTCTCTGGCTATTACAAATCTAAATTGCTTCTGACTCTCATAAATCCTCTTTTTTCTTATGTAATTAGGCCCTTCCACTACTGTACAAAATAGGCCTCTTCAATTTCATATCCATAAATCACTGCTCTAGGACTGATTCCACCAATCTCTTCTATAAACAGCAAGATTGTTACCATTTGTTGGTGTTTCTTCAAAAATGTATTTAGCTTTATTCCTTCCCAAGAACTATTCTGTGTCCTATATCACTGTCTCAACAACTGACCTCTCATGCTTCTGTATTACACTCAGCAGTATGATGCATCCAACGTGATGATTAAACATATGCTGTACTTTACACTGCAGTATAACCACCTGTAAGATGGCACAGTTGCTTAGATTGAAAAGCAGGCCTGTATCAGTTAATTGGTTACAGCATGGAGATTGTTGTAGCAGGGGAACTTCAGCACCAAGTTCCTTCTCAGGCATCAGTTCACTGTAGCTCCTGTAGACATGGTTAACTGAGGTATTAAGACTTGGCTGAATGAAATACAAATAGAAATGCCTGCTTGTGGGAGCATCAGAAGCCACACTAGAGCAAGGGTGGAAAGAATGAGCATAACTGGACACAATGGGCATGAACAACTGTACTCAAGTCAAGGATAGGCGAGAGGAGTGTGCTGGTTACATCAAGATTGCAAAACCAAAAGCTCAGTTCCCTTAGCATAGGCTACATCACCCCTTCCAAAACTGTGCTCTGATAACATGGGCTCAGATGACATCTTCTCAACAGGAAGGCAGACAGCAGCCATGTGAAAAAGAGGATATAAGATGATGAGCAGAAATTTTTCCAAAGGTTCTGTAGGGTAAGGCATGGGATGGTCTGAGGCAAGATCATTGCACAGCTGCTTGACTCGGAAAGATATAAAAGGTCTGTTCAAAAGAATTTTTTTGTAGTTGCCAGTGAAGCTGGACCCAAGATACTCAGTGAAGACTCAAGAGTTGATATCCTTGTCCTCTGTCCTACACACAAATGCCCCGGTTAGATGCAAAAATCTTGGCATTTGACAATGTGTGGCAATGTAATCCATCTCCTATCACCTCTGCAATGCATGAGAGAAGCTTTACTTTCACTGCCAACAATAAGGGTACTATTACTGGCAGTGAATCCAGTATTTCAACACCATGTATTTCCCAGGCATCTGAGGTAGACTTTTTTTCCCAGTGAAAGGAATTTGAGTGCATTAAATTTAATTGGTTTTGGCAAGTAGTGTTTTTCTTCGCATTTCTTTTTAAATTCATGGCACTATCAAAGTCAGTGCAGGTCAGTAGATCAAAGTCCTTCATTGCTTCGCCCTACAAAAACAAAACTCACAATAGGCTGCATGGTTTTCCTACAGACAAGAGAGACCAGGGAATTTTTTGAAGCCCCTTAGCAACATATTGCCAACACTGTCCCTGGTTTTATAGGCATAGGTCCTTAATGATGAAGAAAATGGTCTGTATTTGAAAATTATTAATTAGCAAGAGTTTATTTCTCTGGGGTCAGTGTCCTCATTTCCAAGGAAAGCTCTGTGTCAGCTTGACAACACAAGATGCTTCCACTGAGACGTAGTAGGAAAAAACTGTTGCTTTGTAAGTGCACAAAAATACACACACTATCCCCAGTACTCGAGGTTTTTCTTGGCGTGAACAGAGGTTACTCCTGCGTTTATCACAGCCAATCTGAGTTTTGTTATTGGCCTTCCTGAACACATTCAGCCAGACCCTAATTTGCTCTGTTGGTTGTATTATATAATTTTGTTTTAAAGAAAATAGGAACAGATAGCCCATAAAAACAACTGTTGGCAGACCTTTGCTGGCAATACTATATATTTGCAATTTCTGGCTTTTGTAAACACTGGTAGAAGTACTACCTTTCAAACTTCTGGTTAAACTGTATGGTTTGTAAAATGTGCACACAACTTCTCAGCAAAGGAAGTTCTTTAATATTCTTTATTGGCTGGAGGAAAGTGGATGCCAAATACAACTGTGAAATGGGAAACAATGCACAAAGGAAAAGTTCCAGAACATCAACATATCCGTTCCTTTTCTCTGCCATAAATAACCAACACACCCTTAAACACAAGACTAAATGGCTCCAGGAAACTCTCATTAATGAAAATTTCCTAGCTGGACTTCTCACTTTCATTTGGAATTACATGCCTCAAGAACTTTTTTCTGACCTAGACAGCAGATCTGTTGTTCTCTAAGTAATATTAATCCCTGAGATAGACTAAGATAAACTGAAGCTAACTTACTTTCCATAGGGATTTAAACCTCTCCCTCTCAGTGCCCAAAATATTAGTGTTGAAAGGCTTAGCCCTGCTGCTGTTGACATCAATGACAAGATCCTACACTGACTATATAAAGACACAGTTGTGCATTCCAGAATCCGTCCTTCAGTTTTCTGGAAAACAGAGATAAGGCAGGAAACAAAATAAATGGCCTTCGTGCATGTACTCTACACAGATAAATTTCCTCATAAAATATAGCAGCTATGATATTTTATGGAGAAGACATCATGATGAGACTGGATGCATGCATAGCATATTTACTGAAGATCAGAAATAGCAGGGTAATTAGGCCACTCGTTTATCTAGGAGAGGTTTATATTAAAATTAATATATTTCATTGTTTATAAAAAAAGAGATAACTGATACCAACCATCTGTAGTCTTATCATCTTGAAACTTGTGTTATATAGACTTGTCGTAAATTGTACCAGACCTAGAAATTTCTGTCTCTTAATTTCCAATTGTCACTGAAAACTGACTTCTTATTACAATATCTAAAACATTAAAACAACTTCAGGAACTATCCCTACCTCTGTTTTGTTCTGGATGCCTCTTCTAATTTCACAACCACACTTTTCTCCTTAAAAAACCCACAGCTCCTGTATGAAATGTCTGTGAATTACAGGGAAACTATCTGGCTAATTAAAAAGAGGAAATAGTAAACATTACTATTGCTTGGTTTTGTGATCTAAAAAATTTGCCAAATCTTCTGCCACTACTGAAGTGTACATGTACATGTACCATGTACATGGCACAGGGCTTTCTGACAAATAAGATGCATGTGAGCCTTTACTAAAGTTGAAATAGCATAAGCTGCAGGAAAGGAAGTTGGTACAATTTCATTTAACACTTTCAGTGCCTTTAAAAGACAGTTCTTGTGTCATTTTCATGGATGGAAACCTGCATTTGTGTGTCATGCATGGCACAAAGTGCATGCTACATCCTAATGAAACTTAGATGCTCCACTTAATGAGATCTGGAAACAAAGGCACTCCTCCCTTGAACAGGTGTGTACAATTAAATGCCCACCTTCTCCTCAAACCTTGTGGTGCTATGGGTATTCCCAGTTTTATTGTGATTTGGCTGCTTTCGCATAAAAGAAAGTAGAAGGGTTCCAGGGCTAGAATGGGAACTAAATGGGAAAATGTTCTTAGGCAGCTGACAATTCAAACCTCTTTGTGTCTGCAGTGAAGTCTTCACCACAGAGTGAGCCATCCAACAGACTCTCCAGTGAGGAGAGATTTGGTACTGTGACTGATTTGCTGGAAAGGCAACTGCCTAAATCTACTGAATAGAAGATCCCTAATATGGGTCTTAAAGTCTGTCCATACTTGGCGAGTGCTTCAGTGCACATCAATGTTCTGCTTGGGATTCACAGAGGCTTCTCTTCAAATCAGGTTTAAAATAATCCAGGGAAGGTAGGTGTATAAGGAGACTTAATCCTTCCTCTTGTGATGACACAGGCCAACACACCGACAAGTGTCTCAGGGTTCAAGGCCTGAAGACAAATGTGAAGACAAGGCCATTCTTGCTCTTGAGCAAGAACAGATCTGAAGTCATGTATCTTGATGCATGACTGAACCACAAGGTTCACATGCATCTTGCTGGTCTACTGAAGCTCCAGTTCTGTTTGTACAAGTAAAAATGCTGGAAAAGAGATAGAGCAGTGGCAGCTTTCTTCTCTACAGAACAGCCTGTGTTCACTTAGACTCTGCAGGCAATGTGCAGGATGGCAGGAGAGTTTTGATCTGGAGACCTGAAATCATCTACTTAGCCATCCTGGGACAGAAGTTTGGCCCAGGAATTTCATACAAGTATTTGCAGTTCTCTGTCATCTGGGTTGTGAGACAAACAACCTGCAGCAACTTGGAAAACTGCACTAGGAAAATGTGGGTAGAAAAACAGAAGGAAATCCAGCACTCACTTTTTCTCCCCATTCTCCTGTGGTTGACTGGGGCACAAGAGAGGAGCCACAGGCTTGCCAGCTCTTCTGATTTTATGGGTCCCGTGGTATATTTTTTTAAAATTGCCTGACTCTTAAGACTGTAGCATTGTGAGGATTTCAAGTTTAATTTAAAAGAGAGGCTGACATACAACAGTTGTGGCTGCAAAGAAATGTTGGAGGTCAAGTCTCAGACCTCAAAAACTAGTGGCAAATTCAAAGATAAAATGAATCAAGAGTTGCATGCGTCTGGGGCCAGGCCCGCCGCGTCCAACCCTGGAGGTCTGGCAGCGCTGGAAACATTCAAGGTAGTTTTCTATAAGGGGTATTTGACCGTGTCACAGAGAAAACCCGCAAGGCTCAGTTGAGACCCGCGCCTTCGCCCTCCCCACAGCTCGCCGCAGCCCGCTGGGGACCCAGGCACACCGCCGGCGCTGCAGCGTCCCCGGCAGCTCGGCCCCCGTCAGCCAAGGCCGCCGTCAGCCCAAAGCACCGGGGCCGCCGCAGCGGGGCCG